>LDUD01000084.1:143928-172196 GCA_012184295.1 Dactylella cylindrospora
ATGGTATACATTGGGATATTATAGAAGGTCTGCCATACAACTTACCCTACGTGGCTCTCAGGCTCCACAACCAAAAAAGTAAATGCTGAAATTTTCAACATGAAGAGCAGTATCGGTACAAGAAACTATCATCCTTAAACCCCAATGTGAGGAATATAATCGAACTTTGTAAATATTTCCATCACTTTATGGGAGCAGAGTTGAACAATTGAAAGCGGATTTAGCACCCTATCTACAGAGAACAAGTTTCCAAGGGGGCCAGGATGGATCCATGGATGCTGCAATAATACGAAATCAATCCCCTTAGATCTTCGGGCATCGACAATTCACCAAACCATCAATCGCCACCTCGATGGCAGCCTTCAAAAAGTAATAATGTAGCGATACCTCAGGCTTAATTCATGCGAAACTCTGTCAACCACCCACCCGCCCATTGGGCTAATTCCACATGACATTTTTGGGTTTGTTCCCAATGCATGCAGTATGTCGACATCCAGCGGGTTTAAATTTGTTTGTTCAAAAAAAAAAAAAGCCTTCCATTCCTGATTTTCTCTTTTTCCTGCTCTTTTCCTTAAACTTTCGGCCGGATGGTTGCTAGATTTCTGGTTCTCTCGGTCGATCAAGCCGTGTACTCATGTACTTACATATTTCTCTGCAGCTTTGCAATCCATTTTAACTCGTGGGGGCCTTGCACGGCATCTCAGGTATTACAATGACGAGAATGATGCAATGACCTTACCCTTACATGAACTATAGGAATTTTTTTTCCTCTCCCTTCGATTGAAAAGAGAAGTTTTCCTTCTACTTACGTTGACCCGACGGATATATCCTCTCCGTTCTTTCCCCACAAACAAAAGTTGCGAACAAAGCCAGGGTGCTGCTGTGATTCTGTACGAGCAGCTTTAATGTCTCCGACCTGCAACACAAGGCACACGCCCCATTCGAGGGTCCCCACATATCACTAAGTAGCTAGCTTATCCAGCCTCTCGCATGCTGTAAAGTTGACATGCACTGCGACTCTGTATCCCCTATTATATCATTCGACGGGATGGTGACAATGCAACTCCCAATGCTTTAGAAACTGTCAAACGACACCAAGGGTGAGAGACAAAAAAAGGGCTCTCCGCTTTCTGTCGTGTGATACAAACATACGTCTACGATTTCCATAAAAAAAAGTCCAATAAAGCACATTAAATAAATGCACGCAACTGCAAGTAGCCGTTACAGACCAGACTAATCTTAGCAAACTGACCTGCACTACTGAAGTATTCCCAAGACATTTATTTACCGGCGCCATGTTTACAAATGCAAACTTTTGGTGGTTACGAGCGTAGACACATCTTTGGGGCATGTGCTGAGAGTGATACGACTATAACATGCGCAGCTGGCAGGCAGGCTATCACGATACGGCTTCGTCTAGCATTCGTAACTCTCAGCTATCGATCTGGACTCTCCCTCCTGCTCGGACTTACCAACCCGTCGCTCATACAGAATATTCTCGGACGGGATCCGCGATATCCGAAACCAAAATGGTCTCGATTAGGGACTAAAAAAAAAATGTCGCCTTGAAATTCTTTGACCCCATAGACCTAACGATTGATCGTCCTGTGTTAATTTCCCATTGCACTTCGAAGTTTAGATGGGCGGATAGAGCTGAGAGGGAGGGATCAAAGATGACTTTCGGCTTTACCGCTGTGGAATGATAAACTTTTGCTAAGGGAGTAAATTGAATTAATTAATATCAGGCATAACGTTTGTTACCAACTTTTTCACGTCTATGCGAATAAGACACAGAACTTTGATTATCTCGAGCCAACCAGAGCAAGCTTCCCTATCCCCCCCTTTCAAGATCTACAAAGTGGAAAGCAATCGATAGGATGGGACTTCTCTCCTTCACTTCGAGCCTTCCGACTAATCCTCATAAAAAAAATTAAAAGCAAGGAAATATGCCGACAGAGCTCATAGGCTCTCACAAGGGAAAAGTCCGCCCTGTTATCTGCCGTACTGGGGTTGGGGTGTCCACTCAGTGATGCAAATCACTCGCTAAGGCTCCCTAAAATGGAAGGCGTGGGGCTGATGCGCCTAGCCCGAACGAGGATAGCTTGGCGGCGGGCGATTCTCATGGTTTGGACTGGGTCAACTGCGCCAAGGTGAGGCTGTGTCACTTGATCAGAAGCCAGTCCTTGATCATGATCCCTCATTTTTATTAGTATTTTATCGCTTTGGGTGTTACTGCCATTATGGCTTCCTTCCTCGTGGTGGTGGTGCCGCTCGACAACACACTTCTGGCTATCATCCTTCCGCGGGGTCTGGTTGGGAGGCTGTTGCAGTGCATGGCAGATTACATCCAATACTCAATACAAGGGGTTTGAGGTTCATCCCATAAAGTTATCTTCCAATATCATCTTCCGTTTCATTGCATGGGATGCCGCTTAAACTTTCAATTCACGTAAAGTGACGACAGTCAGAGTGCCCTATAAGGCATTCTTCTCGAAACCCGAAAGCATGATCTCACTATCTGGTGAAGGATCCCTTATCAATGCAATGCCTTCACTCTGCACCATTGCATTTGCACAACATGACACATGGGGAACCCCAGCCACAAACCAGCGGCTCACCATTCAGACGAAGCTATTCGACAATGGCTAATTGTCTAATCTATCGCCGTTTGACGTTTGCGTCAAGCTGGGAATCGCTTACCCATTTCAGTTGCTGTACCTGCGACAGAGACCTGCATAGCTTGAAAGTTCTGTTGCTAATTTTCTACTTTTTCGCGAAAACTTTACCTTTTTACTGGAAACAGCACCAGCTTTCCCAAGGCTGAAAGAAAGTCGAAACTAAGACTATTCCGGGAAGTCGTCTCTTTTTCTTATGAAAGGAGAAATGAGAGTAGTGGCTGCAGAAAACTATAGTGCAGTTATAGCTTTTCGGCAACTCCAAATTTCCCTGTTGACCAAATGAGGGGCAGGGGGACACGAGAGGCTAAAGCAGAGGTGAGTGGGGCAAGGGTACATCGCTGACATCGGAAATGGCAGAATGGAGGGGTACGTCCTGGCTGTGCCAGACCCATCGCGCGCGAGTCGCAACAGATGGATAGTTCCTTTGTTGGGCCTTGCTAGATACCGTTGAAAGGAGGTCTGAAGCTCAAAGCGCAAAAAAACTTATAAAGAGATGGAAAGTGTCTCGGTGTCAGCTTCCAAAGTTACATTTTAACATCATTCTGTCGATATCGCTTCGACGCTAAATACCCATTTTACAACAGTGACTGCCGCTTCACAACTCAAAACAGGATCCACGCTAGTTTTATAGCTCTTTACCTACTAGAATTAAAATATACCATGGCAGACCAGCAACCGCCCGCTCAGCAAGCTCCTCCCACTCAACAGCCCCCTCAGAATCCTCAAGCGCAGGCGCCCGGGGCACCACCTACTGGCCCACCACCTCGTAAGATGCACCGTTCCGTAGAGCTTTGATGCTCTTGAACTTATTAACAGTTATATTTTCAAATCGCAGAGGGTTATCAACAATATCCACCGCAAGGAGCCCCTGCTCAGGGTCCACCACCGACCGGAGACAATCAGCAGCAGCCGCAAGGCCAACAACAGTGGGGTCAGCCTCCTCCTGGACAGTGGGGTCAATGGCCACAACAGCAATATAATCAGTGGGGTCCGCCACCACAAGGCCAGCCACCGCAAGGCCAGCCACCGCAAGGCCAGCCACCGCAAGGTCAGCCACCTCAAGGTCAACAACCGCCACAGGGCCAATATCAGCAATACCCACCTCAACGTAAGTTCATATTCAATAGATAGACATGGAACCGATGAATCTAACGTGAGTTAAAGAGGGCCAACAATGGGGTCAATATCAACAGTACCCTCCTCAGGGTCCTCCACCTCGTACGTATTCCCTTCACCTCCTATAGCTTTGTGTGTTCATTCTAACTGTTTTATTCAGAGGGCTACCAGCAGCCATGGGGATATCAGCAGCAGCAGCAACCATGGGGTGCCCCACCTCAGGGATACCAGCAGCCTCCACAAGGTTACCAACAACCCCCACAACAAGGTTACCAGCAGCCGCCTCCACAAGGTTATCAACAGCCTCCTCCACAGGGTTATCAACAACCCCCACCCCAAGGATACCAACAACCACCTCAACAACAGCCGCCATATGGATCTCCTGCCCCGCAACCGGGATATACGGCATCATCTAGTTCAGCTGGCCCTGCTGCTGCCGCTTCTCCCGGCTTTGTCCCCGGCCAGAAGGCAACCGGATATGATCCAGCTCACGACGTCGAGGTCATCCGCAAGGCATGCAAAGGCTTCAATACTGATGAGAAGGCATTAATCACCACTCTCGTCAAGCTAGACCCCCTCCAGATTGAGTCCCTGAACCAAAAGTACACAGCCGACACCAAGAAACCACTATACACCCTGATCGAGGACAAGACCCGTGGATCCCTCGAAGACGGCCTTAGCGCTCTCGCTAAGGGCCCACTGCAATTCTATGTCTGGTTGATCTGGCGTTCTACCGAGGGTCTCGGCACCAAGGAGGAATTCCTCGATCTTTCCTTGCTCTGCAGGAGCAACGCGGACATCAAGGCCATCAAGACCGCGTTCAGGGCTAAATACGGCATGACCTTGGAATCAATCATCCGAAAGGATCTGAGCGGCAGCGAGGAACGTCTGTTCGATATGGTCATGTCCGCTAGCAGGGCCGAAGACTCCGCCGGCGTTAACCCTCAACAGGTTACCGCCGAGGTTAAGGCTTTGCACGCAGCTACCGAAGGCAGAATAGGCACCGACGAGACCGAGGTTGCCAGGATCTTTGTCAAGAACAACGATGCCACCATCTCCGCTATCGCTGCGGAGTATGAAAAGACATATCACATCTCCGTGGAGAGCCTGATCAAGAAGGAGTTTAGCGGTCACATTGAAGATTCGCTCTTGTTCATCTTGAAAGGCGTTCAGGATAAAGCTCAGCGTGATGCCGATTTGATCGAGAAGACGATGAAGGGCATCGGTACCAAGACCGAGGAGCTTACTTTTAGAATTGTCGCCGCTCATTGGATTCCTGGTGCTATTCCTGCGATCAAGGCATCTTATCAAAAGCAGTTTGGAACAGATCTGATCTCTAGAGTTAGGAGCGAGACTAGCGGTGATCATGAGCGGCTGCTTGTGGCGATCTTGAATAAGTGAGGGTGGTAGCTGTTTTGCTCTGTTGGATATTTTTTTCTGGTGGTCTTTTGATTGTTTCCTTTTGATGCTTTTAAAAATTTGATATTTTGACACTGAGAGTTTCAATTCCACTCAATCCTGTTGTTTTCCTGGTTTACGAGACAAATCTTTCTGGCTTAGCTTAGTTGCAGCGCAATAACAGTATATGACTTTTATGACGGAAACCAGAGTTTGAACAATATATTAGTTTCTCTTAAGATTGATAGTGATTAATAGCACCCTTGATAATCGATAGGTTTGCCCTTTAAACTATTCCATCCAAATTCTAACGAAGTAATGCAAGCACGAATAATGCCACCTGGGTAGTCGCACCCATTGATATTGCCACAGGTATTTCGCCCATCCAAAACAGCTACATATCGCGTGAGGGATTACTCAAACCAATCAGCGAGGGACAAGCTTGCAAGTCCAACCCCCCCTCCCACTTCTTCGCCAACCTAATCACAAACACTAAAGCATCGAACGCCGAATACCGATATCGTTCGATGGAGATATAAAAATGTAAATATATTAAAGCAGGGGTACCCCGCGATCCTTCGTACCACTTCGAATCCTAGAATTCTGAGTTGTTGCATTTTGTGTAACTTTTGCTTTCTGAAAATGCCAGCACGAAACGATAGAGAGTATACGCATGACTGCAGGTTCCAAACTACTACATTGACTTTAGGGCTTTCGCTCGAGCTCTATATATTCCAAGATAGCGCATAATGTTCTTAAACTCCTATAATCATAATTGATATAAGGCATAACGGTTGATAGGAGGGGCCTAGAAGTTCATCATGATCCAACTGGCATAAATACAACCCAAGATCTGTGGCTTCCCGGGAAGCCTTGGTCTGTGCTCTATGCAGTGAAACAAGGGATCCCTTAGTTTGGAAGAATTTAGGTAGCTAAAACAAACAGCGTAGACCTAGGATATGCTATCTATACCGATTTATTTCCCGTCTGCTAGATTTGAAGGTAGCATCGGGTGGTATTGACAGTCTTGGTACTAGGGTATTGATTAGGAAGCGGGCGATATAAAAATCCAACATACAGAGCAGCGTCAGATGCATGTGCATGCTCAGTTGTCAACCAGCCTTCCTCTTTCTAATGCCCTGTGTTTTACTGATTACTGTAGGCTCAGCGGGGCCGTTCTAGTTCCTTCGGGCAATACTATTACTTCCACCATCTAGGTCTTTAACCATTTATTACTTAAAAATCTACGAGAATTTTTTACGTCTCACTGTCCTCCTCCACCACGACTGAGAATTGAGTACGACGGGCAGCAAAAGATGAACGGAAAAGATCGCACGGCTACCAAGAAGAGCGATGTCTAGTGGAACGACTATAGACCTGGTCTACAGTCCCATTCCGCCACTCACTCCACAACCTCAAGCTGCAAAGTCTTCCAATTCAACCGACAACACCGTCGGGACTGTGGTCGGTGTCATATTCGGCGCTATCGGTTTCATATTGATCTTATGTCTGTTTACCTGCTGCTGCGGTGCATGCCGTGTCCGTCCCACCTCGAATGATCCCGAAAGAGGAAATATTAGGGTTAAATTACCGCCGCGGGGCAATCATACTTGTTATATCAGCCCTAGAGTTTCCAAGAGTCAAATGTGGAAGCTCGATGCTAGCGAGGATACTGAACGAACGATGGTAGAGGGTGTGACCGAGCTCAGGACACCACGCTCGATTTACACTGGTGGGAGGGATCAATGGGGAGGATGCACTGAGTACGTTACGCCACCACTAGCAGACGATGGGGGCTTAGGGTATCGTAGCTTCCCAACAGCCTACCCAAGAAGCGATGAGACCGAGCCATCTTTAGCGATACCAGATCCTCTAGTGCCACCTATACCACATCGACCAATTTCCCCGCATGTTAGGCCACTGGCGCCGACTAATATCCCACCTATGGCACCGATCTATGGCCCTAGTGTTATAGATAGAGGAGCTTTCGAAGAGGCAGTAGAAGGTTTACGAGAAGGCCAGGAGGAAGTGTTGCGGCAGACCGAAGAAGAATTGGAGGAAGAAAGGGAAGGGAGACAAGTAGATGCCGTAAGGTCTATGATGAGGGATCGCGACCTAGAGAGAGACATTAAAGAGTTGAGAAAGCGGACAGCGAACCTGGAACAAGATCAAAGGGATGCATTATTGTTGGCGGCGACTCGCCCGCATGAGCCTACGCCAGTTATCGTGCAGAATATATGTCCTCATCAACCGCCTTCAAGAGATGGGCTGGATGGAACTGGCGGGATGGGCGGCAGCGGACCTCGACCTCGACCGTGGCCGCCTGGTGGGGGGCCCCCGGTACCTGGTCCTGGCTGGCCACCCGACATAGGTATGCCAAGTACGCCTACCGACCCTCCAATGTCGCCATCGACGCTTACAGGATCAAGTACGGAACAAGGACACATACCCGTATTTGTGCACGGCTCCGAGTCGGAAACCACATCTGCATCCACGGAAACATCCTCAAGCCAATACGGGACCCCAACAGGGAATCTCTCACCACGGACAGGTCGACGTGCTTCTATAGAATGGATCGGGTCTAGTGCTACCCCAGGAGCCCCGTCTTTAGCCTCAGTCTCGTCTTCCAGTGGTATGCGGGGGTCTATGCCACCACCTCCAGGCACAGGTATCCCGCTGGGCCCCCGGACCCCAGGGGAAAGAAGGTTTAGGCCCCAGGGACCAAGTTACCAGCCGTCCCCTAATCCTAGATTTACAGGAAGGGGCGAACCAGATGGTTTACCAGGTCACGGAGGGAGATATCGAAGAAGCGCGCCTCACGTCTCACCTATTTCGGAGGGTTTGTTCGGATCTCGTGGTAGGCGAGGGAGACCCGAAGACTTCAGGGATCGCATACCCCCGTCTGGAACGAGAAATGATCTCCCACGGCGTCGCTCGCCTCGACGGATGAGTGAGGATGGGAGGGTTAGAGGAAGAAGCCTGTCTCCGGGTACACGAGAACGTTCTCGGCAAAGAGGGCGTCGAAATTCCGCAGACGGAAGTCGCGTTCAATTTGCTCCTTCATCAGAATTTGAAAGGTACAGCCCTGTACAATTCACAACCGCTTCCACGGATGACAATGAAGAGTACAGAGACGACGGGTTTAGAGTACCTCCTGCCACTGGATTCCGAGGACACCGCGGAGGGAGATTCGGGCCAGTGAGTTCGGATATATCTAGTGAATATGACCCTAACCGGATTCGCGGGACTTCAAGGCGAACGTCTTCGACAGTTGCTGAGCCGCCATGGCGGGGAAGATACATGGACGGTGAGAGGACGAGACATTTGAGAGATATGGGAAGAATGGGATCTATGGAACCAATAAATTCCGTAGACAGCGATATGGATAATACAGGTAGCAGGGAGAGAGGAAGAGAGGGGAGTTCGGCGTCTGGCGTTGGGAAGGATGGGAGGTTTCAATATCGTAGGTTTTAAGCAATGATATCATTTTAACATTTTTTTTCTTCGTCCTGAATCTTAATATGAGAGTTGAATTGTTGTATAAAGGAAAGGTATAGCTATTATTTATTTATTTGTCTGCTTGTTTAAAGGCTTATTTATCTTCGTTTCGTTTGATGTTCATTAGTATACTGCTGTGATGTGATATCGATAGGTGGTCTGATGGTTTACTCGTATTTTTAGATTGGCAAGATGCGTTGCATCAGAAAATACCACAGGCAACCCCGTATTGAAACCGAACGCCCGTAACATTAATACATTGGACGAGTGTGTCAGTATTGCTAGTGAGGAGTCTAGAAGATGGGCTGATAGAAATGCAACCTGACTGCTAGTAAACTTACTTACCATTGCCTTCTATGCAATCCAGGAATAGTAGGATCACTTATTTACCCTTCCAGCTCCCCACAGAATGCATTCGATGTAGTGGAAGATATAACGTTGGCTGGTGTCGCATTAAGCAGAAGACGGATGGGCTTTGTTCTGTCTTGGCAGACATACATACGTCAACGAGGCACGCCTCCCGTTCACAGCCCAACAACATTCATCCTGCCTGCTCTTTGGCACCCATCACCATCCACCCAGACCTTTTAATCCTCCCAAAAATTTACCTTTCTCACTCGAAGATATCATTTTTAAAGGGTGCTTCACTCTAGTAGGCACCATATGGCCATACTGTGCCTTTAGATCCTTCACTACTTTTTTTTTGGTATCTTAGCTAGTTGTTGAGCCTCGCAGCTACCCCTCCATCCCGCCCTTTCTAGTGTCGCGCATCCGTTCACCGTTTCTCTACCACCCAACTTGGCAGCAGTTATGTGGGAAGACAACAACCCTCTCTCGTACGGCTCGTCGCCGCCAGAGTCGCCTTACGGCCATGCTCAGACACCCTTCGGCCATCGGCCATCATCCCCTAGCTCGGCAGCGTCGTCGGAGAATAACTCGGTTCCCGATTTCACAAGCAAGCCAAGAGATATTTCGGAAGATGAGGAAGCCCCAGATACTGCCCCTGGGAGGACGATACATGATGAGGATGACGATGAGGACGAAGAAGACTACTATGGTGCGAGACGGAAGAAAGGTGGCTACTCGAGCAGGGTGGAGCAGATACTTTGGGAAACCAAAGATCTAGAAATATTCATCATAGATGCGGGGAAGAACGTCGATGGGAGCGGCGGGAACTTCATCGTGTATACTATACGGACAGGGGTACGAGATGAAACTATGGAGGGGTTTACTGGCCAAGCTAATTTTTAACCTGACAGGACCTTGAAGTTCGGCGAAGATACTCAGAATTCGCATCTCTGAGGGCCAACCTGGTGTTACTGCATCCGACATTGATTATTCCACCAATACCTGAGAAACACTCCATGTCTGACTATGTTGCGGCTCCAACGAGGGCGAAAGAGGATCAAGGTATCATTGAGCATCGGAGGCGTATGCTGGGTGTGTTTCTAAATCGCTGTGCGAGGATGAAGCAAATACGAAAGGATACCGTGTTCATGCGATTCCTCGACCCCAATGCTAGCTGGGTGCGTCCTCTAAACCAATTTTACGCATTCTTTAGTCTTTGCTAACTTTTACATTAGAGTGAGGTATTGCATTCTCCACCAATATCAGCCTTACCAAAACACCCCCTTAAAGCTCCTCCGATTGATCCAGCCCGCCCGTCGCCCGCCCACCAGTATCTCCCTATCCCTGCCTCTAACGCAAAGCTAAAGAATGTACCATCGCCTCCAGCATCGCCCGATAATGCTAGACCTACCGGATTTACGCACACGCGAAGTTTGCCCTCAACGACTGCTAATCTTTCTGAGGCCGACCTGGACCCTTACTTTCTCACGTACGAGGCGAATACGAGGGCCTACGAAACGCTCCTCACTTCTGGGGTTGAAAAGGTCAATCGAAGGATGCTTAATAGACTCTCTAACCTGTCAACTGATCTGGCGGAGCTGGGTGCTCGATATAACGCATTTTCGCTATCGGAACCAGCCCCCACACTTGGTCCAGCAATTGAAAAGGTTGGCCAGGCCGTAGATTCCACCTACCTTGCCACTGAAGAATTGGCTGCGGGACTAGCGTCGGGATTCACGGAGCCAATAAGAGAGAGTGCACAATTTGCTGGGGTAGTCAGAAGTGTGTTGAAATACCGGATGATGAAGAGAATCCAGGAGGAGATAACAAGAGATGAGTTGGCCAAGGCAAAAATGAAGCTTGAACAGCTAGAGAAGAGTGAATTGGAGGCAAGGAGGATTGAGAGCTATCTTGCTGGTAGCGGTGGAGCAACATCGGCACAGAGCCCCAGGAGGAATTCAGAGTCTTCAATTAATCAAACAAATAAGCCCTCTTCTAATGATTCTGATGCTGGATCTGTTGATTCCGATTTCCCACCAACTCACTCTTCGCCGGTTCCACCTCCCGTTTCGACGTCTCCTATCCCATACCCGTCGTCGCAATCTGCATCTCCTCAGCACCGCAAAGCCAGTTCATTCTCAAACACACTTGCGTACCCGGTTTCGAAGATTTTTGGTAAATTAACTCA
This sequence comes from Dactylella cylindrospora, assembly GCA_012184295.1. NCBI lineage: Eukaryota > Fungi > Ascomycota > Orbiliomycetes > Orbiliales > Orbiliaceae > Dactylella > Dactylella cylindrospora. The sequence continues at coordinate 155,155 of LDUD01000084.1, forward strand.
TGCCGTTTCGGGGATCGTAGATGCGGATCCAGAGACAACCAGGCGAAACAATATTGGAAAAACAAGAGAAAGCCTGGTTCAGCTAGAGGCGGCTTTGCAGGTGGCGGGGAGAGATGTCGAAGATGCTGGAAAGGGAGTTCTAGCTGACCTACACAGGTTCCAACTGGAGAAAGAGACGGATATGCGGAAGCTAATGGTAAGCTTTATTGAATTTCGTCCACAAATATACCACGAAGGTTAACATTTTTTCTGCTCGATAGATCAATTTTGCTAAATCTCAGATTGAGTGGGCAAAGAAGAATTTAGAGTCATGGGAAGAGGCAAAGGTGGAGGTGGACAAGATTAGTATTAGATGAACCAGCGAATGCTCTCGAGACAGAACAATACTGGTTTCTGTGTAATTTGCATATATACGATGGCCGGGATTTTTAATTTTAATAGCGGGTTGTGTGAAGCATTTTGAAGTACGCGTACACATTAATAATGATATCCGTTTCTCCAAACATCTTTTCGCTTGGTAGTGTGGTTTAGGACATGTCACAAATTCATTCTGCAGCAGCTGATGCTCTCTGGTGAGTCGCGTAAGCTAGCCGTTCCGAAGCGATAAGCCTGAGGACATACGAGTCGGCTTCCTTATTTTTAGTAGCGAGCCAATCCATCCATCGTATTGGGGGAAATCTGAATCTCGAAGGTTCCAAAAAGGCTGTCCAAGCGAAAAGCGGGATTGAGAGAAGATCAATGAAATATGACAAATGCACTTTTAACCCTGCCTCTTTGCAAGTTTGAGGCTATCTATCAGCAAAGAGCACAGGCTTGTCATATCGGGAGTCGCCTCAATACCCATGATGAAAGAAATGGGTATCTCTCCGGGGGACAACGTTAAAGTTGGGCGTTGGATCCTCATGACTCTTACATCTCATCAAAATGCATTGTCAAGCTGCAGCTGCTCGTGCCTGGAGAAAGAGAATGGGCCAAGTCACTGGGTCAAACAGGCTGGTGTTGAGGCCTCCATCCACCTGGTCCCCACCCCCAAAAGAAGGAAAAGAAAGGCTGGTCAAGCCTAGCTCTGCCTTAAAGGCTGTCAAGCTACTGCAATTGCCTTGGTTAAGGATCCTTGGTGGAGGAAACGAGCTAGGGAAAAGCTTGGCCGGTGCTGAGCCATGATAGGTCTCCCATGATTACTTCCTTTCCCCACGTTACTTCTCCTTGAGGACTTGTTCCCCATGCAAGCTGGTCCCTAGCATATGCTGTGGATGTGGATTTGCTTCCAGTTACCACCAGAATAAAAATAAATTATGTGTGAGCCTTGTGCAGCCGTGGTGATACAGAATAATCTTGCGTCTTAGATGGCTCTGCTTCTCATTCCGGATCCCCTTTAAATCCCTTTCCTTCCCGTCCTGATCTTGATTCGGTGAAACCAGAGAAGGCTCTTTCTCCTTTTTTCTCTTTCTACCCCTTCTCTTTCCTTTCGCCTGTTCCCCTTGATATCGAGCTTGAGTTTTGTGGATTGGGAGAAGGGTTTTGCAGGGCCGATAGTTTCTTTGAAAACGAAGAGGTAGAGTTTCCACAACACTCTTTTGATTTGGTCGTTGGCTCATGGCCAAGCTACACATTCTTCTTTAGTATTGTTTTATGGACGAGTCCGGGTCTGATGCAAGTAGCCTGGGTACCTCTAGGACCATCTACGACTGGAATAACCATAACCTTAATTTCCTGCTACAGGCCGGCGCGGTTTTAGCTACCCCGTCGGTCGAGTCACGACGACACTCTCATTGCTCTTCTGTACAACACGGTTGTGGGCTTACCCAGCTATCGATATCGATAAAACATATTAGCCAGAGCTCATCCTAGTCGTCGTAAACACAGTACCTTCACTTTCTCCACAAAAATTCCGCTAGACCTGGTAGGTGTTTGAACAAAAAAAGATTTATTTGAATTTATTTATCCACCGTTCATATTGCCCTAAAAGGAGGGGCTCTTTTTCCATACCTTTTGCTATCGATTGGCGCAGGCATTATCACGGAGGGAAGCGGTTCTAGTCTGCTAGATCCTTTCATTCCACCTGTTTTCGCTTTTGTAGCTAGCTTGGATAGCCGCTGCTTGCTTTCAGCTTGGGGTTTCCGTTTCCATTGCTACTACTGCTGCTGGGTTAGAGTGTGAGCAATCAAGCAAAAGCGAGCGAGCGAGTGGCTAAGCAAGCGGGCGGTCAGCGTACAACCAGTTTCCAGTCAGTCGGTCGGTCAGCCAGTTTCGTGCGGGTTGGTTGGCTGGGTGAGCCTGCCAAAACTCTTTTCTCCTGCTTTCTGCATATTCATTCTGCACTTTTTTCTCACCTTCACTCAAGTACCCACAACGCTATCACCATCTCCTGCAGTCCTCTCCTTTTTTCCCAACCTATCATAGCTGAAGTTTCCATCGACCGAGTCATTTAAAATCCTGACGGCAGTGTTAGATTCTTATTTTTTTCTTGTATTGTTGCTGTCATTCCTGGACCCGGTCGTGCTGATAACACCGTTAAACCTGCCCCAGTGGTAGATTCTAGCTAGCTACCCTACCACCTAAAAAAAAAAGCCCTCCATCCAATACTCTCACAACAAATCCCGCTCAAGAAAGACGAGCAGCTGCCTGCAATTCTTTGCTAGGTAGCTCACGCATATAAATCTTTCAAAACGTCTTCCGCACTAAGGAAACGGAAATTGCTCGACGGCCACGAAGACGAAGTTACACCTTCTCCGAGAAGTCAGACACCTAATCCTCCGACTGAGTTTCGATCCACCACTCCAACCCCCGTCGATCCTTCGACGCTGACACCTTCTCTGCAACCTACATCGTCAATTGCTTCGGGAGCTGAAGATCTTCGCAGCGACAGTTCGGTTGGCTCCTCTCTACCCCCTGCCTTCAACACACGACACAGGTCTTCATCCCCTTTCGTGAGAAGCTTGGACACAAGCTATCCTTCCTTCAGCTCCACGACATACGCTTTATCGTCCACGGAATCCAACTACGCCCGGTCCGACGACGGGATTGTGACCCCTGGTTATATACCTTCTCCCCAGCCGTCCCAGATGGTTGAGTCAACAGCGGCAACCCCGCAGGCAACACAGGTGGATATGCCGGAAACTGCCATCGGGGCAAATGAAGCTGTGGGGAATGCGGGGGCTAATAGTGTAGACAAGGATGGCTCACCTATGGAGACGGCCGTGAATGGAGAAAGTTTAGGGTTAACAAAAGATGGTATGGTTGCAGGCTCGGCGGCTGTATATGGCGGAGATTCAGAAAGCTGATTTTTATCTTGAGTAGATGCTGATAAAGGGAACGAAATGGACATTGATGAGGATATCAAGCCTGTAGAAGACCAGACTAAGGTCGCGTTGAGACGAAGTCCATCGGTTGATATGATCACCTCACCCGCCCCCAATGGCTTAATTCAACCGGAGGCCGAAGAGGACGCTGATAGTCTGATCGAGAGGATTTTGGGAGCCAGTAATGCCCCCCTGGTAGATGGAAAGAAATATTGCGTTGTCGATGTTAAGTGGTGGAAAAGATTCCTCGCACAAGCATCTGACTACGAACCGACTAAGGAGGATAATTTCGATTTAAAGGAGCCTGTCCCTCGTCTCGATACCTCCGGCCTCATTGACCATATCGAAGCTCTACCGAATGGGAATACATTTCCTATTCTCAAGGATGGCCTGGGTTTGATGCAAGATTTTGAAATAATCCCGCTGGAAACCTGGGATGAATTGGCGAGAAAGTACGGTGTAAACGAGAAATCGCCACCGCTTATTCGATATGCAATTGATACCGCTGCTAGAGGGTCTAACCAGGAGAATATTTTGGTCGACCTTTACCCCCCAGTTTACACCGTCTACTTGTTATCACCCTCCGCGCCTACTAACTTTGCACAACTTAAGGACAGTGCACAGAGGCAGGGGCCAAGTAAGATTAAGACGGGAAAAGATGCTAATTTCCAAGAATTCCTTGTTGACATCAAGGCTCTGCTGGGGTTGGAGTCACGGGACAAGATTCGTCTCTGGAAGTTTGCGGAATCTGCAACGGTAAAAGCACCGAGATCTGGAAAGCTTGACATTAATACGTTTTTGCAGTTCGATTATGGTGCAAACCGTGAAGTCATTAACCTTCCTGATAACACTAAGCAGGTTTTGCTTGGCGAATATAACGGAACAATGACGCTGGTTGAAGCTGGAATCTCACAGGAAAAATATCTCATAGTCGAGGTAGAAGAGGAAGGAGAGTGGCCATCTGACCGTGTTGGCAAAGCGCTTAAACTCAATGGAGCAGACCCTATGCCTGTCCGGGTCACTAAGGGTACCCAGGTTACGACTAGCATCTCTTCCGCAAAAGCAGTTAACAACAGCAAGGCGAAAGCGGTAGCGACAAGATCAACCACGACAGTTGCCGCAACGGCTCCAAAGAATGTGATGACGAGGCGAGATGGCCGCGCACCAGGTGCGGTTGGTTTCTCGAACCTTGGAAACACATGTTACATGAACTCTGCCCTCCAATGTCTGAAATCTGTTGAAGAACTCTCCAGGTACTTCGTTGGTAAGTTTAATGATTAGCGTTTCACTATCGGGAGGAAATCGCTAATGGCCTCGAAGAGAAACACTACCAGAAGGAACTAAACATCAAGAATCCGATCGGCTCCAAAGGAAAAATCGCCACTGTTTACGGACAGCTGATGCAGCAAGTTTACAGTTCGAATGCTAGTAGCTCCGTTGCACCGAGAGAATTCAAACTGGCCGTTGGTAGGCACAACGGTATATTCAGCGGCTATGGACAGCAGGATTCGCAAGAGTTCGTTAGTTACCTACTCGACATCTTACATGAGGATGTGAACCGAATCCATGACAAGCCCAGCTTCGAGTATCCGGATAGTACTGACGAGATGATAAACGACCCCGAGGCTATCGCTAAGCTCGCCGAGGAGAATTGGTCACTGTACAAGCAACGCAACGACAGCGCGATTATTGACCTCTTTGCTGGAATGTACAAGAGCACCGTGACGTGCCCAGTCTGCGACAAAACCTCGATTAAATTTGATCCGTGGTTAAGTTGTCAACTGCAGCTTCCAATTGAGAATATGTGGTCGAAAGCGGTCACATTCGTTCCTTCTGCCCATTCATCTTCGCCCTACAGGCAGATGGTCACAATTCATGTGGAGATGGATAAGCATGCTACTATTAAGCAGCTAAAGGACTTCGTCAAGACAAGACTAGGGGTTGAGAGCAAAAAGATGGTTGTGTCGGAGGTGTTTAGAAACAAGTTTTACAAACACCACGAGGACACTAAATCCGTATCAGAAGCCATTATGCCTAATGATCAGATCTTCGTTTACGAGGTGGAAGAGATCCCTTCAAATTTCCCTCCCCCGAAGCGTAAGAAGCCAATGACACGTGGTTATGGGTATACAATGGCTACGATGTTCTCCACCTGGGAGGATGAGGAATCCGAGGACGATCTTGAAAAGACGGAGACCCGGGAGTTACTTGTTCCCGTTTTCAATCGCCTCTACAAGAACGATCGAAGACTGAACGCCGATTTATTTGGTATTCCGTCCTTTATCGTCCTTAACCGGGAAGAACAGAAGGACCCCAAAAAGGTGCTTGAAAAAGTTATCCAAAATCTCCAGAAGTTTACCACCAGCAATATGCACTCCCCAGACTTTAGCCCTATGGGTGCAGGTGAACAACAAGGACAAAGTAGTGCCGCAGAATCTGACTCATTGGAAGAGGAAGGTGAGGTTGTCGATATCCCACCGTCCAGAAATGAAACCGAGTCGGAGGGCGGTCCTGAGGATTTCGTCGATGTCAAGATGGGCGACGCTGAATCGGAACTCAATGTCGACATGGCTACAACTCCTGCGGTACCGCCTCAAGATGAAGTTTCCGAGGAACTCCTTCGTTCTTGGAGCCAACTCTTCACCTTAAAGGTACTTCCCCGGAAGGGCCAGGTGGTTCTCCCTACTGGGTGGAATGGGATAGAGTTCAACCTTGAATTAATGAGTACGCGTATCGTGAAAGTACCAGAACCAGCGGAAACGGAAGGCGAAGATACCAAGAAGCCGAATGGAGGCAAGTATCTGCAATCCCCACCCGCCAGTGATGAGAGCGATGCAGATGCGGAGGCCGAGCCGGACAATACTGGCATCTCCGACATGGTGGATAGCGACGACGACCTGCCTATCACTACGCTCAAGGAGAAGCCAAAGAACACCTTTAGCACAGTGTCAGCGTCCAACTTTTATGGAAACGGTACATCAGCTGCTGCTGCTGCCGCTAAACTCAAGGCAAAAAAGCCATTATCCAAAAACGCTGGGAAGCAACCTGCTGCTGCTGAGGTTACCCAAGGCCCCCTCGTCAAACTTGGTGAAGCAATTGTCTGTGACTGGAACCAAGAAGCCTACGACGCCATTTTCGGCGGCAAGTCGGGTGATTCGTTCAGGGGAATTTCTTATTTCACTGCTGTCGAGGAATTCTTTGATGAGGAGCTGCTTAAGAAGCGCAAAGCCCGTGAAGCTCGTCGCCGAAGGGGAATCCACATCGAAGATTGCTTTGACGAATTTGGACGTGAAGAGATTCTCAACGATGAAAACCAATGGTATTGCCCCAGATGCAAAGAACACCGAAATGCGAAGAAATCCATGCAGATTTGGAGAGTCCCCGACATCATTGCCATCCAGTTCAAGCGTTTCTCAAGCACTAGGAGCTTCCGAGACAAGATCGATGCTGCAATTGAGTTCCCTATTGAGGGACTTGATTTGACTGGCCGTGTCTTACACCCAGATGGCAAGTCGCTTACCTATGACTTGATTGCCGTGGATAATCACTTTGGTGGGCTTGGTGGTGGTCATTACACGGCGAATGCGAGAAATTGGGTCGACAATAAATGGTACTACTTTGATGATTCCTCCGCTCGGACTACGCCAGCTACAAGCATCAATGGGAGTGCTGCCTACCTTGTATTCTATCGAAGAAGAACATCTGGTATTCTCGGAGGTGAAAAGATGGAGGGTTTACTTGAGAAATCGATGTCCGAAGCCTTAGAAGACCAAGGGTCCCCAAACGGCTCGGGGTCCCCAAACGGGGACCCGGCTTTTTCTGGTTCACGCTATTCCTCGGGCTATCAACCAGCATCATCTTCGCTCTTGTATTCGGGGGACGGGCAACGCGGTGGGGTTGGTGGGAGTACCTCGTTGACAAAGCTGCAGAGTACCGCCGAGAGTAGGGGCGCGGCCTCCGCAAGCTCTTTCACTGGTCAAACCACCCCACCGCCTGAAAAAGAGAAATCCTTTCAGATCACTCCTGATGATGGTAATGGGTACTATTCAACAAATCCGACGAGGCCACCATTATCATCTACAACCCTCTTTGGATCTACAGGCGCGGGGCCTTCCTCGAAACCTGATTTCGGAGGCGCCAATCTCGGTGCACACCATGACTTTGGCGGAGTTAAGACCTACACCAGCTTTAATAGTGTTGGGATGGATGAGGGTCTCGAAGCCGATGACGATGACGACGTTGACCTGCCTGCGATGGACTCTCCCGGTGGTCGGTTCCATGACTCGGACGACGATGAGGATGTCTACGGCCTCATCGGTCCGACGCATATTCCAAGCATCATACCCCCGTACTATGACTACGACGATTCCGATAGCAACATCCCTGGGACTGGCAAGTTTTCTTTGGCTCCTGAATTCAAGATTATCTCGCGCGACAGCATTCACGTAGTTAGATATGAGCAAATCAGAACCGAGTTGGGCAGCGTTCTAGAGCAAGGCACTTTCGTAATGACTCTAGTCACGAGGAAAACCACCGTCAATAAGCCATGCGTTCTCATCATCACAAAGCAGCAAGATGTGGAAGAGGAGCTTACTGCACTCTGCAATGGAGTTGGTCTCGAGATTGAAATTATTGAAGGCGAGCCAACTTTTAATTACGACCTTCCCGAGACTCATGACAGGCCCCACAACAACGATCTCGGAACACTCATTGGGCCAGCTGATGCTCCAGGAAGGTTCGCTTCGATCGGTCTCTATGTTCGAGACAAGGCTACGAAAGAAGTCTATGCCTTGACAACTGCCACTCCATTCGCTCAGAGGGATCCAGAGTCTGAACTGAATATCCCACCCCGTCACTTCACCGCTTTGCTTCCTGAGGGTAGCATTGTTACGCAGCCACCTACAAGCAAGGGCGACAATGTAAATATGGCAAACGCTTTCGGTACCTTGACTGACATGTATGAACTTGACATTTGCGAGGTTGGCGACGACGAATCTTCGATGCTCAACTACGCATTGATCAAGGTCAACCCGGACCGCCTGGGGCAAAACACTGTTACGACTAGAGGGGTTACACGACCAGTCGTGACCGCCATTTCGATGGATGATGTTGATTCTACTGCTAAGATCACAATAGCCCTTCCAGGAGGCACTGCAAAGGATAGTAGATATTGCAGCGTCATCACCGACGTCCACGATATGGCAAGATTCCCAGGAAGACTTTTCAGGATGTACGCCCTATTCAGCGAAAATAAAACATTGTCTACTCCTGGAATGTCTGGATCCCTTTGCAGCTCGCCTTATAGCATTGGGTATGCTGCCAGTGGCATTATATGCGGTCGAGCTGAAAGGATTGGGTATAGCAACGGTAGCGCCTTGCATTTCGTACAACCGATTGAGTGGATATTTGAGAAAGTTCGGGAGAAGTTCAACGTAGAACTGGAGTTATTTGATTAGAGAGCGATGTAGATAGAGTGGAAGGGTTTGAGGGTTGCAGATGGTAAGAGGATATTGTTTAGAGCACCTGGTTTGCTTAATGGGGATTTGTGAATAGAGGATGGTGGAATTTGCAGGTGCACGTTTTATTTTGTGGCTTTCATGTATGTACATGAAGGTTAATGTCGAAATGAAAGTTTATTTTGTCATGACCTGTGGATTTTGCGATGCGTATACAGGTGTCTGTTGTTTGCCTTTTCCTTATTTCTTAACATGTTCTTATTATGTTTTATACAAAGTTTTATAGTACAATATGTTTTTTCTTTCTTATTAGATGTGGGTAGAGCGAAAGGACAACGGTCCCTTCTGATACGCGGGTCTCTTTCTGTCTCTAAACTTTTGGTGATGGGTATACAGGCATGGGTAGGCTTGCATGGGAGAAGGTGTTTCCAACTAGCGGTGGATTAGAGAGAGGGTCATAAATAAAAGTTTTGATTTTATTGATCTGGTTTTGTAGTAAATATCAGACTATGTCTGCAGGATATATTGTTTTCCTTTGAGGCAAAAGAAGTTAATTCTAGCGCCCGAGACCGATATTAGCAATCTTTTATGCGTTCTAACGTTTAGGAATGAGTAGACAACACATAATATACAACAATTAGCTTGTTCGTTAGAAGGTTTGGGGACTAGCTTTATGAAGTTGATCTAATGGAGATCAAAAATTGCATCTATAATGTTACACGATATAAAGGTTAGCAGTAAATACCCCATATATGCTCAATAAGTAGTGTACAAATGTTGCCTCGCTCCATCTCCTTGTAACCCTCCCAGAACCGCCAGCAGGCGGATTCTTTCTTCCTTCACCTGCGAGACGAGTCGATAACAACCTTGTACCTAGGAATTGATGCCTCCTCAAGAACGGCAAAGTGTCTTGTCTTCTGAGAATTCTACAGACCTCCGTTCCTGGATTGCTCCAATATAGCTTCATGCATGCAAAAGCGCCTAAAGTCCATCCAGAGTAAATAAATATATCTCTATAAGGAAAATGTCTAATCACAACTTTGCGAATACGGGTCTGCCGCTCTGGCAATTCGTCGGCCTTGTTGTTGTGGCCAGCATCCTCGTCGGTGCCCCGACTTTTGCCTGCTTGGCATATCACCGACGTCGGGCAAGAGACACGAAGAGGAAAATAATTGGCGAGATTACAGGGACCCGCAGTAAGTATAGACGCAGGGAGATTCAGCTTCCTTAGCCCGGGTTTAATAACGAATGTGGAATTAACGGGCAATATCCGATGCAGAGACCGATTACGAGCTTTATCACAAGCACCACCCCAGATCGGGTCACTACTACGACGACGTTATGCCGACCCCGCCACGTCAGCCACGTCGTGTAACCTCATCCGGGTCTAACGTTCCACTTTTGACTCTATCTCCGGACCGCTCTAGAAATCCTTCGAGAAATGTTTCCTCGTCACATCCACAACCTCAATCAAATGACCAACAGTTGAACGCACATTTCGCGCAAAGGACTGGATCTGCAAGTTCGGTTGCTTACCCTGAGGCTATTCACCACGCGCCCGGACGGGGTGGGTATGGTACCGTTGGGAACATTGTTGGGAGAACTTATACCGCTGCACAAAGGGTTTACCGTGGCCGTCTAGCTCTTAATTTTTGGCCATCCTGGATGACGCCCTGGTTTCGTGCGGAAGGTCTGTCTACTATTGATGAAGAAAGCGCAGGAAGCAGCAGGATCCCTAAGATGTTTCGAAACCAAAGTCATCCCAAATCCTTTGAGAAGGAACCAAACCAACAAATCGTCATTGGTCCAGAGATTTCTAGGGTTGATACGCGGGGTAGTGTTGCCTCTGGACACTCTGGGAGTACTCAGGGTACGAGCACTTCAGGTTTCAGTATGAGGACCCCACCGACTTTTGACAAAGTTAGCGAAAGGGCTGGCTATAATCCCAATATGGCGAGGAGTTTAACCAGGAGACTTTTGAAGTTTGGATTTGATGAGAAAGATGGCGTTGGGATAACAGCAGCAGCGGCGACTACTCCAAATAGAAGACTGAGTGGGGCTTGGAAAGGAAGAGTAGAATTGAAGAGAAGAGCAAGCGAAAGGCGACGGACAGAATCGGGAAAAGGTGCTAGATTATTCAGCATTCAAAAGAAGAAACTACCTACCAAAGGGGATGGAGATGAAGAAGATGATGAGCTGTGCGACGACTATGGCGACGAAGACCCCGAAGAGGGTACTGAGATGACCGCTGAACAAGATGTGGCTAGAACCTCAATCACCGATTTTGCACACGCCTTCGCCCAGAATATAGTTAGTGCCATCGACGGGGCAAACTCAATCTCTGGAACCGTTCGCATTCATAGGGTTGCCGACCCAGATGACCTGGAGTCTAGTCCGGACCGCCGCACCGATGAAGAGATGATAATTGTTACACCCTCCACTACATCTGATGAGACGAGCCTCGGCTCAGATAAAGAGAACACAGATGGCATGGAGACACCTGATGGGACTATCAGAGGTCGAAGGAGTGTTAGGGATACGGCGGATACTCCTGATAGCCAGAAGAAAAGGGCGGCGAGAAATACTCCTAAGAACTCAACGTTGAGAATTTCACTTGGGGGTCAGATCGAAATCGACTTGGACGAGGGGACCGGGGAGGGTGACAATGCTGAGGATACTACGGATGAGGACGAGTTTGTTGATATTACGAAGGAGGTGCTTGGGAGGTCGCCGGTTGGCAAGTAATGGGAACTAAGATTCTTTGAATGGATAGCTGCGGTCTGCGTACAGCATGCTAGCGTTGGAGTCACGGGGTGAATGAGCTTATAGACCTGTGTATAATATAAGCCGTACTTTCTTTCCAAAGGCTTGTTGTATCGTACTTGATTGTCATCACTGAAAGTCACAGCGTTAACCCGCTTTAGTTACAAGTCTTCCTCATAAGGTGCATAGTGTTCACTAGCGTTAGACTGCGCAATTGGAGTTAAAAAAAATTGTGAGGAAACAATCATATTGATCATTCATTTTCGTATTCAAAGTACACTATCAAGAAGCGAGTGACGATGAACTTGGGACAGTAAAATAGCTAACATACATGCATGCGTGAGAGTTGGGAGGACATTAGATGAAAGAACAAAGGAAAAGAAGAAGAAAAACAATAACTTTCAGCTAGTAAGATCAGTGGTAAAGTATAGTAATAAAGCATCCACCTTTCGACGCCGGGGCCAAAGATCAAGAAAACGTGAGATCAAACACCAAGATATGTACCAAGAATTTGCAATCCCCCTTATCGCTGAAACCTACAAATCCAATCTGCCAGCAAACACCGCCTTAGGCAGGGATGTTTACTTCTGCCTCAATGCCTTCTTGACCCTCGAGGTCACCGTCTCACCGCCGCTCTCGCCCTCGCTGTCGCTGCTCAAGCTACCCCTACTTTCCTGTCGATAGCTTCTAGCAGCGACAATCCTTCTCTCAGAGTTTTGAGCTGGTTGTTTACCTCTCTTCCCGACCATAATTTGGCCGTTCGGGACGGGCGAGCTGATTCTCTTTTGGGAGATGCCGAGACCCAATGGGTGGTTATAAACCTTGGTTCCTAGATCCCCGCGGGCAGACTCCTTGAATCTTTCCGAGACGTTGCTGGCTTCCTCGTCGGAAGAGGAATCGGAGTCGGTGGTGCAGCAGGAACAGTCTGATGGGCATTCACTGTCGGAGGAGTCAGTGCTGGCGGTTGCGTAGGTTCCTGCTGAATGTTTGCGGCCAGTGCGAGAGGAGCTGGAGAATTGGCTCTTCTTCTTGGAGCTCGAAGCATTAGTCTGGTTGGTCAAGGGATACGGGTAGCTCTTTGTGCCTCTGGATGTGGAGCCTGCGGGTTTCTTGGGTGGGGAGGTATGAGCTGGAGATGGACGGGAGATGGATTCGGAGTAAGTCGTGAAGGCAGCGTCATCGTCAGCCTCGAAGGACAGGCGTGTTTCGGTCTCGTCAGCGATTGTGGAGAGATCTGGTTGTTGGGCAGTACGCTTTGTAGGTTGGCGTTTGGGCTCAGTCCTTGATGAGGACGAGTCCGAACGCTTCGATTTCTTGCTAGATTGGCGAGGGCCGGTTGGAGCAGATCGTTCAGACGAAGCCTCGGTGCGAGCATAGGTATAAGCGTAACGAGACGAGTGTCGGGCAGGGGCGTCAGACTTAGACTTAGACCCTCGCTTCTCATTGTATGCTTCAGAAATGTCGGACTCGCTGTACATAGATGGAGCGTGGACAGGATGTGGGTTGTAAGATCTCATGCGTGCCGGCTCCTCGTCAGCGTATGATTCGAGGTCAGGGTCACGGTCAGTCGAGGTAGGAGAACGATCACGTTTTCGCCAGCGAGAGAACACTCCAAGGCCCGATCGAATACTCCTCTTACTATTATTTCGCTTTGGCTTTTGCCATTTAGCCTTTGGAGTATCCCGACCTGCCTGGGATTCTTTTTCGGTTCGTGCATCATCAACACTTTCAGTTTGATAGGTCAAGTCGGTGACGACAGTCTCAGGAGCTCGAGTACTACCCGACGAGATTGTCTTGCCGTCCGGTCCCTTTCGACGCAAGACCGACGATTTGTAGTCGTCCCAGTCGTCCTCCTTCCAAACGAAACCTCCTCTCTTCTGGAAGAACCACCAAACGCTTAACGCCATACCTCCACCAAGTAGTGCAAATATAACAATTATCCCAGTAGAAAAATCGTTTGCTTTGACGTACGAGGTTCGCTTGTCTAGGCTCTCATTCATGGCAGTTTCGATTGATGAACCCCGTAGGGCGTCGGCCGAACGGGCATAAAGGTTGAAAACTGCATCCTTAATGGCAGCTGCGGATGGGAATGCTGCTGGTGCCATGATTTGTATAGTTCAGACAAAGAGCATTCGCTCTGTCGAAGCCTATGGACTGTCAGCTCTCTTGGGGAGGGTTATAGAAGCGATCTAACTACCCAGTTCCGTCGACCTACTCACTATTGAGTAGTGGAAATATCTTTTGAACTCTTAGGGCTGCCTTCGATATGCTTGTCAGTGATATCTTCATTTCCTTGTTGTACCTAATCAATCCTCTTACCTTTTATCGGCTTTGACTGTGCTCAACAGCGAAGTTGTTATTTAATCGTGATATACCGTAACTCAGAAGCTAACTCGATAGATTGCTTAACAATCTATTGGAGAAAGTAAATTCGTTGAGACTGTCGTACTCGAGCTTAGGTTTCCGTAACGGCGATACTTCGTCGATATTAGTGCTGTTTGATGGTGATAGAGACTGAGCTGTACAAAGCATGGGAGGCCGGTGGGAAGGGAAAGGTCAAATGTGTTGCTGATTTGTTTACACTTGGTTGAGATGTGTTGCGTGTGATGTTGGCAGGACAACGTGCAGCTGCATGATCATCATTGGTTGCACAGCCAACAACACATTTTCCTCGGTTGCTGGATGGCAGCTTGGTGTCCCTTGTCCCAGCTCCTGCCAGCTCAGCAAAAGAAGCAATCAAGCAGTCTGCAATTTACCGAATCCTGTTGCCACTGCTGTTCTGGATACGGCGCAGCTTTGAGTATGTGTAGCCGGGAACTCGTAGCTAGGCATGTGGCAACCAAAGCATTGCATTCCGAGAAATTCATACCCCAACCTTGCATTGATTTGATTCCCCCTTCCAATCTTCTCAGTTTGCGTTTGAACACCACGGCCTTCGAATATTCAATTTCTTCTAATAACATCTATTATGTGATAGTTAATCCCTTTGCTGCTATTTCAGGCGGTTAAGTCTACTATAGTAGACGGTTTCAGCTCCGGATTGTTTTCTTTACTTGATCCTAGTCTAACGTCGAAACTAGTGCTTATAGCGCGGCCGTTTTCGTTGCTTTGCAGGGGGAGTAAACCAACCCAGTAGCGGATGTTCCAGGTTCGCGTCGACAATAGTATTGTATACATCTGCAATTTAGCGCTGAGGTTGAGGTAAATTCCTGATTCGATAGCTACATTCAAGACTAGACATCGCAGTTGCAATGCAACCACTAGTTGAGTAGTATTAGCGGATACGCATATGCGGTATTTAAGACTAGTTTCTAGGGGATGTGGGAGGGAAATATGAGTGACCTCTAGGAATCTAGGGAGATATCACGAACCTGCTCCTTCTACGAAGGGTCTCTAAATCCAGAGGTAAGGATCAAGATCTTCAGAGAACGAATTGCCATTGCTTAGTGCGACTGATGTTAAGCCGATAATTTTAGACATCTCAACATTGATGATGTCAAGTTATGTATATATATACTAGGACTAGATGCAAGCAGTGTGCCGTGAATACATCTCGGCGATGTGATATCTATTAACTTTCAATCCAAGTAATATAGACAAGTGGCTATAGGCTAAGCAAGTACGGATGGATCTAGAGTTATGGTACTAGAAGTTTTCGTGGGCTACATGCATATATACATTGCATAAGAATCAAGACATCAGGGTTGAATTGTAGCTCGCATTAGAAAGCAAGGACCTCTTGTGCCGCAAATGTGCATTACCACTCTGGGCCTGCAATGTGCAATGGGTTGTGCTAGCTACATCACGTATGGACACGAAACCCCATCGCTAGGTTCTGCCGGCTTTTTTTTTTTTAAGCCTTGTAATGTTGCAACCTGATTAGACGGCAGCTCATGTTCCAAACAACGACGTAAACAAGGCCGGGGTGGGGGGAAGAGCTTCTCGATTTGTACTGGTCAGAAGACGCGATGTAGTGTACATATGCATATGCGTACGTCTACATTCAGGATTCGCGAAG
Organism: Dactylella cylindrospora; assembly: GCA_012184295.1. NCBI lineage: Eukaryota > Fungi > Ascomycota > Orbiliomycetes > Orbiliales > Orbiliaceae > Dactylella > Dactylella cylindrospora. The sequence goes on from LDUD01000084.1 coordinate 170,694, forward strand.
TATGCTACGCTTTACTGTACCACACCAACTCTTAACCCGAATGGGACTAATCACTTCAGCCACGCTCTCAACCAAAGCATTTGACACTCGAGTATTCTACCGGCAATATTCTAGTTGGAATTAATACTAAGCACTTACTTAATTACATAGGTAAGTATATTAGTGAATTTTCAATAGATTTTGATAACGCTTAATCGCTATAGCTCCCTCCCCGCATTCGAGATTCTATTTCAAGATCTTGGGCAATCTAAAACGCACTTTATACTTATCATTCCGTGCCACCAAAAATAAGAACGCCTAGCCCGCTTGTTTCAAAAAGCAAAGAAGTTTCCCCACCGCGGAATAATAACAGAAATAACATTTCCATGATTTTAATATTCGTAGACATCTGTCAAAAAAAAGGTTGCATCTAAATATAAAAAGAGATACCCACAAAAAGTCGAGCCTGCAAGCCAGAGCGCTTAAGTACTTGATGGTGTGTGTGACGTGCATCAACCCAGCTGAGGTGGGCCAATCACAAACGCCGCTGCGAGCCGCTTTTGGCCTGAACCAGAGCTGGATTGGCGGGATCCCTGCGGCCAAGCAGCCATTGCCCAATCAACTCGGCCGAATTTAAAGTAAGGTTGGCCTGGCCAAATGTACCTCGACGGGAAGCCCCACCTCCTCCCAACAACCCTTTCGTTCTCTCTCAAATCTGCCGTCGAATCATTCCTATCCAACGTTAAAATTGGTGTTCGCGTCTTACCAGAGGTACGGTCCGGCCGACCTCGAAAAGCTTGCTTGTCAAGCATTTACAGGTCCGTCTCGAGGTGAACCTTGAAAAAATCCTTCCGTGTGATCCAGTCATACGATGAGTTCCCCCCTTCCGGCATCTCCCCACCCGGCACCCTCCCTCTCAAGTTTTACCCGTTCTAACTCCGTTTAGCAGCCGCGCTTCGATGTCCGGACCAATTTTCTTTCCAGTTTAGGGAAAATACACACGATAAAAATAGCAAAGGAACTATAATACCCGGACTGATATATACTTTTTTTCGAACCTGCGTAAGAGTGGGGAACCCCATCATTTGAGCTTGGTACAGTTCCAAGCTGTGGAAGTGGAGTCGAAGGAGACAACAATTCTGTGATGTCTCGTATCCTCGCCCCTCGATATCGATTAGGCGAACCCACTTGGCATAGTCTTGACATGCACACCCTTGGACCTTTTCAAGAAAACAAAAATGTACTCTTACCAGCCAGCTCAGAATGCGGATAGGAAAAAAGCAAGGAGTAAATTTGACTGTTAGGAATTTACACAATATAATGTCCCGTTTTCACCTCTCCCTTAGCCGTCTCACCTCCTTCTCATTGCCCAAGGCAAGCAGGATCAAACGACCGTTTCGAAGCGCAGCAGGACTAGCCTGTACCAAGCCTTTGAATTCGCATTGTTCTTGTTCCTACTAGTCACTACTTCTTTTGTTTATTTTCGTTATTCTTTTAACAATCCTTTACAGTTCTCAATTTCCC
>LDUD01000084.1:172234-192277 GCA_012184295.1 Dactylella cylindrospora
AATTCCAACAAAAGCATTATCTCTTCACTGACGATAGTGTTCATTTGATCGATCCTTTGATTAATTTTCTGTTGGATATTCTATATATGCTCATGACCTCTTAACTTCTGACAGCCATCACTGTTGGGTTATAAAGCGAGCGGGATTAGACTTTATGTTACATGTTGGATATTATACAACAATCACATATAAATTCCGAATTCGTGTTATAACTTCGTTTCGACAGTCGAAGTTGCTCCTCCTAACTTATAAAAAAGTTAAACATTATCCTTATATTTCCTTCAAGCTGTTGAGTCTTCAGTTTATCTTGTCTTTTGGAAATCTGAGTTCGTTGGAAGCTTTCCTGTTGTTTTCTTATAGAAAAGCCGGTTTTACATTTTAAGGCATCAGGTACGTGACACTTGCACAGTGGAACCTCTTAAACAAAGCTAATCGGTAGACAGTGATACTCTCACAGTTTCGAGATACCTATTCATCCCCCTAAACCATTTACTCACCAAAGATTCTATACACGCATCACCATGTCGTGCATGCCACTCTCTTGCTTCGGCAACCTCTTCCAGAGGCGCAGAAAAGATATCAACATTACCGGGCCACTGGAAACACAGCCCGAGGCGACCCAAGCTCCTCGTCTAGCTAGACTTCCAATTACTGCTCAGCCGACGGCTATGAGATCACCAAAAGCCGCTAGCTTCCGCAACATCTCCGCCACCAACTCGCCGACTATGGCTGCATTCCGCAGACCAAGCACCGGCAGCACCACTGTGGCGTCTATTGAGCCAATAGCCTCCCCAAGGCTCCCGCCGCCAGTCTACGACTCGACCATCACCGCCTACAATATCCCCGTCCACCCAGCCCATAGGCCAAAGGCTTCTCTTTCTTCCCCAGGACGCCCAGAGTTCCGTGCCGCAAGAGAACCACCAACCCCAGGCTACCCTACCCAAGAAGTCCTTATCTGCGACGAGAAACCGTCCGTAGATACCCTCCGCTCACCACGGTCGCCTATGTCTATGGACCTCGATCCCACACCTCGCTTCCAAAAGATCTTTAAAATCTTCTCTTCAACCCCGACAACCTTGACGTTCACCCCAGCCGTCAAGGAGCAACCCGCCCCATCCATCAAATCCTCAACCTCAACTGGCTTCAAAAAGTTCTCCAGAAGATTCAGCCGTCGTTGGGTCAACCATGAAGTCGCCCCAACTATAAACGACCCTCAAAATCAAGCCTTCGCGTCGACTGACTCATTCCCTCGACCCACTAGAATCAATCGAGAGGTTGATACTCCTCCACCAGTGCCTCAGCTTCCCCCGTCTGGTAGAAAGGGTATTGGTCAATGCCTTTCGACCAGGACTGCAACCGGAGAGGTCAAGCCTGTGACGATGGTTCCCCGGCTCAGGTTGGACGTTCCCAAGAACCGATTTCCCAGGAAGGAGGTGACTCCGATCGAGACTAGTCCGGTGAATGATCCTTGGAGGCACAGCAAGTACGAGATTGAGGGTATGAGCGACAAGCATCAAGCTTGGATGCTCTGATGGGGATGTGGTTTTGCTGGGTGCCATTGGTGTCCCTTCGCGCTCGTCCATCGTGATGAATGTGCGCATGTGTTGTCCAACATACATTCCAACAATTCCTTTTGTTAACACTTGGTGCTTCTATTTTTATTCCCTTTGCGCTTCAAAGTTGGTCTTCTGTTTCGTTTGAATTGTTGTTTATTCTCAAGTCTTCTCTTAGCTGCTTGCTATTCCTTTGTTTTAATGGTTGCGACTGTTAACGGCGTTCAAAAGGTGTTCTTTTGGAGTTTAAAATATTTTAGCGATATCGAATCTGGGAGGAATTCTGTTTCCCGCTCTTGTTTAGCACGTTTACATTTACGATCGTTACCAAAGAATACTGCTTGGGAGGCTACTTTACCGTTCGTTTTGTTTAGATGGGACGACTCAATGTCATGGCGTTCGTTTAATTCTATAGCTATACAGTAGCTCTGACTGCTCTGACTTTCCTAACTTTTATGCTTCTCGTTCTTTGAGTTGAGTCTCTTCTATACACTTACTACAATCGCTACAATCGCTACAATTTACTTTGTCACATAAATGCGATACAGTTGAGCTTATATATTTCTCTGGATTTATTTCATCATTTTTTTGGTATTTTTTGTTTATTTTACTTTTGTTAACATACAGACGCTATCAAATCCAAATCCTGCCCAAAAAACAAATACAGTTTGATCAAAGTCCCAAATGAAAGTGTGCTAGGCTTTAAGCCATCTTTCGAATACTTTTACAGTTTCCAATAAAGTTAATCAACCCTACTCGTCTCCGATGATAACCTTGATGGCTCCACTAACGGTACCAATAAATCCCCTGCTCTTTCCGTCTCCCTTAAGCACCTTCCAGTACTTGCCAACGATATCCTTCTCCTTTTTAACAATCGTAGTTCCCTTGCCCTCAACATCTATGTTTCCGGAGGTAGTCTCAAGCTTCAATCCACCCTGCCAGTCCTCAGGATAGTAGAGGGTAACATCGCCGCTAACACTGTTGTGCTTGGAATACAATGGCCTTGTGTGCAAATCGCTAACAAACCTAGCGGTGGTGGAACCGGAGACGGTACCAGTCTTGAACCAAGCCTTCTCCTCTTCAAGGAAAGCGGAGGCGATCTCGGCATCGATGTCACCGCTGGTGGATCCCAAAGACAGGGCGTGGTTAAGCGGGTATTCTCCGCGAATTTCTCCGCTGACGGTGCTAACCTCGAGGTTGTTGATTTCCAAACCGGTGTCCTTAGCGGCTCTGCCGAAGGAGGTGACCGAACCGGAGACGGAGGAAATGTAGGATGAGTTGACTGGGGTGGTGAAAGTATCCTTCAACCAGATATTAAGCTGGGTGGTTCCGATGCGAAGACCGTCGAGATCGTACTTGCCACCCTTAGGGATAACGAGCCAGATCGTGGCGTTGACGGTTTGCTGGACGATGGAGAATGGGTCCAGCTTAAAGAGGATTCCGTCATTTCTTGGGATTACTTCAATCTTGTCGAGGAGGGAGTCGTCTGAGACCTCAAACTTGAAGTGGGCGGAGATGTTGGAGGCCTTCTCGCAGGAGTGGACGATGACATTTCCAACGACTTCGGTGCGGGTGATGCCGTGGAAGGAGTCCTGCCTGAGCCAGAAAGACTTGAGGTCCCGAGAGAAGGTGTAGTGTTGGAGTGGAATGTCGGACATGGCGGGGTCGGTCTCGGAGTCAAGAGGGATGAGGTCTAGGCTCAGATATGGTGGGATTGGGTGTTCTGGAACAAGATCACGGAGTTTCTATACATACGATGGAGATTTGTTAGCGCTCTTTGCTCGCTATCATGGAAGATAATTATGTCTCGTGATTTCATATAGGATGCTTACCGAGCAGTTACGATACAAGAATGGTGCAACGGTTGACCAGACCATTCCAAGAACAAGGATTGTCAAGATGACCCTGACGAATCGTCGCCATAGTGGACGCTTTGGCTTTGGTCGCTCCTCGAGTTCGATAACTCTGTATACGAGTGGATGCTTCTCGTCAACGACGTCGGTGTATCTTTCCATTTTTGGCAATTTTGATAGATCGATATTATAAGGCGTGTTGATTATCGATTACGAATGGTAGAAGTTGAAGTTGTAGAAAGTGTAGAAATTGGTAATTTTATATTGTATAGAAATTGATCTTCCCCTCCACTACGCTTACAATGATAGACAAACTCCTTCTCGCTCCACGAATAGAATTCAAAAGATGTGATGTTCTGATATGAAGAATGGTGGAAAGAAACCAGTGGGAGAGTGGTATTATATGTGTTGTATATATATACACTTCTCATGCACGTTATGCCCGTACGTTGATTTGTATGGGGTGGCGTCACTTCCATGACGACTGCTACTGGGCCGCGTCATATGTCATTATGATCCCCAACCAACCAACCAAAAAACTTCCCCCACCAATGCCCAGCAAATTAGGAAAAAAAGGAGGGCCACTTTTTACAAAGATTTTTGCTGCAGAGCTCGTTTAGCCCCGGAGTCCGCCGCTCCCACATACATTTCTATGAAGGTTCTTAGATGCTTACGGCAGCATTTTCCGCGCGACCAGTGGATTTTTTTTCCGATCGGCCTTTTCAGTTAGAGTTCGGGAAGAGATAATGTATCTTTTGTACTTTCGACTAGGAGTCCGTTGGGCTTCTCCGATCGTAGTAGGCTAATATTCAAAATTCAGTTGGAGAAAACATTTTCTTGGAAGATTTTTTGGAGCTCATGGAGGTATTTAATTTTTTTTGAAGCCTTTTCGCACGAGACCCGATGATGCGAAGGCTGAATGTAATGGCTTCAAGAATGCCGATTTTCCATTTTCCTTTTGGAAGAAAGTAAAGGATAGCTAGCCTCCGAAGTTGAATTGCAAGCTATATCGCTATCTATCAAGAGATTAGGTTAATTGAGTAGTCGGTAAGAGTTTCTGCGATGAAGGAGTGCTCGTGCGACAAGGTGTACGAAAAATTTGAGAGTAGGACGGACGAGAGACCTGGAGGGGAACGCCCGCAACTTATTGTTTAACCGTAGTGGAAACCCCACTGGTCACCTACGCCGACCGTGGCCTGGATGCCAGTCCTATTTTAATGTGTCTTTATAGAGCGGTAATTGTTTCTCTTGGAGACTGGATTGATCGACTGCCGTATCGAGTTCATCTATAAATTCCAACGAGTCAGGGCGCTCCAATGAAAACGTGATGGTTGGATCACGAAGAGACCCGTAACGACCTTCCCTCGTTTACAATCCTTGACCTGGATGGCATCTCCCTTTCGTTTCTGCTCTATCCGGAACAATAGTAGCCGAGGACTTTTTTCTGGAGAAGCTGGTGATGATGATGAATATTGTCTTGAGTTTTAGACGTCAACGGTATCCTTGGCTACCAAGACTTCTTGACTTCTTGATTTTTCTTAGGTCTTTGTATTTTAGATACTCGCCGTCGAGTATCTTATCGATTGCAGCGGGATTTCTTCATGGTTGCACATGAGGAAGTACTTTTCGGTCTTCGCATTTCTTAGCCTCCTTCCACTCGGTTTAAAAATTTTATTCTTTTTCCGTGCCTGACGGGGGAGATTATTCTGGACCGCAGCGGACTTGCAGCCCCCACTCTGTGCACCCACCACCACACCTTGGCTTGGTTAGCCTTCTCGTTCTTGTCCGGTTTGTCTCAAATGCTTGGTCCAACCTGTTTTGGCAGCTGCTCAAAAATTTAAAAAGAACACCACGTTTGTCGTACAAAGACGAACATGTCGAATACTATCCCCGGCTTTCGTTTCTCATGCATCCAGAGTAAGAAAAGGTGCTTCGATTCCTTCTAGAGCACGTTGGCATGCTCCTTTGTGTTCATGCGGTTAGTTCTTTCGATATCTCAATTAAGAGATCCTTTCGAGAATTTTCCTGCCTCTCAACCCGATAAGGGATTTTTGTTTCGAATATCTCGGAAACAGTATACCGCATAGATTTCTTAAGCCTTGCGAGGATATACAGAATGATTACTATCAATAGACTATCCATGTTTGTGTTTTATTCCTGTAGTAGCTTCTTGTCGGCTCCTCTTGCCAATGCATATACATATGTAGGATGAGCTAGAGCTGCAAGAGAAAGCCTTAGAGCCTTTCTGTAGAGTTCCTTTTGTGGTGCCACAAAACAGCAATCGTCGAAACATGGGAATATCAGGCAGACAATATAGTACTATTTAGGCCACGCATTTAACGTACGAGACTTGTCGGCAAGTTTCTGACGTGTTACAATGTTTCAACTTTTACCGATCAAGATCTCAAAGGAATACCAATGACGCTCTAGAGACTAATCCTCCATACCCACAAGGTTGTGCATAATATTTCCTTCAAACTTCAACGGATCGCGGAGTTTTTGAGAGGCCTTTTTCCTCTCAAGGTCCAAGACCTTCGTGAACAAGCCGAATTAGCCAATCGGTAGCTTGCATTCAGGGTCATGGCCAACATTCACCGCCTCGTGGTAGCCTCGAGGATCATGGGTTTCTGGCTTTTTGGAAATTGCAATTACTCAATCTGCAGATTAATCCGTTTATTCTCGTTCCCACGTTCTTAAACGTGAAGCCAACGGCGACTTTCCCTTGCTTGGTCGGCCTCGATACGCTTGATGGTGGTTCAGCCCGCCTGCCGTTCTTTTTTCCTCAAAAAATCGTAACTGAGCCGTTTCGTTAATCTTGTCAATCAAAAGGTCCCCGAGACCTAACGCTTCGCTCCTTCTACATATACATACAGGATGCCCAAAGCGATGGTGTAAATGCGAAGTCGGCTTGTCGAATCCGTTCGTAGCATGCTCGATTCCTAGCTTCTCATTCCTCAGTTTTTAATTCTCTGGTTGTCGAGTGGATGCATCCATGATAGTAGGAACGCCACATGCCACATGCAAGAGACATGGGAAAGCTTGTCGAGTCAAGCAACACACAATTAATTGTGGATTCAATTCCCATGCTGTATCACCCAAGAAATCTTACAAACTAACCTTTTTTTCCTCTTCTCCTTCATGGAAAACCGACTTCAAAGGCTAGCGTGAAAATAAAAAGATAGGCCAAACCTATCTGTACGAAGGGAAAGGCTGCCGAAACTTTCTTTTTGACGTATTCGGTCCACAACAGGGTTAAAAAGGTTCATGGCGTGGGGATGCATGAGTTTCACCCAAGGGACCTGCATCTTTAAATTCAAAGCGAGGATACCCTGAATTGACCAATCGCTAGCCTCCATTCACGCACGCGCCCTACCGATACCCGCACTAGGTGCTGATAGTCGACCTCTGCCTTTTTTTTCTGCTTCTCAGTTCCCCAGTCGGATTCATGCCTCTAATCACGCTCTAGAACAGTAACCCGCGAACGCAAGCTGCCCAAAAATTTTACGTTCCTGGCTGGGCCGAAAAGCAGTTGCCTAAACAGGGTACTGACATTTTACTTTCCTGGTTCAGGTTGCAAAGCGGGGAATCCGTATGCTGCAAGCTGCAAAGAGATGCTTCGTCTTTGCGAATCGGACATGGTATAATCGAAATTTCGAAGGGGTGAACGACCCTCGGGGTGGAAAAAAAATTTACACTTCCCACATGTACGATAGATTATTTTGGGTTCAGTCCGCCATGCCTGCTTACCCTAATGACGTTGTGGAGCAAAAGGCAGGCGGCCAGATGTCATGCTTCTTGAGGACTCTCTTGACCGAAGCCTCCCGTCATTGGTTCAATTGGTTGTATCCATGAAGATCCTGTGTTTTGTCTCACTGCAAGGGGCATACCTGGTGGGATACACCAAGCTTGTGTAAGCTGCCTGGTAAGCATTTTTTTTGCTTTGCTTGACTTAGTTGCTTTCGCCCATGCCTGCCTCGTTTGCTGCTAGCTATCAGATTGCAGCATATTGTACCGAGGGGGGATCGTATCCCAATGCAATGAATTGTTGCTCATGGTACTACCTAGTACGAAAAAGAAGGAAGAAGGATGGATAGATTCTTTTGCTGGTACGAGGAGAGAAAGGATATAAACGTCGCGCCGGCCACCTGGGAAGTTACATTTTCTTCCTTTCTTTCTTCTATATCGTAGATCATCAATCGCGAGCAGCGACTGAGTAGAGTCTCTCTTTTCACTCATTATCGTTTCAATTGTTATACAAGAAAAAAAGTTGGGCGGGTAGTTGCTTTGGTTTTTGTTTTTTCTTTCATTTCAGAAATATACACCGACGACAATATTATATAATACCACATCTACATAGACGCAAAGATGGTTGCGTTCTCGAAACCAATTGCCGCTTTGGCACTTTGTGTCAGCTTCGTTTCTGCCCAGTCGTTCCAGCGCCTTGGTGCCTGCCCAGATCTTGGATGCATTCTTCCACCGGATCAGTAAGATACCCTTTTCCTTTCGCCTATCGTCCTTTCTAAAGCGCCAATTGCGTGTTGAAGTTTCGAAAGAGGCTTGCAAACACCAGTTAATGTGGACCCAATGAGAAGAGACGCCGAACTAACTTGTGTAACCAACACACTAGGGCTGACTTCCTTGCTGGCCAGCGTTTCGATATCCGTCTCGAAATCCACGCTCCCGTCAACGGCTCCCAGGCCACCGGAAACCCAAACCCAACCGAGGACTTCGAGTTCACCATTGAGCGTGTCGGAGGCCATCGTGGTATCCAGACCGCTTCTAAGTGGTTTAAAGTTTCTGAGCCAAAGATTGAGAAATGGTCTTTCGGTTGGTACGAGGACTACTTTGCACGGGATGCTAGACAGCCATCGATCGTCAACGTCGCCTCCAAGGCTTACCGAAAGGTTTACCTCGATGAGGCCGGTACCTATAAGGCTACCCTGAAATATGATGGAAAGACTACTACTGCTACCTGGAACGTCCGCAGCATGGAGGAGGTCAGGAAGACTAGAAACGTTCTCTTCTTCATTGGTGACGGTATGACTACCAACATGATCACTGCCGCTCGCCTTCTCGGACACAAATCCGTCAATGGTGTCTACCAGACCAAGCTGGCTATGGATACCTTCCCAGTCCTCGGCCACGCTATGACCCACTCTCTTGATTCCTTCATCACCGACTCCGCCAACTCCGCCACTTCCCTCTACACCGGCCACAAATCTACCGTCAATGCCCTCGGATGCTACGCCGACTCCAGCCCAAGCCCATTCGATGACCCAAAGATCGAGAGCATTGCTGAGATCTTCTATCGTGTCTACCGCGGCCATGTTGGTATCGTCAGCACTGCCTTTATTGCCGATGCTACGCCAGCTGGTTTAACCGCCCACACTCGTGACCGTGGTCAATATGGTGCTGTCGTTGACTCTTTCCTCAATGGTATCACCAACTACACCTGGACCCAATGGGACGGCCCAGACGTTCTCTTCGGTGGCGGTGCTGAACAATTCTACAGCCCAGCTCTTGGTGGTCGCACCTACCAGAACAAAGATTACTACGAAGAGTTCAAGAAAGCCGGTTATGACGTTTACTGGAACAAGACTTCTCTTGCCGCTGCTCCAAATGATAAGCGTGCTCTTGGTATCTTCTCTGTCTCCAACATGGCCAAGTGGCTCGACCGCAACGTCTACACCGGCAACCTCAAGAGCCAGGCCAACCACCCATCTGGTAACAAGGCCGATGCTGATGACCAGCCCGGTCTCAAGGAAATGACCCTCAAGGCTATTGACATCCTCAGCGAGCGAGCCAAGAAGGACCCTAAACGTACCTCCCAGGGTTGGTTCCTCATGTCCGAAGCCGCCTCCATTGACAAGATGATGCACGTTCTTGACTACGACCGCGCTCTGGGTGAACTCCTCGAACTTGACGATACTATCCGCGCCTCCATTGAAAAGCTCAAGGCCATCGGTGAACTCTCCAAGACTCTCATCGTTATCACCGCCGACCACGGTCACGGTTTCGATGTTATGGGATCTGTTGACACCAAATACCTCGAGGCTCAAACTGAAGACCGCAAGAAGCGCAGCGCCGTTGGTGTCTACGAACAATCCGGTCTCTCCGAATACGTTAACACTGGCGACCTTACCTACACCGATGGTTCCCATTTCCCCAGCAACTGGTCTCCAAGATATGCTATCTTTGCCGGTGTCGCTGCCAACCCAGATCGCCGCGAGAACTACAAGGTCCACACCGACGGTCCTCGTGTCCCAGCCACCTCCACTCCTGGACGCCCATCCAATGACTACTATGCTAATGGAAAGGATGCCACTACCGGTTTCACCGTTAACGGAACCCTCCCAACTGATCAATCCCAGGGTGTTCACTCCCTCACCGATGTTCCGGTTTTTGCTCTAGGCCCTTGCCAGGAACTCTTTGGTGGTGTTCAGAACAACATTGATATCTTCTTCAATATTGCCAACTGCCTTGGTCTTAGCAGGACTGCTCACGGAAAGGGCCAGGATCCTGTTGGCGAGTAAAAGAATTGAGATCTGTTGATTAGAGCACCCTTTGCTTTGCTTTTCGAGTCAGCGATTCGCATCGTCTTTTTCTTTGATTTTATTGTTTGTGCAATTGTTATTTTGGCAGGCGAGGTGGAACCATAGAATTGTGATCCACCAGGAACCGCCGGTAAATGGGGTGAGAAAATACGATTTCTCCCCTAGCATGCATTGGCTTTTCACGAATAATGTCTTACTAGCTTTCGGTGGGAAAATGGCAGCTATACGCGATCTGTTCTCCACCTAAAATTTATAAAATCTGTATATAGCATTTAAGAATAACACACACAATTGAGATACATAAATCCATAAGCTTAAGCCCGCAGTAGAAATTGTCAAACATCTGCATTGCCATTAAGCTGTATTCTGGAAACCGTAAGCTCCAGATTCGAGTGCATATGCTCCGGATCCGTGCTGAAGATGTTACACGAAATTAGACCGAGGCGTTGCGCTGTTGGGTCGCAAACGAGATGCCAAATTCGTGTTGTATACGGATATGCATGCTAAATTTCTTGGTCAGCGATTTAGTAAAGCTTTACATTCCTTTCTTTCCTACATCTCGCCCCTAGTTTAGGATAAAATTAATCTGACCAAGTTCCCTATCTTCGAACTCCATCGCCGTACCCTGAACTTAAAATTGCAGGTTGGCGATAAGCTCAGCTGTTTATACTATACTTCGACAAGCAGCTGAAAGGCCAAGATATCCTAAGACCCCCAAGAGCAGCGGTCTTCTTACCACATTGAGAAGTCACCTCCTTGGTTTTTCCAGAGCAATCGGCAGACAACAACTCTAGCTAGAGATATGGCGGATACCCGCAAAACTGTCTTAATTACCGGGTATGGTTCCCTTGCCAATCGCTGATATCGAAGTCCCCGTAGGGACTTTTGGACTAACTGTAATGCAGAGCAGGCGTCGGCGGGATTGGGGGGTGTTTGGCGCAAGAATTTTATCGAAATGGTAGGTTTCGAGCTGCCTCTGCAGGACTCAATAATGTTCGCATTGCGCTTGCCCCTCTCCATGGCTGCCCTTGACTGCTTTGTCTTCTCTGCTTTTTTCTTGTGTAACTTTTCGGTGCAATATAAAATCCAACACGTTCAACACCTTTCGTGTAACAGGAGAAGGTTGTTATCATTGGGTTTTTGAGATTGGATGAATTTTATATTCTGCGATGATCCTATATTGGTGACACCTAGAGAGGACCTTTAGGGGACCTGCATAAACACCAGTTAACTTTATTCTTCTATTAAAGGCTACAGAGTCTTCGCTACGGCTCGAAGGCCGGAAACACTCGAACCTCTCAAGAAGCTAGGCATCGAACTCCTCGCGCTTGATGTCACGAAAGCCGACTCAATCGCGGCGTGCAAGCAGCAAGTTGCAGAACTAACTGGCGGGAAACTCGACATCCTAGTCAACAATGCGTAGGTTTCCCGATTGCCAAAATCAAAATACCGACCATATCACCTGAACGTCGTTGGTAGACTAACACCACAACTCAAACAGCGGCCGCAACTACACGATGCCAGCCCTCGATATTACGCTTCCAGAGATTCGGGATCTCTTCGAGATCAATGTATTCGGCGTCATGATGGTCACCCAAGCTTTTGCGCCACTTCTTATAGAAGCTCAAGGGAAGATTGTGATGATTGGAAGTTTGGCAGGGGTCATGCCTTACACCTTTGGAAGCGCATACAACGCATCCAAAGGGGCTCTGCATTGCTATACGAATACCCTGAGGATTGAGATGAAGGCTTTCGGGGTGCAGGTTATCAATGTAAGCTGGTTACCGCTGACGGAAGGACTAGGAAATGACTGCTGACAGAGCAGTAGATCATTACCGGAGGTGTCAAGACGCAGTTGGCAAGAGTGGATAGGCAACTACCAGAGGGTAAATTCTAATATGTTAAACACCGTGACCATTAGATCTGGCCACTAACAGATAAAAACAGGATCCTACTATCTTCCCATCAAGGATGAATTCGAAATGAGAGTTCAGTACTCGCAACGTACGTGAATCAGTCCAAGCAAATCAACTATGATTACGGCTGTGACAATTTAATACTAAACCGATGATAGGCAATTCTATTCCCCCGGAGCTATACGCTAAAAATGTCGTCGCACATGTTATCAAGAGGTATCCAAATCCTTGGAAATACGAAGGTTACTATGCTTTGAGAGCCTGGGCTATTGATACCTTCTTCCCGAAGTGGATATTCGTAAGTCGTTCCCCGATACTCTAGATCTAATGTCAGATTTAATCGTGCCAGCATAATCTAACCTGCTTATAGGATGGGTTTATGATGGCTTCTTTCGGAATCACCAAATTGAAAAAACTATGGGAAGAAAAGAGGAAGCAATCCTAGATTTTTGGGGATAGTATACATTTTCATTATTTCTACTGATCGATTGTGGAGATTGTCGCCTTTCAATCAGATACATCCCAGACATCATCACCGTTTGCATGTTATTAAATATCTCCCTTAATGTTTATTATTCAATTCGGACAATTCGTAAACCTCACCCCCTCCACTACTCCGTTCGCCACACTCCGGATCAGTATTCAAGGTCGTATCAGCGTAACATCCACTCTCGCGTTTAGTGCTCTGCATCGAATAAGATTCCCTCCAATCTGGTCGGCTCAGCCCACCATCCACAACAGGAATTCTGGAGTCTCTATTCCTTCCTCTCCTGCTCTTTGCGACGCTTTTCAACTCCTTCTGCGAAAAGTCACTGAAAAACGGGTTAAAAGCCGGGTAACTCATGGAGCTTTCGTCTTCGCTCTCGTCGTAGAAGCCTTCTTTATTCTCCATGTAGTCGTTTGGATGTATGCACTCTTCGAGGTTAGGTATATGGCTTTCAAATAGAGGCTCGCATTTCTTTGTCACCCGTTCGATGATGTCCATATAGTGCGTTTCAAGGAACTGGACGGCTCGTTCGCAGGCAACATCAGCACGGCTGATTTCGGCGCGATAAATCAAAACGCCAGCGTTGTTTAGATTTCGGAAAAATCGTGGGATTAGGACGTGAGAGCTTAGGTCCGGGTGATTGCGGCAGCAAAGCCAAAGCAGAAGGCGTTTCGAAAGGATGTCCTTCCCGTCGTTGAAGGATCTTGGTTGGAAGAGGATCTCTTGGGTGATAGGAATTGAGTCGTAGGTAAACAGCAGATCAACTGCTCGGATATTTGTGGCGACTTGGTTCGAGACCCAATGGTTGAGGATAGGGTAATTTAAGATTATCAAGAGTATTTGGTTGTATTCGTCTTTCCAGTTCTCGGAGATATAAGGCTCTAGAGGAAAGGCTTGCAAGGCGCTGGCACTATCCTGCGAGACAAATCTACGGAAAACTAACTTTGTTGTAATGGCTAGGCGGGTTTCATTAGAATCGAAGAGGGTGTGGTAAAGTTCTTCTTGTTCCGTTTCTGTGAGTTCCGCCGATGGCGCATGTGGGGACTTAGATATTGGGTATTTAGTCGTATTGTCGTGAAAGAATGGGATATGGAGACAGAACCAGCTGAACCACGACCTCTGATCATCTGAAATACCGCTCTGGAGCTTGGCTCTTCGTCTTTCGTGCTCCTCTGAAGTAGTCAAACCAGTTCTTTTGGAAAGAGGTGTCGACCCATTGACGTACGAGTTTTCTAAAGAGAAGAATCTTGTCCAATTGTTCGAATCGGGGACGTACTCTTCCTTGTATTCTTTCCACCAGAGTTCTGCGGTTTCGTCATATCGCGCCTTCATAACGTTGAAAGATTTGTCTTCGACCCTGTCGAATGTATGTTCGATCCAGCAGTTGAACATTTGAAGGCACCAGCGGTGGTAATAAGATGGGTAAAGGAGGTGAGTACGCCAGACCAGTTCAATGGCTATTGTGGGGATAAAATTTCTATTCGGATATTGGGCTTTGAGCCTCATAAAACGTTCGTACTTAAGTCCGGAGTCAGCGGGGATATGACAGCTCGTTGTCTCAGAGCGCATCATTAGTTTAAGGGCTTCGAAAATTTTCCTTAGCTGCCCCTTTTCTTCTTTAGATTCGAAACCAGGCGGCTTTTCTTGTTCAAACAATCGTTCGACATTATCGGCGAATGTTTTAAGATTAGCGAGCGATGCTTCAAAATCGGCGGTAGTGATGTGGTTAATGCTGGTTTGGTATTTTCTAATCAGGTCCTCCCAGAAGTTCTGGTGATCCGTTTCAATGATATCGGGGCGCAAATTAGTTGAAGGTAGGTCCTTGTCGATGTCTTGAGCAAGAGCGAGGAGCTCTTCCCAATCCTCTTCGTCTCCATCTCTCATCAATAAGAGCCCAACTATATCATTCCAATCCTCTTCGGAGAGAGAATGCCTCAATATCCGATCAATACTGTACATGCCGCCCTCTCGTCCAAGGATGTGACGTCCAATCATGTCAGGGAACGGGGTGTAGCCGGGAATGGTTTCCTTCTGGTGGTACAGCATAACGAAACGATGCCTGAGTAAGTCGCCTCTAAGATATCTCCACTTGAAGGTCAAGAGACTATTAGAGCCGCCACAGTTTCGGCAGAGAACGGATTCTCTGTTAAGGAAGCAGTTCCACGCCTCTCCTTTGTCCTTGGTGAAGAACATATCCTGTTGGCAACGAATGCATAGCATCCTCTCTGGAATCTCGTCGAGCAAGCGGTTAGAACCACGAAGTGGCTCTCCCTCCGGCCAGTGAAGGTAATCGGGTAACGGGTACTTCTGGTTCAGCTCTCGCAAGTCATGTTTCGCATATCTAGGGCTGTCGCCTCCTTTGCGTCGACTTTTACGAGCCTCCAGTGTTCGTTTAATCGGATATGCAAGGTCCATCAGGGGCATACAATCGTTATATTTTACCGTGTCTATGGTGTAAAGTCGCCCTATATTTCGCCAGAGGTCGTCTTGGTAGCACCCAGAGGATAGCATGTGACAATACTGCAATATCCCAATATCTCTGTAATATGTGAGTTAGAGGATTCTAATCAAAACATAAGTAGCTAATCTTAAAGAGTACGTACATGGGCGGCAGCGGCATCCTCTTCATAAGGATTTCTATAGCGAAGCGATTACGCCCTTGTTTGGAGACTTTATCGGCGAGCTTTTGTTGGAATTCGATATCAAGCGAGTATTTCGCCTCTGTGAACCTGATAACATGAGCCAACAGCCGACGTTCGCTGCGCTCTGCAGCAGCCAATATGAGAGGCTCTTCATGGTGAGTGTACCAAGCTCGCTCATAGGTGAGTGGAGCTCGCTTTCTTATGTTATCTAATGCTTTGGCAAAGTGGTTTATAAGTAGCTCCGCATGGTCCTATCCCAGTTTAATATACTCCTCTCCGCTGAAAAACCAGAGCACAAGTGCGACTCACTGCAACTGCGTCGGTTTCGAACCGTGACACTTTCTCCCCATTATACGCGAATCCATCCTCAAATGGAAACGGGTAGTTGCGAACTTCATCCAGAGCCTCTTTGAGATTGGAATCCAGAAATTTGAAATGCATTTTGATGGTAAATCTTCAGACCAGCTGATGATATGTGTTGGTAACGTTGCAACTTGGACGACGCCAGCGACTGAAGTTGATTGAGGATGAAGATGAAATTCCATTGCTGTTACGAAGAAATTTGTTTTGTTTTGTGCGAGTCCATAATTGCGAGATGCATCTATACGTCTGGACCAATCGTGCCTTGAAGCTGTTGCTGTGGATGCTGCTGCAGGGATAATTCTGCGACACACAGACCACCAACGTGGGATGCATCCACTGGGTCGCTGGCGTCTCATGTTGGCCATCATAACGGCTCCATAGGCACCACAAGCAGACTCTCTAACCTTCATGAGGCCCATATCGGGGGCGTGGCGACTAGAAACGTCGTGAAGCATTGCATTGCTATCTACGGTGGATGCACTTTTTGAGGTATATCAGAAGTGTGATATAAGATCAAGTGCTAACAGAACTAGTGTACAGATCATAACCAGAAGACCCAAATGAAACCGGATAGCATACTTATATATGTTCATTATATGCAAAATAATAACCCAATCCCTCGCAATGCGGATGCCTCCCATTTCCCTTTTCGTCATGTATCCCCCGAGTGCCTCGAACCCGCCTCGTTTACCTCAGCCGCTTCATCAAAGTCTTCATCGCGACCTTAAAATGCGGCATAATACTCTTCAAGAACAATAACAGCGCAAACCAAAATGCGAACAATGTCTCCTTCCTCGTAATCATATCGAGGTTCTTCAGCAGCGTTCCACAAATCATAACCCTGTACGACTTCTTCCCACTCTGTCGCATGCCCCTCTTCATCTGTCGGGCGAGGAATACTCTAGCGTAGGCGCGCATGGGTTTAACCACACGCGAAAAGATCCAGGGAACGATTATAGCGGTGAAGATGTATTTTCCTGCGGTGGACTAGATTCACAGTTCGCAAAATCGGGGGGAATGCAAATGTTAGCGTCTCATTTCCTATGCGGTCTTGTGAGAGCTAGAGGCGCAACACAGGAGGGGGGCTACGTGATAAGGGAGTGGGATGGAAGGAGCTTACACTCATCTTATCGCTTGCTCTACCTTTGCCTTTGCCTTGGCTAAGGCCAAATTCTTTCATGAGACCTGCGACTTGATCCATGGTGGTCGCCTATCGTTGTGAAAAACTCGTAAATCGTCTGCGACAGCGGTCGGGGGGTAAACGCGACACAGTCGGGATCTGGGGTATCGTGAAGTTTGTAAAAGCGGAGGCGTAAATATGTCACCGAAAGCCGTCTATACGATCGCAATAGGGACTTATAGCGCTCGTGAAGGTAATTCGTAGTAATTCCGGTATCAGCGACGAGCGTAAAATCGCAAAAATTCGAATTGAAAGGGAGAAACTCGAAGGGAAAGATGGTGAGACCGAACGGCAGCCTCGGTTTCACACTTCAGCGAGAAATAGTTCGAATCCCTTCCCTTGTGCCCCAAGCATAGCCAATCCGAGTGGAGCAGGGTCAATCGCCCAGACCGAAAAGGGGAGGCTGGTGGGAACAACACAAATAGATAGAAGGAATCGGTCCAATCTTATGCCTACAGGTACACTCACAGCTGCGCCGCGGGACGGGTTATTACTTGCATTCTTACTAGGGAAAAGAGTATATTTAAGAGCCAAAAATACAGGAGGGCCTGGGACGGGGTCAGCCGTTATGGGCCTGGGATTGAGAAATGCTTCAAGAATCGATTAACACCAAGTGCAAGAATGAAGATAGTTTAGGTAGAGATTTCCAAAGAGGCTTGTAAAGAACATCTATGAATTCTTATTTGATAGTAAAGATAAATGTCGAGACTAAACCACAGTGGTCAAGATAGTCGATATCTTAGGGCATTTAGTATAAACTCACCCGTGAGGTCTAGCCTGCGGCTTACAGACCTCGCTGATCAATGCACCTAGCCGTCTATGTGCTGATCTAGCTACCGGAACTATGCGCCCCCAGCCGGGTATATGATAAACGAATTCGAAGAGTTGATAGAAATTGACCATGCTAGGTCGGTACCCGTTTTGTGGACTACCCGTGTGTCAGAATGACGTCTGCGGAGAGCGCTAGAGCTGAAGTTTGAATACGATCCCGCATCTGCCACAACATTCCTCATATAAAAAGAACGAGAAATGTGTTGGATCGAGGTTGAGGACTACAATCACTTCATCTAGCAAGGAAATAGTCCCCTCTTCTGCATAATCATCTGCACTCGGAAGAAATCTCATAATAAGCTTGTTCTGGTGTCGAAAGTCCTATCCGCCTCCCTCATCAATAGGCTATTAACTGCGAACATGTCGTCAAAAACTGGTGGATTTGGAGGCGGAATCCCTCCCCAGGAGCAGGAGGCTCCCGGGTGAGTCTTATGCCACCTTGTGATTCTATTGAAAGCTAGTTATAATTAACATTGCGAATTTCTCATACGGTATAAAGGAGACAAAAAGATATGCCCAGTAATTCACCATATTCGCAAAGCATCCATCCAACCCAGTGATTAATTCGGTTATAGATCCTCAACCTGAGGTTACCCGACTCGAAGGCCCAGGAGGGAAACTCTATGAATATTGGGTAGGCATAGTTTCCGATCTTCCATCACGATGGCACGCTAGCTAAGCTCCTTCATACAGGGTGTCGGCAAACTCGGCGGCAAGAAGGCTCTGATCACGGGCGGAGAGTGAGCGTTCACCCGCATGGCAGCCTCTGATGTGGGCAATGTGAGATCCAAGACTGACCCTGCCATTAGTTCCGGTATTGGTCGGTCTGTTGCTGTTCTTATGGCCCGAGAAGGTGCAGATATCAGCATTGTCTACCTCGCTGAAGAAAAGGAAGATGCCGAAGAAACCAAAAAGCTAGTCGAGAAGGAAAAGAGGAAATGTCTTCTCATCCCATTCGATCTGTCCGATTGGAAGAACTGTAAACCCGTAGTCGACAAGCACGTCCAAGAATATGGGAGAATCGATATTCTGGTGAATAACGCGGGCAGACAGCTAATGGAGGAAAATTTTGAAAACATCGATCTCGGTGAGGATTTCGCCCCGTCGTACCCAAGGACAATATCCTGGTGTTAAGCAATTAACCAGCTACATAGACAATGTTGAAAAGACATTCCAAGCCAATATTCTCCAGATTTTCGCTCTAACAAAGTACGCGCTACCGCATATGCCGAGAGGATCAAGGTGAGAGATGAGCCTTCCTGAGATCGATGCAGAGTCCTGTTAGTCTAATACATTTTGCAGCATCATCAACTCCACATCGATTGTCACCTTCCGTGGAACGAAGGCAATGGTAAGGCCTCTAAGTTAAGTAGAGAAAATCGAAGGGTAGTTAATTTTCGTGACAGATCGACTACGCCGCGACCAAAGGAGCAATCGTTGGTTTCACGTTAGTATCGAATATAGTTTTGAATATCGCAGAAGGAAGAAGCTGATAATGTTGCGATTCTAGCCGATCTCTATCAAAGAATTTAGTGAAGAAAGGAATTGTAAGTACAAATTTTTCTCTCAGGTCCTACGAAATATGACAAACCGATCCGACTAATGCGTGGCATTGCAGAGAGTGAACGCCGTGGCGTAAGCAAATCCTAAAGCGTCGTCAAGTCAGCCGATTAGATAAAAACTAACTCATACTCGCAGTCCCGGTCCGGTTCATACACCACTTCAGCCGGCCAGTCGTCCAGAGGGCCAAATGGAAGGATTTGGTGAAGGCTCACAGATTGGACGCCCGGGACAACCAAGTGAAGTTGCGCCAAGGTAAGACCGTTTTATCTAATAAATTACCCTGCTTGATTCATTAATAATCGTGGACACTAACACAATAAATGTCATAGCTATATCTTCCTCGCCAGCTCGGAGGCAGAGTTGTATCGTAAGTGATATCTCATAAAAGTCAAACATACTATGGAGTGCCAGCCACGCCTAACGATTCTCTACGTGCAAACATCAGATGGTCAAATTCTGCACCCATACGCCTTAGGTAAGTGGCCCTTTCTCGCCAATACGTGGCTTGCTTAAGCTTTGGGAAAGAACCCGTGTACCAGGATAAAACATTCTTTAACACTTACTTTTCCGAGAACAATATAGGCGACTGAGCACGGGATCTCCGTGCTGCTCTAGATGCATATCGGGTTTGCTCAGTCCGAAGCAGGATAGGAAAGAAAAAAAAAGGTACTGTGGGGAAAAGAGTGAAAAGAAAATACCTATTTGCTATTCTACTTTTTCTTTCATCAAAGCGACAAAATTGTAGTATGTGATCAAATATTGCTGAAACGTACTGTCTTAGTATCAACCATTTCTATGTATGAATGTACCTTAGGTCCAGTAGCTAGCTAGTACCCCACAATGGGGAAGAAATCCGCGATCATGACTCGCTCATTTCCTATTCTCGACGCTCGGCCGCTTCGACGGAATATTCCGTATATATCCTAGACCCCGTCGAAGCGTCGACATTTTTATTCCTTTTATGCAGCGGGGCACCAATAAAACCCCACGGAACCAGGTGGCTGAAACGCTGAAGCTTTTCTTCACCGTTCGATACAAGAAAAAAGTGGAGGAGCTTAGCTGTAGTGCTAGCAAGTCATAGAAAAGCGCGAAGAGCACAAG
>LDUD01000084.1:192310-209736 GCA_012184295.1 Dactylella cylindrospora
GAGAAGGAGACAAAATTAAAGTTTTGACTGGGCTTGCGTAACCTTCGCCCGGGTGAATTGGGAGACCTGGTTCAATATATTTCAAGGTACCTGAGCACCACCCGAAGAAGGTAATTTTCATCTGATAGAGGATAGTATTGATAGCCATGGGTCTATCCCGTTCGGATGGTTGAACCGGTAAGGTATTTTATAGGGTGGCTATTCTTTCATATCTATTTTATCTTTTTCCGTTCAATCAGGTTTGAGATTGTGCATCTCTAGGGTGGGAAAACAAAAAAGGGTGGGATCACGAGAGCTACCCAAGAATATTCCTTGACTTGGCTGGACCTGTCAAAAAGAATGGGATTTCTTTATCTTTTGTCTTTTCTTCGAGATGTTTGCATTCGCAATTTGTTCCCTCTTTTTTTGGTTCAAGGTTGTTATATTTCGCAAGGTCCAGTTTATCCGGGTGCTGTATTCCTGGTGCAGGGGCTGACTTTGTCAGCAGCCTTTTGTGACACAGCTCAGCAAAGGAAAAAAGAAAAGGAGCCTTGCAAGAAGTGTCCAGACCCCACCCCATGGAATTTCTACTTACTATTAAGACTTTCTAGTCCGTATCTTTACTAGTGAGGGTTGATATTTTTTGGGTCTATAGTACGAGGTTCTATGGTTCAGGAGGGCTGGGATCCGTGGGAGGGGAAACCCTAGGAAAGGGTCAAGGATGGAGACGGCGGGTGATCTTCGGTGAGGCTGCTTTGCTTTTAATATCGAAATTTTGGTAGTTTCTACAACCGTCTTAAGCAATTGATAAGATTGCCATGGAGGCGCCTAATGTTGTGTCTACAAAGACTATTGTTTTTGGGGACGGCGCTGAGGAATGAAGAACATTTCATCGTGTACAATCTTTTGGTCGTTTCATTACCAATAAAATCTATATTTACATAAATCTAAGAAAGTAGGTAAAACCGCTCACTAAACCCCATCTATACTTTTCGAGGTAAAAATTTCCAATAGAGATAACTCAAGTTGTCCCGAAGGCAGCGTGAGAAAATTCTGTCCAACTCTGAAAGGGCTTAAAAAAAAAGGGCACTCAGATGGAACTCCGGATAAAAGAATTGCGGTTAGGCTGTAATCAGACAAAAAAAAAAAAAAACAAAGATTGCATATAAACGCCTGACCCCGGTGAGATGATACCAAGAACGGGATGAACGAATGTTGGATAAGGTGTATTATAAAGTTTTGAGGCAAAAAAATATACTCATAAGAAAGTAAGAAATGTCGAGGCGAGGCAAGGAAGCCAAGGATTGTGAGATGGGAGGCGATTCCGACGGTATCACATCCGAGATGGCGCTAGGTCTTCTCAGGTAGTGCATACCTGGCCGATGCAAAACGCATGTCACCGGAAAGGATATCTATGATTTCGGGTAGTACGAGATGGACAGGGTGATGAGCGAGTAATATAGTTTTTGAATTCTGAATCCAGGTTTTTGTAAACGCTTGGTAGTTTAGACCGGTTAGGGCCTTTTTACCATGGGATGAATTTGAATTGTGGCTGAGGTGCTCGCTTTTCGCCTGGGTGATTCTTTTTGTATTCTTCGATTTCTTCCGGTGAGCACTTTTCACGCTCTAACCGCATCTTCATAATCATCTTGATCTCAGGGCTAGATGTATTGTTAGCATCATACTGTCTCAGTAGAGCAAGATAACTCGAGGCTTACCAATATTCGTAGACTCGTTTTCTCTGATCCTCACTGTCCCAGACCCCTTCTGGCAATCTTGCACCGCTCCAGCCTAGATGGAATCCCATTGGCGACTCGTGCCATACATTCTCCACACTGAATTGAGATTCGGTAGTAGCATTTGCCATGTTTGCGTTAGGTAGCAGACCGATACGCTTGATCAACCATAAGTCTTCTGGATCCGTATTCTCAATTCGTTCCTGGAAGGAAAGGACTTGTCGAATCTTGGAAATCTTGCGGAGAGAAAGACCGCCATTTCCGCCAAAGTTGTCGTTGAGGTTCCTACATTGCAGATTAGCTACTTACTCGTCGAAACTAAATTGTGTTAAGAGTATACATACCATGGAGCTCCAACCCAGTCATATTCTAGCCAGTCGTTCAAAGAGAGCTCGCTATTGGCACAGAGGATACTATCTGGCTGGAAAACCAAAAGGTGCTCAACTCCCCTGTTTCCACCCAAGACTTCTTCGTAAAACCAAAGGTTCGTGAAAGTTCTGGATGTTTCCTCCTGGCCCGCGACAGAGACGTTTTCTGGAATAAGTCGGAGATCTAATTTTCCGTTCTTTTCATGCATCTGGACTGGAAGGGAGGCGTTGACATGTTGGACGGATTCATTAGTTCCAAGGAAGAGGAATCGCCAGTCTGGAGGAACGACCGTGATCATATGAAGGAGAAGAGGCGCAAGGTGACCCAGCGGCCGCGTCTCAATCAAAACAGCTAGCCTGGTCTCATTGTACGGCGATGGAGGAGGTCTGTGTGGATGATAGTTGACAGAAACTTTCGGTAACGATTGCTTGACTTGCTCATGAGTAGGTCCAAATACTGCCATCAACCATCTACATAAGAGGATATTAGCTCTATTACCTCCAAGGCGGCTTTGAAATAAGGTGTCCTTACACTATAAATAAGCTGAGGGGTAATAGGAAGACAAATTTCCGATTCCTTGGATTAACAGAATAATAATGTGTCGCGGCGAAAACATACGCCTTGTCGAAGTCTATTGTGACCTTCATGATGTATATATTGTTTGTCGGATTATTTTACCCAAGCCTCCCGAACCTATATAAAAAAAAGTATATAGGAATATATAGCTGAGGTTCCCAACCGTCGACTTGTTAAATATCCGCCGGCCTCTACAGAATATATATCTGCTGGATATAGCTATATGTACTGTTTATGTGGTGCTCCGTGGAAGCGGTTGAGGAAGCAAATGTGTTGCGAGAGTTTCCTTATTATCAAGGTAGCCGCTAACTCGACCAGGCAAAGGCAAGGCAGGGTTCGAAAATCTGAAGCAGACCCTAGGAATGTCGGCCGGTCACCTGCAACCAGACATGCAATTATACCAGAGCAGCCGTTGGAATGTCGGGCAATATCATCCGGAATATCTATCCCTCAGTCTTTTTTGCGGAGTCGAGTGGGTGGCTTGTCGACTGGTCGTTTTACCAGGCCGTTGACGTGCTTCTTTGGTAGTTTGGTATGACCCCCAACCTAATTGATGAAATATTCCCCGTCCGGTTCCCTGGCCCTGTCGGTTTGGCTGTCGGCAGAATTGAGGTTTAAAAAAATCGATTAAAAACGAAGACTGGTACCCGGTTCTCGAGAAGGGATGGCTGTTTAGGAGCGAGAGTAATATGCAGTTCGAATGAGAGTGTTTTTTCTTGGGTTCCTTCTCGTTCTTGTACAATTCTTGTTGGCCTCGGCAGGGGAGAAAAAAAGGAAATCCCACGAAGCTGGCTTGAGAAGGAACGGATGGATGGGATTAGGGACGAAAATTAAGCTTTGAACTTGGGTTACGCAATACCACGGAATTGACCAAGTTTCATCAGAGGGAGAGGAAGAAGAAGAAAAGAAAAGAAAACTAAAAGCACATCGCTTGCCAGCCAGCTGATATTAAAGATTAAACCGTATCCAGAAAGTCCGAGAGGTGGTCGCAAAGAAGTGAAGAGAGAAGAAGGCTAGAGTTTTTCGAAATCTCTTCCAGTTGAAAGGAGTAAAAAGGGTGAAAGATGGCTACGCTTTTGATCCCAGCGCCGACCTTAATATAGACTAATCAGACAATTCGAGCCTTTCGGATTTTGTATTCGCAGACGACCCTGTGTTTTTCCGTGCCAGGTGGGTAAGACAGCGAAAGAGCAATGCAACTGAGAGGGGGGATGTGGAGACCGGTATGGCCTTCAAGCGGATGTGATTACAGCTACTCCTTTCTGATACGAGAGCCAAGTTGGAAGTTTGGATGCTTCGGGTTATCTTGTCGAAGATCTCGTCGCTGACTTGAAACCGACCAAGAGATCCTTATTTTGGGGGGGCGATACTTGCACAGCAGATTGAATAAAATAAGTATTTAACCACGCGAAGCAAGCTAGCTAGCCCAGTTCGACAGGGTTTCAAGAAGCGCAAGTAAACGGAGGACTGGATAGAAAAAGGTAAATGCAAACCATTGCATCGATCAAGGAAAGTCAAAAGGAAGAAAGGGAAAGGAAGTGTTCGCTTTTTTAACGAGATAGGACAGTGGCACCTGTTCTCGTATTAAACTTTTTCTTCTGTCATGGTGTATTTCTTTGCCTTCTCCATCAGGCCCAACAATACAAATTATGAATAGGAGGTAGTATACTAATCACAGCTATATTACTAGCAGCTACTTGTATTATTTTCTACTAGCGAAAGAGCAAGAGGCTGCATTTGTGGAAATTCGATGCATTCCCCATTGGGTGCATTTCTGGTTCGCATTCAGCCCTTCGGAATCTATTTACTACGCGAGGGGGGTTGCGAGGCAACAATAATGCCTCGAACGGCAACCTCCACCATTACTATGCATACAGGGACAAGTTTAAGCAATGAGAAAGAAGCTTAGCATGTCAGAGTCGGAAGCTGAAATGGATAGCTCGTCGCTTTTAGAGTTCTGGAGTCTTACTGCATGTGGGAAAGGTCAAGGCTTGTGGCTTTCCCAACTATTCCCACTATGCATGCTATCTGGAGCTTTTTCGCTGGTTTTGCTGGCCACCCCTCAGCCGACGTGCTATGTATGTGGGGGGTTCGAGACCTTGCCTGGACGAGGTGCCGCCAGTTCGGTCGTGAGAGCAAAGCAACAACAATCACGCGAATCAAACCCTGGCCGAACAGAGTCAAAATCCGTCATTTTATAGGGGGGTATAGGGGAACAATTAACGAGAGGAAAAAAGTTTGCGTTCCTGTAGCACGATAATAAAACCTCAAGAGGTTTCGCTCTGGTCTAGATTAGGCCTCTCCTCCGAGCGCAGCAAACAATTCCGTGTCATCTTGAATTTCGCAGGGAAAGAAATATCTTGCATTTGCTGTACACCTCATCGGAAGGGCTGTGTCTCCAAAATACCGTTGAACCACATCGGTGGCATCCACTCGTTAGCTGTCATATCATACATCATTCGCCGTACGTGAGAATGCGAATGCTAGGTAATAAATGATGCCCTGAAACCAGGGACCATGCATGCCCGACCGCCGTGCCAGGAATGACCGAATCGTCTTTGCTTTTTGACACAAATTAACGTTCCTCGGTTGGAAGGCGTTACGCCTGAACCCAGGTCCCCATACCATAACCGTTTTCTTTTTTAAACACTGTGGCATCGAATATTAATTTTTTACCTCATATGCATAGTCCACGCCACTTTCCTCGAAAAAGCCTCTCAATCAATCAAGATGACGGTTAGAAAGCAACCACAAGAATAGAAACTCGCTCCAAACAGCTGCATCAACGCGAGGTTGGAGGTTATGTGGCAACAAGGGTATGCAAGTTTGAGAAGCACGTCTTACATGTCGCTCGTATCGACGATAGCAGCTTGTCTCGTAAACCCGATAGCAGCGCTGTTTCAGATATCTCGATTAGAGGATTATAAAGATATTACGAACCGCTTCAGCAACTCGAGAGTACCCCATAGACATTGCAATCTTAGAAACAAATGCGATAACAACAATAGATTCAGATCTTTGTCGATGTAATCAGTTGAACACACGTCAGACAACTTCAAGACGCGCCTTACCAAACTTGATGCGAGTAGAAAAACTGAACAATTGAGGCTCTCAAAGTTGAGAGAACCCAAATGGTGCTGACGAGGCGTTTTAAGATGATACCAGAATATTAATTTTAAAATCTCCACTTAGCTCCTGCTGCAAGGCCAGTAATATGAAGATTACTGTTGGATTTCGGTTGACTCAACGCAAAAGCTTAAAGCATTAATAGAGAGCCCTTCGCCTTCTTACTTCCCAGCTCTAATCCGAGAGAGAACCCCTTTGTCTAGCCTCCTTCCCGAACCAATTAGTAGTTAATACATCGTCCGGAAATCTAATAAATAGCTGTAGATGGGAAACTCAATCATATTTTAGTGCACTTGGAAGCCCCATTTGCGCTGTATTAATGAACTAACATCAAGTTCTTATTTTTGACAACACCTAAATAAATTGCCCATTCTTCCTCGTTCGAATCTAAACACATAGGCCTGGGGGGTGCTAAAAGGATATAGTTAAAGTTAGCGGATCGGTATCCTATCGATACCTATTTGTTGATATTTAAGATTAACACGCGAGCAATATTGCAATGCGAAAGCCACGATCAAGACACCTGCAATTGACACTCCGGATCACCTGCTAATCGCCAGTTTACACACGTGTCCTCTCCGTCCATGCTATCCATGACCTATTTCAGTACAACTCAGGAACGATACGCTTGCACGGGACTCCAAAGCACGTAGAGCGGCCGAAGGTCAAGCTGCAAAGGTATATGGGTGTCACTATGGGAGCGAATACACCTTATCTACTTTTGATGACCAGGTAGCTAGCGCTCTACTAGCGGACTTATTTCTATCGGCGGTGCCTAAAAGCGAGACAACAACGACAGCGGCCGAATAGAATCCAAAGTATTACTAATTGATTGTATACTTTTGCATAATCCCAACCGTTTTTAATCTAGGTAAGTAGTTTGAGTCCAACTAAACATTTAATTAAATTCCAACACGCCAGTAGAGATTTATATACAAGGTATAACCGCATAAAACGTGAAAACAACTACTTCTTTTGCTTCACCATATTCGACATGGGTCCTTTCAACGACATGATGCTTATCACCTCATAAAGAATATCTGCAGCAGCCATGGTGGTCAACTCCGCATTGGTATCGTACGCCGGAGCAACTTCCACAATATCCGCGCCAACGAAATTCAAATCTTTCAGCCCGCGAATAATAGTTCGCAGTTCCCTGGTCGACCAACCTCCCGTTTCTGGGGTACCTGTTGTTGGAGCGGAAAAACGTGTCAGCGTTGGTACATGCATGCTATCCAACTGTTTGTTCTGCATGTTGCAGTACTACTAGGCAGCAGCGGCAGCGAGGGTTAAGGACATACCTGTCGCAGGGGCATATGCAGGATCCAGGGTATCAATATCGATCGACAGGTACACGGGTCGTTCGGTACCTATCCGGTCAACAATCCGCTTGATGATTCCTTGAACGCCGATTGTGTCGATTTCTCGGGCTTCTACTATTTGAAAACCAATGTACCGATCATTGGTGTAGTCGGATGGACCCGAGAGGGTGGTTCGGATGCCGACGTGGATGTTGGAGTCGTTGGCTAGCAGGCCTTCCATGCCGGCGTGATAGAAGTATGTGCCGTGGTTAATGGCAGCCACTTTGGAAGGCGAGCCGCCGAAGACTTTAGGTTTCCAGGTATCGCTAGGGCGATGGAGTTAACATCAGCTAGGGGATGTCGGATTCGGCAACCAACGTACAGATGAGAGTCAAAGTGAATCACAGATATTGGTCCGTAAGCTCTCTTGACGCTTCGAAGAATTGGCAGGACAATTGTGTGGTCTCCTCCCAGTGTGATCACTCTAGGGAGTGTTTTCCCACCGAGCGCGGGTCCCTTCTTGTCAGCAGCAGTGAAAGGCTTTCGACTTAGGAGAGCAAAGTGGCCTTTCTCAATTTGCTCGATCGCGTATTCGTTGTCATAGCTGAGTCAAATATTAGGGTCTTATGCTCATTCGGGTTATCATGATGATTAGTCAAGCGCTCACGATGTAACAGGAATATCCCCGCAATCCAACAGCTTCAGGTCACCGCTAAACGGGTTCGCATTCAGGGGAACATTGTACCCGCCATAGAGATTCTAGCAATTTATGCAACTGTTAGTATCCAAATCGGAAAACCGGTGGACCCCGAGAACAAAGAAATGCTTTGTAACATACTAATCTCTTCGACCCCTGCCTAATACCAGAAGGACCGAACCTTGCTCCGGGGCGGTAGCTAGTCCCTGTATCGAACGGGGCACCCAGGAAGGCGATATCATATGCTTCCTCATCTGAAGCTAGGCACGGCCAGTACGGTATCCTTCCAAATGTCGAAATCCCGGAAAAGACACTGTCGGCTTGGGTGCCACCATCCCCCGGTAGTCTGTTGTACCATACTTGTTTGTGAGGGCCTTGAGAGGATAGGTACACTTGAGGGGCGTCGTGGTCGTGTGCGACAGCCTGGCCGGCTAAGAGAGCAAAATACAACAAAGACAACATTTTTTCCCCAAAAAGGTGTGGATATCAAAATATAGCTAGTTCAATAAATTACTGCAAAGGGTACAAGATAAGAGACCGAGCAATTGGCAGTCGACACCTCGAGAAAAAAGAAGTGCAGAGATGCCGTATCTTTAAATAAGAATCCAGATGACGTTTATCAATCGAAATTAGCTTTATCGCTTCCACTTTTGCAAGCTTAAGCGCCGTAGTCGTCACGATACTCTATTACAGTGAACCTACATCACGGAGACTTTTATCACTGCAACATGCGGAACCACCAGAAAAGTCGAGGCCTTCGGCTCGTTTTTCTCTTAGAGAAAAAAACGTAATTCAGTGTCATCAATTGACCAATCCGGTCAAGGATCCAAGTCCCAACGGCCGACGCTATCAATACTTTTCCCCTGTTGTTCAGCCCATCAAGTAAGCTTTCACTTGTCCGTGCACCCCACTGTCTTAGTTGATATTAGCGCGTAGCCAACCGAACGTTCCACCGCATTTCTGGCACTCAATTCGTCGATTTACCCATGCGAGATAACAGTTTTTCTGGAGGGTGGGAGAGAGTGGGCCTGGGTAATCCCCCAGAGCCTTGTTCAGTTGGTGTTGAGTCGAGATCTTAGCCTCTTACCTAATGCGAAACTAGGCCTACGACGATTCGACGACAATAAATAGGAAATTCACGACAATGAATCGGCGGTATAAAATTTCTCACGACAACGAGTAGGAAGATTCACGACAATGGATAGGAACGTTTAGTAACACTCCGCCAGAGATCCTCTGAGGAGGCAAAGATGTGTTTCTTATAATTACTAAAAAAATTTCAAAAACCACCACGAAACTCGGCCATCCGCGAGCTATTGGGGGTAATCTGGCCAGAATGCCCATAGAACAAAATACAACTTGGCCAACGCATCATGCATGGCCGGCGTGGGTATAGCTTGATATCTGCTGATAGGAGATCATAAAGTTTATTGGACAATGTTGTAGGATTCCACGGCGATGAACCCCATCGATGAGCTGCTCCGGCCTTGATTTTACCCCCCTCATGATGCCGCGGTTCGCTGGATATCCCGCTTTAAGTAGTTAAAAACAGATTCGATTGAGACATATCCTTTGATAACAGAATCTATGATATCCACAAGCATCATCTCTCCGCAGATGCCTAGGGGAAGATACTAATGTTAAGGGTTTACGTAAATGATACACATCGAGGCGCGATGGCATCAGCTCATCCTTGCCTCCCCAATCTCTGCCCTGTCCGCATCGTCTAGTCGATCCAAAGCATTAATGACCTGCACATCCCAGTTTGAAAAGTATACTAGCATCCATTCGCCAATCCCCACGGCATATAACGCTAAGCACTATCAATCCGGGTTATTGTCGTGAGAATCCTATCGAAAACGTAATACGAAGGCGAGCGGGTTGAGTATCTCTTACCTGACCAACCCACAGGCCTGCAAGACCCCAACCGTGATATGCAAGCCAGATACCTAATGGCAATGCAACTATCCCGCGACAAGCCGTACATGTTTAGTATCCAAACCCTCGCGTCTCCACTCGATAAGCTGCTAATATAGAACGTAACAAACTTACCAAAGTAATAAGATACAATGTTAACCCCAGCACCCACATGCTGCCTTCCCATCCCTCGCATGCTACCACCGCAGCTTCCGTTCAGCCCGTCTGCAATCTGGAACAAGGCTACGTACGGCATTACCTGTGAGGTTAGCTCGATAACAGCCTGGTCGTTGTTAAAAATCTTGGCATAGACATCTTTTACTGCTAGAAGGACAATCAGCACGATCGTTCCCATGAACATTGATAGCCACGCAGCGACGTTTGCGGCTCTCGCCGCCCCACGAGCACTTTTAGCCCCCAAGAGATTGCCAACCCGTGCGGATGCAGCTACCCCGATTCCGAATGGTATTGTATTAAGAACCTTGTTGCAATTGCAAATGTGAGCCAGACCTGCCTCCGTTGTAGATATCATCTCGTAACCGGATTGGCAGACTTACCTGATCGGTCGTCATAATCACCGACTGCGCAGCTAGCGGAATTGTCCCTAATCTGCCCGCCACGATTGCTACGATTTCGAAGGCCCACCATTCCGTCCCCACCATGATTGTCCCGAGTAAAGCGAGTCGGAGAAAAGTGAAAATATTTTTCAGACAGGCCCGGCTCCAGCCGCCCCATCCTTCAGATCCTTGAATATATTTTGAGTAGAGGCATAGAAGGAAGAAACTGAGCCAGTAGGATATTGATGTCGCCATAGGAGCCCCGTTCACGCCAAAGTCAAGGGTGTAGATGAAGGTGTAGTTTAGCAGGATGTTAAGAGGGCTTGTTATCATGAGGACGTAGGTCCCCGCTCTCATTATGCCTAGTGACGTGTCTTGATTAGTGTGGGAAATTCGTAATAGATTGGTAATGCTCTCACCCTGTGCTTGCAGATACTTTTTCACGCTCTCAAAGTAGATGTACCCCAGTCCGCCGGGTATCAACCATCGTAGAAACTTTGGCCCCTCTGTGCAGATATACTCCTCTTGTCCAAGAGCTGCAAAGATGGGACCGGAGAACCACCATATCGCCACAATTGGGAGGTAGAGAATGCCCAAAACGACGAAAGCTCGTTGTAGGAGGGTTCCTAGGTCCGTTTTGTTCTTGGACCCGGTGAAAGAAGAGGAAGCGAGAGTATCTAGAGCCGTCGTACCTCCTAGAGCTACGATGAATGCTGTACTCATTGCAAACATGTAGCAGAATGCTGCGGTTGATAAAGCTTTTGGTGATATTCTACCAACTATCAGGATTGATATAGCTTGTAATGAGCTCTGTAATGTATAAGCCAATATCACTGGTACCGCACTTTTCAGGAGAAGCCAGAATTCTCCATATGCTGAAAGGCTCTCCGGATCAGCAACATCGTGAGCATGCTCTGTGAAGCTAGGGATTGAAGGAGCCGAGCCTGCTGTTGATGGCCTGCGGATTCCATTCAATGCCTTTGGCAGTTGGGTAGGGGGCTGTGATTCAACATCCGCTTTTCGATAACTACCAGGTCCATTTTGTGAAATTAGAGGGGTCCGTTCATCGGTCGTTTCTGATGTCTTTGGCCGCTGTGGCGGTCTTGAGTTACCATTCATTCCGTCTTGTTGGATCATGGGTTGCTTTTTGTTGGATCGTTGGGTATCGATGCCCTCGTCGTCTGAGGACTCAGTTGAAGAGGAACTGCTAGAGTACAAAGTGTTCCCGTTACTTTGAATTTTTGAATTCTTGGTAAACTTTGGCCAAAAGTCCATTGTCTTGGCCACTATAGAGGTTCGAATACTGCTGGGGACTTGAGTTAAATCTAAAAAGTAGCCTATGGTTACGGTGATATAATCCGATAAGGGGCCTAGGGGTAGGTGCTTATATAGCTTATATATTGTGTGTAACGGATACTCCGGTCTAGATCTAGGGTGTCCACAATGTCTAGACCATAGTCCCGCAGGGTTTCAAGGAAACTTGCGAGTCGCAATGAAGCTAGTCGTTGATATCGTACGCAGCATGGCCCGGATATACGAACGACTTATCAGTGATTCCATTGCATAGCCAGGGGCTAGTGGGTAAACCTGACTGGGCATAGCTTCATCTAGTGCAATATGTGGACTGGTATGTTTACCAAGAGCGACTCCGATTGGAGAATTGGAATATTTAGAGAATAGCTCTATCGCCCGATGCGATATCAATCATTCGGATTCGAACGAAGAGCGTCTAAAAAAATTTTTTTATGGGGGTCGGATTTTCCAGAGCTCAGCTCACCGGCCGCTTCCGCCTCCTACACACACAGCGAGAAACATAGCCGCCATTTCATTGGCTGATTGAAAGACATCCCAAACTAATCTACTCAGGACTACGTAGAACCAGTAGAGAGCTCAACAGAATCTACCTTCCCAAGCGGTTCCATCTCGACATCCGCGAGTTAAGCACTTAGCTCTGTAGTTTTGAAGCCCAAACCTAAGCCAGGGGATTTTAAGAGCCGACATCCGGGGTTAAGGCATCGGACCACCGAATCTCGCCCTCTTGGTACAAATCCTGGGAAGGGATGTTACGTAAGACCCCACGAATTTTTTGCAACGTTTGAGGCTCTTCTGAGAAAGATGCTATTTCTGAAGAAGAGGCACCAACTATAACCGCTTATGTAACTTGATATAGAATTGCCGACATTCATACCAAGTGGCTGAGCTAATCGTAGTAATCAAGCAATTTGTATATCTGCAGTATTGCATTATCGCTAACATGGAGACCTGCACCCCATAATCCAATAGGGCTGAAGACAAGCCTAAGCCCCAACGCATTCTGTATGTGAGCTTCTGCAGCTAGCTCTGCCGAACGTAAAGTGCATAACTGTGAAAAAAGGCCCTGTTAGTGGCCCGACGCCGGCAGATGCCGCTCCAGAAAAGTGGTCAGGTGTTTAGGTATATACAAGTACTAGACTTTGTAGATAATGCGAACCTGCAGGTAGGCACGCAGCAGTCTATAATTTTATCGATTAGGCAAATACACCGCCCAAAAAACCCCTCATCGATCGCAATTGCCGACAATCGCAAATTCTAGGGAAGGGACCATTCACATTGTGCGAATTTTACTGCGCGGTCTGCGGATGAAACTTTGCATGCGGGAAATGCGGGATGAATCATGAGGAAAATTTCCATTGGCTCTCGCAAAACCCTTTGACCAAATTCATACTAGAAATACGACGCTACTTTTTTTGGTAATATCGTCAGTGCGGACGCATACTATGTGCTACGGAAATCGATACATCTAGCGGTTTTCTCCGCTTTTTCTTAAATCCAGTAATTTAGTTTAATGCTGCTGCCTGAAGCTTATAAGTGAGCAAGTTTTGAAATAAAATGGGAAGTGCAATAAAAGGAGCTTTAGCGGCTTTCACAAAATGTGATTCACCGCGGTTGAGGCAAGGCCCGAGCCAAAGGGTCCTAAGGCAACGGATATGCCATCTGCCGTGCACATGGCAGCCGGTCCCAAGATCCAAATATTTTTGGGGGTCGCACCGAGGCATGCACTGTAACGGAGTCTCGCCATCTACGTGCGTGAGTGTGCAGATTAAACTTTTTTATTTTTTATTTTTTTTTTTCTTCATCCCACGTTGAGGCTTTTAAGCATAAAAATAGCCAACTAGCTCTACTAGTCTTGAGACGACGAATTTTCTGGAACGGAAACCGTCAAGCAAAAGTGGAGCCGGATGGCTTCGGCTTAAACTCCTACGTCTTACACTTGCTGGAACACTCAGGCGATCCCTTACATGCTATTCGTAAGGCCAGATTGTTGCTAAGCTTGATAGCTGGATAAAGCTGCCCAAAAACACTCTGGATAAAATGAGGCAGAGGCAGCACGGAGCATCCTGCAAGGTACATGTACATGTACAATTACTGCGGCCGATAGGAGAAAACCACCAGCAGCAGGCCGGAATGCCTGAACGGACTATTCCCTGTCCACACCCCCCTCCAGCAGCAGCAGCACGGATCCACATATGGTACCACATCACCTTGCTGGGTCAGTTCAGTTGTTCAAAAAGAGGTACTCAAAACGAGCGTCAGGCGGTACTTGCACCGTCACAATACTAAATCCCGACCAGGTATTTTATATCGCGGCTCGAATTATTATTGGGTGAAACCAGCCACGATTGATATTTGAGATTGAAGCACGCTCAGCAGCAGCAAGCAAGGTTTTTTGGGGTTCTGTGGTTAGTAATCCCGATCTTCCAAGCCATGCAAACAAATGATTTGCTGTCGGACCCCAGTAAGATCGGTGTCGTTGTTCCGGGTCCACATGGGAGGGAAGCTAGGGGGGGTTAATCCGAAGTCTGGCACCCAAAGTTTCTGACCGTTATAATTTAGCGATCAAGCAAGCATGGAACGTCTCCAGTAAACCGGGAAAGCTCGCAAATGTGTGCGGGCGAAACCTTTTTGTTTTGTCAGCATTTTGATTCGTGCATGTACTGTACGTTTGAGTAAGACGGAGCTGGTGGTTGCGGGGGAACATTGTATATGGATTGTTCCAGCCGTGCATATACCAGTCACCTACTGCCGTCAAACAAGTTTCAATCTTTTTTTTATAAGTAAAAAAATAAACTTATATATATAAAGAAATCGATAGGCGGTCGCAATTATAGAGACTAGAACACCTTCGAACAGCCGCCATCGCTAGATAGGTAATCATGTCCGGGATTTATAAAAAAAAAAAAAAAAAAAAAAAAAAGAAGAGAGAAATAGAGGAAGAGAAAGAAAGGGATCACTCTCCCTGCATTGAGCTCTGGATGCTATTGTTTCGGGAATGTGATTGTGGGAAAATTTTTTCCAGTCGATAACCTAGTCCACGAGCGGGTCACATGCAGCGTAGGACGGGTACATCCCACGCAGTCTCATCCAAGCAGGAAATTTGGGGGCGAGAAAATCGACCTGCTTTCCACCGGATTAATTGGAACGGCAGCGAAAGAGCCTGGATATACATGCTGCAAGTCCGGATTCTCGCCATATATCAGTTGAAATATAATCATTTAGCTTCAAACCTTGGGGTTGATATTGCTTTAACCTGAGAAGGAGGGACACAAAAAAGTGGATTCATCTCTGGTGATCCAAAGCAAATAAGGTACAAGTGCCTTCGTGCCCATGCCGAGTAACCAATTTCCCTCGGTTAAATAAGAAAAAGCCTGCCCAGGGCTAGCAGCGAGAAAGAATGGAAATGGTGAGGACGAAACAGATAAACCATGTCGAAACTTGAAACGTACTTAGGTCCCAAAGTACTGTACAAGCCCTTTTTTCTTTTTTCTTTTCCTTTTCCTTTTTTTTTTTTCTTCTTCTTTCTTTCTTTTCTTCGTTCCTTTTTTTCGTTCTTTTTCTTCATCCGTTCCTGCGCTATGACAACTTTATGGCTTGTGGGCTGCAGCAACCAAAAGAAAATGTGAGGACATTATTACTGGCTGCGGAACCGTGCTAGAAGCGCCAGCAGGAATGAAGGGAAAAAAAAAAAAAGCAACACGTGCACGGCATATAATGCTTCTGGAAGAAAGTTCCTTCGAACGACGACTGGGATTAAAGCCGTGGTGGGGAACCGCTAGCAGCAAATAATAAAGTCCTAGCTTCTGAGGAAGAAAATGAGGAAGAAAGAGAAAGGAAAGGGTAAAAAAAGAGGAAAGCAGGCTTCTCGCAAGCCCCAAATGCAATGCCACCAAATGATAACAACGATGATGGTGATGATGATGAAGGCTAGGGCCCGGTAGCTCGGGTTTTTTTCTTCATTCAGCGGACAAAGGAACATGAGACGAACTGAGCCCATCTTAATCGAGGTAGGAGGTAGTCATCTGTCCTGTCCCCATAATCCGGCCCTTGACAAAAGAAAAATGCGCCTAGTTTTTTGAAATCTCACCTGTTCAAGGCCTCATAAACGTCATGTAATACATAAATAATAACAAGGACGTGCAGATGGTCGCCCCACTCCGTTCGCATTTCGTCTGGCTGCCCGGGTCTTATTTAGCTTGTTCCAATTCGAACGTGGAAGAAGAAAAGAAAGGTTCACCTGTCAAGGGGAGTCGATTCAGAATTAATTATATCTCCACTTGCGTAGTCCCTCTCCCGTACCAGTACCGTTGTCTACTAGTCGGAACTTTCCTATAACTATATAACACAGCCTGCATGCTAGTCTTCCTTCATCACCTATAAGAGGATCCAGTGACCCCTTCCATCTTTGACGTTCTCGATATCAGATATCACACAAACCACCAATTAAAAAGGGCACTCCTCTCATCAGAGACAGGCAGACATATCCTGAACCACCACCACCACTCCCCGCGGAACCAACCCACCTCATTCAATCTACTCCTTATCTGTTATAATGTTTATATGACCCTTCCACTATATCCATTCCACAATTCCTTGCCTCCTCGAGCAGCACCCTTGGAAAGCAGTTGAAACCCCATCCCTATATATTGCTCCGGCACCAGGAAGCTCCTGTTACGAGAAACCAAATCAAAATCCGTTCCTCCGGTGAACCTCACCTCTAGAAACTCAACCGCATCAGAGCTCTCTCTATATATACATACCATACGGAATTTTTCTTTTCCTTAAAGCCAAAAAAAAAAATATATCAACAATGGCGTCGGGTTACTACAAGTATCGATGCAAAAATTTCTACTCGCATAATTGTGGCAACTGGGTATGGGTGAACAATACAGCCTGTCCAGAATGTGTCGTAAGTTCGCCGTCAATCCTTGTCGACGGATTATTTTTTCCTCCTTCTTCCTCTGGTACACCCAATTGATCAGCTCGCTAACCCGTCGAGGATTTTGGACAGGCTGCCGGACGAGACTCGTTATCGTTAAGTTCCCACGACCGTGCGTTGGCCGCATTGGAAGCTGCTGGCAGCTTTGAAGACCCAAGTCGCCCTCTGGCCGTCGAGCACTTTTCCTGCTCCGGCCGGCATCATCACGACGACGAGGATGACGACCAGAAAGCAGCGGAGGAGGAAGAAGAGTACAACGAGGAAGCTCCAGTCAGGCCGGCCAGAGATCCCTGCAATCATTTTGCTTCGGGTTACTTATGAATTTACCTCGAGCCGGGACAGCCCCACCAAATACTGCAAACCATCCGAGCAAAGACAACGGTGCACCTCGGACTTTGCGGCCTAGGCAGACCATCCCTCACACAGATCACGCTTGGGAGCTGACAACATTTCTACGCACTGATGTCTCTTTTTGAATCACCAACCGAAAAAGCACTCGAAACAAGCTCGGTTCCCGAACGAGATTCTACCTTTTCCTCCCTCACTTTTCTCAATTCCTCCCTGTACTCATACCAGCGGTCACCAACAATACCTTTGCTTTTCCTTCTATTATTTTATTTTTGATTATTTTATCCCACTTATCTTTTTTTTTTTATTTCTTTCGAATTTCTCCCTTGTCGTCAATTCGAACCAAAAAAAATATGTTGGATCCAACAGATAGACTGGAAGCGGGTTTTCGTTTAGCTGCTCATCTTTCTTTCGCAATTGGGGCACTCTTATTTTTCCTTTCACATGAGCCTCGATATTATCCTCTAGCCTGTGCTGAATATGTTTCGGTGCAGGAATAATTGGGAATGTTTAATGAATTTAGTCTCATGACCGGAGTTTCATGGCAGACGGTGTTTTTTTTTTTTT
>LDUD01000084.1:209776-271730 GCA_012184295.1 Dactylella cylindrospora
TCATATTATTGCTTAGTTCTCTCTCTCTTTCCCTTTCTTTCTTTTTTCTACTTTCTCCTTCTCTTTTTTTTTTTTTTTTTTTTTTTTTGTCGCGTTCTGTTTTTTTCCTTTCCAGCTCAGTTCCCATTGACATGGATTACTATCATGGGGTAGCTTGTCGGCCCTCATCAATCGAGGATCGTCAAGCTAACTATACATACCATCAGGGTATCCGTGCATCGTCATTTTCCCTATGTTTTGTGTGTGCTCTTTTTTTTTCTTCTTTTCTTTTCCTTTCTTCCCTTTTATTGCATTTACACTTTGTCATTTTCATATCAAATTTGCGGAGTTGGATTTATAGACGAGGATGGGCTGGTTGGGTCGCATAGACAGAGTTGATTGGTTCAATATACCCGTTCCTACTTTATCCTACCCTTACAGTTTTAATGTCCACCTCCCCACCATTTGAATTCCTTTTCTTTCTTCGTGAAACTCGCTCCATTTTTGCAATCTGAGAAAAAAAAACTGCTGTAGCCGTCTACAGTGGGGTTTTCTTTAACTCTTTGAAAAAGAAAAAGTAGGAAATTTTTTTTTTTTTTTAGATTCTACTAAGCTAAGAACTGTGAAAAGATACGACCGAGCGACTCGATGGTTAAAATTTTTTCCTTTGTTTTTTTCTAGCTCCCTAAAAATTTCTTTCACTAGTCGGGTTCCTTCCGTACGACCGTTCCTCTTCGAAAAAACGAAGCCCACGCTCAAAAAACTGTACCTGAAACGGATATCAGCTTTATGCTCCAACTTGAGCCTGGTAAAACACCATTCGCATCTGGTACCTGGATCTAATGCGTGCTCTAAATCCATTCAGCTAGTTTTGGGAATTTACCCCAGTTCTCCTTACATCAACAGCCGGATCCATTTGCTCTCCTAGCCGATTTTGCGGGTGAAGCAACCTCCGCTTGGAAAAACACGTGGGAAGTTGTCAATCCCTGCCTGCATGTCGCTCTGGCGATTGCTGATGTGATACGGGGAGCATACGAGTGTTTTATTTTGGTGCTCCCGGTATTGCGCATGCCCTCCTGAAGTCTAGGCCAATGGCCATGCATAAGTTTGTCTCGACTGCCGGTGCATTTGCATGCAGCCGACATACCTACATTTTTCCCGTAGACGAATTCAACATGATTATCGTGAGCCCTAGCGAGTGGTTTTTCTTCCCTTCCATTCTGCGTCTACTTTAGCAAGGAAAGAGAAAACTTTCCCCCCTCCTGATGGTCCCGTTCGCGTATCAGAGCATTCGGAAGAATCAAGTGGGAACAATGGCTATTGAACGCTTTTTTTGCACATGTTGGTCCGTTTTCACCCGCGCACGGACCTATCCACGTAACTCGCCCATTTGAATTTTCTTGAGCTTCGAAAGGTGAATGAAGATCAAAAGCTAGCTCTGCTGATACTCTATTGGACGCAAAGAATTCTGCAACCAATCTTTTGTGATCTCTTTTATGCCGAGAGCTGCGGAATTTCCAAGGAACATTCCATCGTACAATCTGACAGAGCCAACTAGCGCGGAGCAAGTCATGCGACCAAGGTTGGAGACGGAACCCCTGGACATGGGCTCAGGGGTTTCTTCCGGAGTAAAGTCGCACTAAAAAAGCTCAGGCAAGTTCAACGATCCTTAAACCTATAAAATTTCGAATATTATATCCGCAGTATGTGCTGCAAACCGGGTCACATCTCAGCTTGCTGAGGGCCGTGAATTTAGCAGGAAAATGGCGTGGGGGTCCCACATTTGATCAGCCCTTTCATCCATATCATATCGTAAAGCAAATTTGATACTTTCTGCCGGAGCTCTGCAATATAGAAAATGGAATTTGCTTACAAGCGTCCCCTTCACAACACTCCCTGAGGAAAAAATAGACACTGTGGATCGATAGCAGCGAGATGCGGATAGGTTAAGTTTCACCTGATCGAAATGCTTGCAGGCTAATCCAGGCACATAGGAGTATCTGCGGGGAGGTATGATCTCTCTCTTTCTCTCACTTCCAAAGAAGAGCAGAGGGCAAGCCGGCAAGGGATAATAATGTAACGCCACCTACAGATTACGTTCACGTAGACGATCCCGTCTTGTGTATAGATGCATCCTGCTATATGCTTTTCCTTCCCTTTTCCTTCGACTCCGACCCCGTTTTGCATTTTACCCACAGAAGGAGCAGCCCGCTCCACATAACCCTGCTAGATTCTTCCGGCCGCAATGCCTGATGTAATAAAATACAACTGTGGCGAAAACGAAAAAAACAAAATCACAAGATCACCATGGCGGAAGGGAAAGCTAGTATTTTTTTCTGCAATCTTTGATTTGCATTTCGGACAAATATTACAATCTAACCAATCCGCAGCGTTGAAGCTTCTAAGGCCGTATTCTCCCATTCAACCCCAAAGCATTATAAAATTAAAAAAAAAAAAAAAAAAAAAAAAAAAAAAAAAAAAAAAAAAAAAAAAAAAAAAAAAAAAAAAAAAAAAAAAAAAAAAAAAAAAAAAAAAAAAAAAAAAAAAAAAAAAAAAAAAAAAAAAAAAAAAAAAAAAAAAAAAAAAAAAAAAAAAAAAAAAAAAAAAAAAAAAAAAAAAAAAAAAAAAAAAAAAAAAAAAAAAAAAAAAAAAAAAAAAAAAAAAAAAAAAAAAAAAAAAAAAAAAAAAAAAAAAAAAAAAAAAAAAAAAAAAAAAAAAAAAAAAAAAAAAAAAAAAAAAAAAAAAAAAAAAAAAAAAAAAAAAAAAAAAAAAAAAAAAAAAAAAAAAAAAAAAAAAAAAAAAAAAAAAAAAAAAAAAAAAAAAAAAAAAAAAAAAAAAAAAAAAAAAAAAAAAAAAAAAAAAAAAAAAAAAAAAAAAAAAAAAAAAAAAAAAAAAAAAAAAAAAAAAAAAAAAAAAAAAAAAAAAAAAAAAAAAAAAAAAAAAAAAAAAAAAAAAAAAAAAAAAAAAAAAAAAAAAAAAAAAAAAAAAAAAAAAAAAAAAAAAAAAAAAAAAAAAAAAAAAAAAAAAGCCTCGGCCGGAGCCTGAATTTTCTCTGTAATGAATTGAAAGGTGGGGCTAATATATTTGCAAAGCACCTACAATTTCACAGCAAATATAATCGCTCCCAGCTTAAAGGCGCCTCGTGAGATTCAGGAGGAATATGCAAAACTCTCCTCGGACTCGGAGAATGAAGCAGTGATCGACCAGATTTGGTGACAGATGTCAGGAAAAAAAAAGTAAAAGTGGACCAAACATGCGGCTCGGCTCGACAACGTTAACCCGTCCTCACCTGATCTCACCAAAACGAAACAATCATCGACACCCGCGCTTTCCGTCGACGTCGTATTGGCTGATATTGAAATTCTTTACTAAACCGCAGGCATTTCTCCGGCACGTCATGCATATATGAATCGAACTACGCAATTAATTTGCATGATATCATTAAATTGGAGGATTCTATTTCCAAACCGTCATACGGCCCATGATCCTACCTAGCTTATCGTTGAGCCAAATATCTGAGGTGCCCAAAGGCTCGTCGTGGCCTGGCTGCTAGCGCTCGTAGCGATCTCGTTGGTCGTCCCACGTGGTGGGATAGCAAATCAGCTTTCTCGAGCCTGCTCACCAGAAAGAAAAAAAAGTTTGACCCCCCACAGTTGAGCATATTTTCCGGGCATCCTGTTTTATTTTCTTCCCTCTATTTCATGCCTCTGCAGCAGTATTATGATACCATTTATCCTCGGCTAAAGTCTGACCTGTTCAGGGGCAATTCTGGGACCCCAATCGCCTATCGACCTCCATGCCGTATTCTTGGGATTTTTTCGGCCTCTTGCGGTATGTATGGCCAACAATACCCCTCGCAGTTGGCAAAACAAAAAACTGCGGAGGAAAATCTCCCATTTGACATGGGACAGAAAAACCCAGGGAAGTAAAAATCCCAGCTCTTTTTTGCTCAAGCAAGGCCTTGTATCAGATATCTTGGGCTGGCTTGTTCGGCGGGGAACATCCAGGCAAGCTAGCTAGACATAACTGCATGATTCTCAACAAATGCTCAACTGATGCTACTCCGCGTATTCCGCTCAGGTCACATGGTGATACGGATTCCTGCGACAAGCTTGTGCTTTTCTCCAAGGCGCAGTCAAGCCCAACAGCCTTTCTTTTTTGCAGTATTATTACCAACGGAAGGAGATTATTATACGAGGCGGTTGATATATATGCTTCGCCTGATATTCTCGTATATCACAAACGAACGGTATAATATTTTACAATTGGGGATTATCGTTCTGATCCCAAATGACTGGCTGCTTGTGGGTCACAAGTAACTCAACTTGTCGTTTCATGTATATTGGATTGCAACCTTCGCTTTTCCGGCAAAATATTACCCATCCCACCATCGGATCAAGCGAAAGCGCTACTTTGGTATACAACGACGTGGAACAAATACAAGTACCTTGTTCAACCGATCGAACCCAAACCAAGCTCCCTAGCCTGGCCACTATATTTCATGCAGCTCGAAAAACCTTGCGCTTGCGGAGTGATACCCAGGCAAATTAGTGTGCAGAATTTTG
Source organism: Dactylella cylindrospora (assembly GCA_012184295.1). Lineage (NCBI taxonomy): Eukaryota > Fungi > Ascomycota > Orbiliomycetes > Orbiliales > Orbiliaceae > Dactylella > Dactylella cylindrospora. The sequence continues at coordinate 214,321 of LDUD01000084.1, forward strand.
TGATAATAAGAAGAAAATAATCAGGACCTTATTTCCAGGGATCGAGGGGGAAAGCACCTGACAATTGGTCACTATCAAATACTCCTATCTCTAGGCTTGCAAGGATGCCACCCAGCAGAACCTAAATTGGTTCCGGAGGCGAGAGACGGGCTTGGGTTTGACGATTCCTCATGCTGCTGAAAAGAAATTCGAGTGGTTTACGCAAGATACTTCCGCTCCCATCGACGTAGGCATCTTCTGATTTCGTCTTTGTTTTCGTATGCGATTTTTCATGTGCTCCTACATCGTACATTGCGAACCGGGATTACCCTTAAGTTCTTTCTCCGAGAATCTTATTACGCTTACAAATCTTTATATGCTAATCTTAGCTTTCTCTTAGAAATCTGACCGAGGAAGAGAACGAAAAATGAAAAATAACATTCGTTAATTCCTATAATTACACCGCGCGATGGGCAGTGGGCTGACCGGGAGTCACGAGATTAGGTGCTTTGACGCAAAAAAACTCATGATGTCCTAAATTTTTGCTGGACCTTCGAGAACCCATCATCCTAGTCGACAACGATAATGTTGTAGCGTCTGGCCAATGACGGGTATGAAATGAGACAAATTCCAATTGGTGGCTCGTTGGTATACGCAGTCTAGCTTCGCTGACGCATTTGACTCAGCTCTCTCTATGACGAAATCCCTTGCTATCCGCGTTATATCGATAGGCTAGACCCATCGCGAGCTCGGTTAATCGATAATAGGTCAGCATGATGACGGCAGGATTCTAATTCCCTGGGAGTTAACTTTAACTCCCCAGTCAGCTGCTTTTAATGCTCCTGCCGAAACGCACCGAATCATGCAGACTTACCTGGACGATACACCGACAGATTGGTTATACTAAGCCTCACCTGCGTTTTCGATTCGATTGCAGAGCCCCAAATTTCAAGGGAATTGCGGCGGTTGCCGCTGCAGCACCAAAAAAAATAAATAAATAACGGTGTGCCCCACACGTGGCCATGTGCCTCCCCGCTTTCGATTTCAATTCTGTTGGGTTCTGGGGTAAGAAAGCTTCGTCTTTGCGCAGATGTACCGGTACATCTTCATACATCGACACAGCTAAACTGCGATAATTCGCAAAATGCTTTATGATTTTGCTGCAATAGTAGGGGTAGACACGGCATTTGAAGATAATTTTTTTTAACTTCTTCGACGGGAAATAGCTCCTCCAAGCTAATTGAACTCTTCGGGCTTCACCTGCGAATAGGAATCGTCTACGCTCACGCTCGGATCTCTTTATGAGACCCTCTCAGCTCTCTCAAGCCCGCTTACTTGCCATCGATGCCGTCTCGGCTTCGTCATCTCGTTGAGTCAGGACCCGAAAAAGAGCTCGACGATAATCCCACTTCCCGAGGGTTCATTTGCGAGAGCGACAGGAGAGTTGCCTAGTATAGAGTGCACAAAGGAAAAGAAAAGAAAAAATATCCCAAGAGCAGGGTGTTTTTTGTGGGGGCACGGTCCAGCTAATCAGGATTTTCTGCATGCCTCCTTTTGTCCTTTCACCTGGGTCTTGCAAGAATGGCGTTACCATTGGCCCACCACTCGAGGTTTTGACTGCACAACCCTATAATAAGGTGATATATAGGTGGAGCTTCAACATTGCACACCTGCCACTAGCAGAATTCAGAGACAGCAAGCAAGTAGCCTCAGACTGTGGCGGAAGTATGAAACCTTCTGCTTTTGCATCAACTGGAACATTTCGCACAGAAGCATCCGGCATCTGTGCATATTAGTTGCAGGGTCGTACAAAGGCAATTTGCGTTGCAGCCACAGCGGGCGTGTGTGGTTTCTCGTTTCGGCCTTCCCCATGAAATATTCCTTCAGAGTCAGGTTAGGCAAGCTATATTGCATGCCGTCTACCCTTTCAACATTAACAACCGTTTCTTATACCGATACAACGTTATTTTTACGAGCATGCCATTTGGAATGTCACATAGACCTAGGGCGCTTCGTATCCTAGTTGACTTTATCCTTCGGGATACGATTTTTTGCACAAAACTGTTCCGAAATATTTTCTCGTCGGTTTTGCTTGGGAATGACGAAACGAAAGGAACGGGTCTGTGCGAACGAATTTTGGTTCTGGTAGCCGAGACCGAGCCGTGGTTACGTTTGAAGTTTGAGAGCAGTTGAGACCAATACAAAGCGCGTACCCACTAGTGCTGACGGAAACGCGGAACGGCCCTGAGTTCAACCAGATATGTGTGTGTGTGCGTGTGTGCGTGTGTGAGGGCGTCTGACTCGAGCCATGAAGGGTATTTACCGAATTGCTTCAATTTGGGGCACATTCTATTAAGCAGTCTTTAAAGTACACTAACTAGTCTGAATACTTGGGACTAATATTAATTTTACGCTCAAGCCTCATGCATTGGGTGCATCTGAATCATTAGCCACTCTCGCCGGAATTCTCGGCGAAGAAATATTCGAAATGAAATGAGTTAAATATTAGTAAGGTTTCTGTAAGGTTTCTGCATCGCCAACGCTCGGACATCATGTTGAAGAAAAAAAAAAATTTTTTTTTCTAAAGCAATCGCTCCTGAAAAGCGTCAAAATAATACAACCGTAGGAGATAAAAAAGACCAAAGGCCAGTCGGTGAAACTTCGGATATATAGAAACAAAGGAGTAAATACGGACAAACTCTCATCCGATTTTCGAAGTAAAAAAGTGGAGATATGTTTCCGTCTCCTAAACAGACTCCTCCACCTCTCCTCCCTTCATTCTAGATCGTCTTTCTGTTCCCGAAGTTATGGACCGACTGAGGTCTCCAACCGGTAACTGCAGATCGGTTAGTAAAAAAAAAAACCTGACTCTCGGGTATCTAAATCGGCATGCAAGGGGCGAACACTTGGGATATAAGATCTGGGAACGGGAAGGTATACCTGGATCGGGAAGTCGAGCGCTTCGAGAAGCTGGGCCACGAGAATATACCACCCTGAAGCGGAGCACACCAATGCACATGCTCCTCCCGCCTGTTCGGATTAAGAAATTATTGATATCAGCCAGGGTCCTCAACTGATGAGACAGCAACGACGCTACACAATGTTGAGCTCCGCGAGAGGTTTCTTACGGTTAACAAGTTAGTCGCGAGGCTTGCCTTTTCCTCCGCGAGTGAGAAATAAGCACCGGTGAGAAGGGCGAGAGCGGCATCCAGGAATAGGAACACGACGACGAAGGCGACGTTTGTTCGCAGCGAGCAGACAAGAAAGATAAAAGTAAGAAGAGCCCACATTAAAAGGTAGAAGCCTTGAATTCCCCCCCAGTCCGCATTGTCAGAATCCCTGTCCGTACATAGTCTCGGTCCGAAAGGATAAGGGGGTCCAGGTCAAAACTCACCAAAGCTAGCATTGAACCCCTTGCTTGCTAAGCCCTCTTGGATGTCAGTGCCAGATGCCGAGTAAGCAGCAATGGCGTTGAACGAAGGGGTCAATGTTGCACCAAAGGCAAACCAGAAGCCACCTATTTTCCCAAAGAGAAAAAAAAAGTTTAAACATCAGTATATGCAAACGGAGAGGCGCCGGTGTTCGCACCTCTTGGAAAGGGACGGGAAGGGACGCTAATTACGGACCAAAGGATGCAAATACAACAAAGGGGAATGTGTTGCCCAATAGAAATTCGAAAAGCCCACCGATCAGCAGGAGCAGGCCTCCAAGAAAGTAGTATGCGCCTCTGTGCGCTCCTAGTTAGCGTTCGGTCCCCCGCAAAGAAACTGTATTAGGAAGTCGGCTCGAGAGGAGCTTACATTTGAGCTTGACCGGACCCACCGGCACCTCTCCAACCCATCAAGTCGATGCTGAGAGGCGTCAAGCAAATCACGAATCCACTGCGCCAAGTTAGTTATACTCCGAATTTGATAATGGCGGTTCGGGAATCGATATTCTTACAGGATCGCCCTATACGTCGGGAAGAGGATCTGTTAGCAAGCCTTGGCCTATAGCTTTCCGACAATGCGCCAAATTCCAATTGCCATGGCTTAAAAAGAAAACCTACACTGGCGTCGGATTCCCAACCGTCTTCCTCAAATTGCCATAGACACGATTTTCCGGGGTAAGATAGAGCTTCTCGAACAGCTCTGGAGATATCGATATACTGGCAGCCGTACGGATACGTTCCAAGTGCTCCCTGCTGGAGTCACCATTTTGCTCTGAGCCGTTGGTTTTTGGAGGGGACATGTTGATATCGGGATTTGAGGCTCGTGGAGCGGACTTGTGAGGATTCTATCAGGAGGCTCGAACGTTCGTTTGTCTTTATTGAATAAATAGGATACGGCCTCTGATGGTCAAGACAAGAGTATGGGCAATGGTAACTGGGGTATAAAGTTCTAGGGGGAATTGCCCTCTTTTATATATATCACATCGAGTCTCTTGGAGATACCTTGGATGGAAGGGAGCGAGACGAGACTACGTATTCCAAGCAACAGTTGGGTCTCAAAAATTCCTTGAACTATTGTCACAGATGTGCATCCAGCTAGACTACCACAGCATAGGCGAAAAGCTTAATCCGTTCATCGTAATCGCGGATCAAGGTGAGTAGTGACAATCGAGCACGCGCATTGTTTAAAGCTTTGCCCTTGCGTTCCCAACCTCTTAAAAAAAAAGGATTAAGCGGATGGAGAGCGAAAGGTACGCGATTTCGGTACCAAAGTTAAAGTCCGATATCTTCGAGCCACCTACCCCAGGCCAAGAGGCCGCCATCAAGCCACTATTCCCGATGAGTTCTAACCCCGGACGGACGGGCAGTCTCAGATGCGGAAATTGCGGGGTTCCAGAATAGGGAACTTGCGGGGTGACAAATGCGGAAGCGAAAAGTGGTGATCGAGAAAGAGAAAACATGCATGAGAAGAGAATAAGTAAGGAGAGGCGAGAAGGAAAAAAGTGGAAGCGGGGGGCTGAGGGTTATCGTAAAGTTTAAATTTTTATCTGCCAATGGAATGAAAGCATTTGCTGCTGCTCATGTCGTACGATCTGTGGTTCACACGGCTCCCCTCTGTAAAGGGCAAAACGGACAAGCCTGGATGTTCGGGTTGGCGAGGCATGCCTGACCATGCTCCCTTCAGACATGGGAATTTGTATCGCCTGCATGACGGCCCTTAACATTTGGCAGGGAAACCGGGTAGATGGAAGAGATCAGCACGGAGACGAGGAGAATATCTAGATGAAGCGATAAGACGGCTGAGAAAAGTTTGTGTGCATGAAGAATGGAATCTTCACTTCAACAACGCGAACAACGCTGGGGAATTGCAGTTGTTGTATCGGCATTCGAGAAGAAACAGAAATTGAGTTTTGTGCTTTGGTGATTTGTTGCATCGTCGCTCTACCTTTCGACTTTCACTAATACTGCGATGTGTGAAATATTGGGTTCATGGTGGAAATACATGGAGACTATATCATTGGCCGGCTTCAAGATCGAGTCTACTTTATCAATTGACGTGAGGGGTCACCCGACTGAATATTCGATAAATATCATGCGAACTTCGTAATTGGTGGTACAGGTCAAGGAGCATACTGTAGATTATCCGATAGCAAAACCCGATCCTTTTCGCTCGCAGTATCAGCTGTAGAGTTGACGCTGTAGCAATTCTTATTGTATCACCATCCTCGCTCCCTGCCGTCCGCTGTATGACATGAAACTCCGCTTGGGTTACAGCATCTAGGGTAGTGCCCGGCCCATATTTCTTTTCGTAATATTCACGCAGGATGCTGAGGCACATGAGGAACGGAAGACCGGACGCTGGCATCGAAAGCGCAGCATTCCGTTTGGCTGGGACTGGGTACTAGGTATATAAAATTCCAACTGTCATTTGAGATTTTGTTGAGAAGTATTCAAACATGATACCCAAATAGTCTCAATAGTTTCGTGCCCTTCGGCATATTTGCAGATGTGGGGATCGGAATTAAACTCGTCGTTTCGAATCTCGTAACGAGTTCGGACGAAAGAACGGCTGATATTTTTTATGGTTTTCTGATCTGGCGGTTAGATGCTGGTGATCCATTTCGAGTTAGCTCACTTATCTCGGAGACTCGGCTCCTTAAAAGGACTTACAAGGCCCGATATAGTTGGGGTTTTAAGGAAAACGGCGTATGCAGATGTGCCATCCGCCCAGAAACAGGGGATTGGTTGGGCGATATCATCAAGGATCTTCAATATGCATGTTTGAGCCGTCCGGGGAAATCCCGTGGAGTGGGCATTGCATTGTGAGCCAAATCCGGAGTCTAGCTCCGATTCTATCTAACAGAACATTACGCGTATCTTTCTTGAGCTCCCACGGAAGTAGGACTCGGAAAGCCATCCCTATTCGCTATGCTATTATGCTTTTGAAAGGAAAAATAGTGAGGACGAAACGAAACTTTTCTTCGAGGGTCGACAGATCCCTTTGTGTGGCGAGCCAGGTGTCACCAAAACGTCCGAACCTTGTACTAAACATTCTGATCGTAGAATGATTCGGATTTTACGGATGGACAAGAATTTTCACATGTTCACGGGACTTCAATAGCGCCTCAAACCCATCATTAACTGCATTGTCAAGAGACACCTTTGCGGTAATCAACTTCTCCGGATTTCGAATCTTCCCTAAAGCGTATGGTTACCTAGATCAGCAAAACCTGGTGCACCCAGGGCAATTTCCCGTCTATATCGGGAGCGTCCTGCGGTATCCCCTCACAAGGTTACTTGCAGCAACAGCGTGGAAACAACGTGCGTACCGGTTGAGATAGCTTCAATGACTTCTTGGAAGTCTCCTTCACAAAAAGTTGCAACACCGATTATTTTCTTTTCACCAAAGACCAAAGCATTCATATTGATGCTAGCAGGCTTTTCCCAAACTGCGACATTACAGACTGGGGGTACTGTTAGCCTGTACTGTAGACTCCGACCGTGTATTTCTGTCCTCCCTTAATCGACGAGATTCCTCTTACCTAAACCACTTTTTCTGACAGCTCCGATGGCTGCATCTATCGATTTCTGGACACCAGCGCAGTCGTAGACGACGTTAGGCCCTTGGCCACCTTGTGTGCAGAGTTCTTTCGACTTAGCGACGACATCGTCTTTGGTAGGATCGAGAACTACAATGTCGACATCCGGGTGTGAACTGGCGATTTCCAAGGCATGCTTGACACGTTGCGGAGAGACTTCAGATATTATGATCTGGCGGGCGCCTCTTGCTAGTAAGCAGAGTAGGACAGCAAGCCCGATTGGGCCTGCTCCGATGATGAGCGCTGAATGTTCAGGAGAATGATCAGATGCTTTGAGAGCATGCCACCCCACAGAGAGTGGTTCAACAAGGGCTGTGCGAGGATGGTTAGACGTTGGGAGTTTCTGTTGAGCGGTGTTTGAAATATTGGCAATCATACCTCCGATGTCGGTTGGTACGTTATCTGGAAGAGGATGGACAACCTTTTCCTTCAGACAGGCGTATTCAGAGAAGCCGCCTCCATAACCTAGACTCAGCAAAATTAGCTTGGTCAATCAATGGATTTATCTCCTAAGAACAGCAGTGAAACTGATTACTCATACCTGAAAGGCCGAAGAAACCGTTCTTATCACAGCAGTTCCTACGCCTATCAAGACACGGGGGACAGCTATCATCGAAGAGAGTCGGTTCAATGCACACCTTCATCCCAACCTTGAGTCGGCCGGAATTAACACCAGAGCCAAGTTCGACAATCTCACCAGCAAACTCGTGTCCCATAGTCAGTGGCAGACTGTCACCAGTCAGAGGATGAGGGTTTTCTGGAGTGGGAATGAGAATTGGACCGGCAATATATTCATGAAGGTCCGTTCCTTAAGTTGAGATATACTCTAGTTAACTTTCCTTTGTATTCTCATCAACTGTAGAGATGGGATGTGTTGAGCGTTGGAATACGTACCACAGATGCCGCACCATTCTGGTTTAACTTTGACCTGGTCTGGCTGTAACTGCTGGACAGGAATGGTTTCTACTCTCAGGTCCTTTTGCCCATAGAATCGAAGTGCTTTCATAGTCGTCGCCATGTTGCTCGATTGGCGATATGAGTCTGCAATGATTTTTAAGTCAAAAGTATATTTAGTGATCAAAATACAATAATTTAGGCCTCTTCCTCTGATCTTGAATACAATAAAATATTAAAGTGGTAATGGATCTAGTCTATCGGCTTGTTATTATTATGTTCAAAGTGTGGGGTAGCCGCCAGTTGGACATCAAGCTCAACACGTTACTCTTCTTTCCCACAGAAACTTCGTGCTCCATGACTGCATACCCGTGAATGGTCCGCTTAACTCCGGCCCAGCTCGCTTTCAATCTTTAGCGAGTTTTTGCTGCATGCAAGGGACTACGTCATAAAAGTTAAACCTCGCCAATTCAACATTGAGGAATTGGCATAGAATTCTGTCTGCGTTTTGATTGTGTGTTGGGTTGGTTCTTAACTTTTCTAACTTGCCAACCCGCAGCTGCAGGGTCTTTTCGTTGTAGTGATACTTGTATGTACTTACTCAATGAGGCTGCTAGAGATATTTTTCATACTGGATCGGAAAGAGAATCCGTGGTTCGTGGGAGGTAGTAATATTTTCCATACGTACCAAAATATTTAAATGTGACAGGTGGGCTTTGATCACATCTGAAAGCGTGATACCTGCATGTCTATTCCGTGCCCAACTTTTATGGCAACTTGGCAGCAGATCCTCTCGACCGTACGCATTTCTCTGTCTTTTGGCTGGGAGAAGCTGGGCTGTTTACCCTTTTCCACTTCAAAAGCTGCACTCCAGAGCCTGGGCAGCGATAAGATGTAGTCAATGGCACAATTTATTAGGTTTTTTTGGGCGAATCCGCGAAAGCCGACCGGCAGGATTAGCAAGTAAAGGCGACCGAAAATAAAAGAGATATCTGTGGAGGAGTGGCTGGAAGGGAAACCTGCATTAAACTCTCTCCTCCTCATTGTGCTATCTTCTCTCTGTACTACTCCCTTACATTCCACACTAGCCAACCAGCGCACGGATCCAGATCTAGATCTTGACGGAACACTTTCTTTGGACCAGTGCTATCCAGTCGCTACCTACACACATCCTCTTTCGTTCATTTCGAAAAAAGAAAGCAAAGGGAAAGCTTGTTCGTTCTCGCTTTCAGTGTAGGTAATCGGATCGTGCACTCATTTGCAGAACGCAGCTGAGCTGAGCGAGTTTTAAACCTTTTTCGGCTGAAGGTCGGAAGGGCTATTGAAATCGGCTCATATCACCCGATTCTCGAGAAATCACCTGGCTTCTAGAGCCGAGTCATCATCTTTGATCCGTTAACCATCGTGACCGCATCGATATTAATCCTCTTCGTCTTCTCGTGTCCCGGTAACGTCTGATTTGATAGAGAGGTTTAGATTATCGGGTTTTCCTTTTCTCGTTCGTTAGGCGAGTCCAAGCTATATACAATGCCTTTGCGACTCAAGTTTCCTTTGGTTCGTCTTAGCGCCCCGACCAAAGCCCAGGGATCCTGGGTCAACACTATTGATCTGTTGTATACTGACAACTAGCCTCCCGTTCCGATTAGAAAGATAAAAAATCCCAGCCGACCATTCCAGAGTCCCACAGGACTTCGATTGAGGAGGAGCGGTATCATCAAGTGAGATGTCCCCACTGTTCACATACCTTCAATGCCTCCACCAGAGGGTCCGATGACCAGGGGCGAACGATCGATCCTCTCCTAGCCTCGTTGGGCTTCGACTTTGCCCCCATCCCGATTATTGTCATATCTCCCACGTCCACAATTGAGAATGCGAATAGAACAGCCGTGTCCTTGTTTTCGCATCTCGTTAAAGTTTACGGCGGCCTTAATGGCATCCATATTGGGGAACTAGGTGTAGAGTTCCAGGAACAAAGATGGGTCACGTTGGGGATGGTTGTGGAGAAACGACGGGCATTATACCTTGAATCGGCGGGGTCAAAAGTTAATTCCCCTGTAGATGCTTCACCGGAGCAACCTGAAACGCCAACTTCAAAAATTAGATTTCCTCACAGTCCAGACCTCGGAGGCTTTGGTCGAAAGGCTGCGGATGCGCTAAAAGGGAAGCATCGACCTTCAAAGGGCTCTGACGTTGATAGCAGTAGCAGCAGCAATGCCGAGTCGTTTGAGGTCATGATTCGATTTCCGAATGGCCATACTCCACTTTATCAATCCAACAATCGTAGGGAGAGCTTTGGAAAGACAACCAACCGCCGGCCTGACGATTCCGATAAACAGAACACGACCTTAGTTCCTGCCACCCTCTTCCTGTCATTTATTGATAGCGGGAGGGAGGTCTATACAACGTTGTCAATACTAACCCACGATAGTATGACTGTGGCTAGGTTCGTTCTACGTACTCCAATTGTACCCACATCTAAAAATCTCATCGCTTATCTCGACCAATATAGTAACGCCGACCGCAAACCAGGCAAGACCAGAGAGTTGATTGTTCCAGGGAATATAAGCATGGCAACAGAGTTTGCCTCTCAGGCAGAGAGGGTCCGTGATTCAACTCTGGAACATTTGGATTCTCACTTCATTGCTATGAACACTCGAGGTGACATAACCATTACCAACTCGTCTACACGGAAACTCTTTGGGCTTGAGGCAAGTATGCCAGACATTGGGTAAGAGGGATCTCTCGTTCCTAAGTGTTTAGGATAATAGATTAACTTCGCTGTTTAGAATCGGTCGAACTACTAGCGACTGGATATCTCGCTTGACTGTGTATGATCCGAAATTTAGTACAAGTTCGCCATTCACAGAGTACTTTCACCATAACCTCCGACGAAAGGCAACCGCGGTTAAGGACAGCATCGGGGTTTATGTGAAAGATATTCCGAAATTGATGGAAGTTTCCGGTCTACCTCTATATGCGGTTAATACCCCATGGGTGAAGGACCTCGACCGCGAACTCGTGGGCTACCTTACAATGTTCCGGGATATCACGAAGCAGCGAGAAATAGATGCTGCGCATCAGCAAGATGAGCGGCTACGAGGTATTTTCACGAGCGGCGTGGTATCTGAGTTACGGACGTAAGACGCCCTTTACCGAACTAAGCGCTCTTCAGGAGGAGAGTGTACTAACCTGTTGGTTAGTCCTATTGCTGGTATTGTGGGCCTGCTGCAAATCCTGAACGAGACGAAACTTAGCCAAGAGCAAACAACCCATCTTATGGGACTGTTGCGATCTGTCAACTTTCTTTGTAAGCCATCTATGATAGGATTTGAAGGTATCTATCATGCTAACTTCGCTTAGTAATTTCTATGTATGTGCTTCGAACTAGATAACACCAGAGCTTCGTTTCCCTATTAATCGTGGATAGTGATGATATTGTCGACTTTTCTTCGTTCGAAATGCGACAGACTGTCGTGAGAGCAAAACCGTTCAACCTCTATCACCTTATCCACCATGTCACCAACCTAGCGTTCTTAACGTTTTCCAAGCGAGATGTCCAATTCACGACGGATTTTGAGGGCATCAAAGCTATCACCACCCATAAATACGAGGGTGCGGAAAAGGATGAGGAACGCCCACTAGGTGAACGAATGGAATGTGTGTTGGTAGGGGATGAATCGAACGTTAGGAGAGTGCTCACAAATATCCTATCAAATGTAATAGCACTTGCCAGTCGTGAGTTTACTACCAGCATCTAATAAAGAGTAATTTACAGGCCTTTAAATATACCTCCGAAGGCTATGTGAGTCTCAGAGCATATCTTGTGTCAAATCAAGGAACCACCTGCAGGATTTGCTTCGAGATAAAGGATACGGGTATTGGCATATCAGAGGAGGCTGGTAAATCAATATTCAAGCCGTTCGCAGAGGATGACGAGACAGGAAGGAAACCGACTGATGGTAGGAGCTTTCATGCACTATTCATGGGAAACACCACTGACAAACTAAACGTAGGTCTCGGTCTTTATGTTACACAGAAGGTATGCGAGAACCTTCCTAATTCAAAAATAACTTTAGATCAAGAGTTAATGAGAAAACCGTCGCTAGATTGTTAAACAGCTTGGTGGCGACCTTGATTTCTTTAGCACCCTAGGGATTGGATCTGTGTTCAAGATTACGTTCCCATTCCTACGAGACCCTAAAATTAGGGTACCGCTAAAACGGGAGAAACCAGCAGAAGACTTATTGCAAGCTACCAGTGCCATCTTACAGAAGGATTTCGTGGAGCGACGCCGTGTTTCAGACCCGTTATCGTTAAAACTGCCGGAATCGGATGGCGAAGAAGAAGTTATAGAGGAACACCCACTTCCGCCGCCAGAAATCATCCCCGAGACCGCTCCGGCAACAGTGGCGGAATCGGACCTTCCAACTGTTACTCATACCTCACCTTCACCCCCAAATGATGGTGCAGATGTGACGTCGAAGGTGGAATCGGCCTCCGTTAAAAGTACCCCGCAAACTCCCAAGAAACGGCCGCAGTACTCTCCGGTCCCGCCACGCGCTCCCGAGCCACACAGAGAGCACTCAAGAGATTCTATTTCCTCTGCGAAAGGTATTGCGAGCGATACCAAAGGTGTCAAAGTTATGGTGGTTGAAGACAATTGGGCCTTGCAAAATATCACTAAGCTTCGATTAGAGAAGCTTGGGTGCGAGGCTATCATCGCGCCGAATGGTATCGATGCTTTGAGACTATTGAGCTCGAGAATTGCGGAGCCAGATTTCATATTGATGGACTTGCAAATGCCGCTTATGGTAATAAAACGCTTTAATTGGATTGGCTCCATTTAAGATTATTTTACTAATCCATATTGCAGGATGGATACGACACCACGAAGAATATCCGGAGCGTGTCAGACCCCGCGCTTAAAGACTTCCAGTATATTCCTATTATTGCTGTTACCGCTTCTACGCTAGAAGAAGACAAGGAAAAGGCGTTCAAGGTTGGAATGTCCGATTACGTTTATAAGCCACTTGGTCTCAATGTCATTAAAGAGCTGGTGTTGAAGTATGGGGTCAAGTCTGCGTCGGCGCCAATTCCCGAAAACAATAATGCACACCCGGGAAACGCCGCTTCTTAGTATAGGCATGCGTTTCTGACTGCACCGCGGTAGGGATACTCGACGCCAGCACCATACTCATAGGTGCTCAAAGTCTAGATTACTAAAGAGTGTGTTGGAGACATGTACTATATTGGAGTTACTCTGTTCCATTTTTGATTTACGTTTTAAACTCGACGGCAGAGTCGGGTCTTATAAGATGATTGGCCTTTGTGGCCTTTGAAGTCATCCTGCCCCCGAACTTTGTTTTTAAGTTTATCAACAGCAGTCTTTAAGCGTGGTTTGGTGCTTTAGAAAGGAGTGAATCAAAACTCAAAAGTTAGAGGGGAATTGTCTCGTGGAACCGGCCCTCCCACTTTCAACGCGGCCAGCAAAGTGGGCAGTCTGGCCTCGCAAGACAAGAGGGGAATAAAAATGAAGCACGATCCTTCAAGAACTGTCACTTTGGAATGCACAACTTGGCTCTGCCATTTTTCGTATTTTCTGTCAAATGAAAAGCTTATGCAAGAAGAGAAGTCAAGCGACAGCTATGCATTGGGTACTATTATACATGATGGTATATATTGCTACTCCCCCCAGCTCCTTTTGCGATCTGAAATGGTATATAAAGGAAATAAAACATGTGGTATGATGCTACACTTCAAGCGCAGCTATTAACTCGGTTACCAATGTATGAGACTTTTTATCGAGGGGGCTACCCTCGATTTCCAGGGATTCTTTGTTGGCCATGCGTGTTGAAGATTGAAGTTAATCAATCTACAACTGAACGTTTCGTGGTCTGTACTTGAGCTTTGGCTTGCATGGAGATGGCTTGGTGGTGGTTGGGGCTGGAGTATCAGTGGTGGTTGGAGCTGGGGTGTCGGTGGTGGTGGTTGGGGTGCCTGGAGCTGGTGGGAGGACAATGTCGACGCCGTTGGCTTTGCAGAGAGCGACGGCGGCTTCTCGGGCCTCTGGATTTTGGGGTCAGTTTTAGTTCCGAATGGATTGTAGTTGGTAGTATTATGGTAGGGACTTACTAGTGACATCATCAGCGGAGCAAGCGCCTTCGATGCATGGGACTGCGGTGTCGATGAACGACTGGCTAGAGCAGGAGCACTGGAAGTCCGTGAGACTGCAGCCGGAAGCTTGGACACCTTGAAGAAGGCAGGATTGCTAGAAATCAGGTACAGAGATGTTAGTGCTCGAGGTACTTTTCATGGCCATGTTGGTCGAGCAGAGAGCTTGAGCTTACAGAGCAAGTTGGGAAAGAATCAAGACCCTGAGCAACGACACCAGCGGCGAAAGCGCCAACAGCGAGGATGATGGTGGAGAACTTCATTTTGAATATTTTGAAAAAAAGAGACGTGAGAATGAAAGGCGTCTTTTGTTAGTGAAAGCGTGAGCTTAAATAATTGGGAATATGAGCGAAAGTTATAAGTTTTGAATGCACAGGTGCAAAAGCTTATTCAAGGTCAAGGTTTTCCTTCTTGTTTGCTTGCTATTCAAGTCTGGCTTGATGGTGAGAGAAAAGTTACATAGCGGAGGAGGCTATAGAGGGTTCTTATAGAGAACTGCACGATCCTGGGAGTAGCTATATTTGACTATCAATTATAGCTCTGATAGTTATTCAAAGTCTGGGATAAGGTCACAAGCGTAAGAGTTCGTGACATGATTCAGGCTAGTTCTCCATACCCACCTTCCGATGTGGACACAAATGCCGGAGACAAATCGCTCCTCTAGTCAATCATCCTTCGTCAGTATAGTGTAATTTCTCTGAAAATCTGGGGTAAAACTGAACGTTCAATGTTATCCCTAGCCCATAATTCGCAGGGTATCTAGGTAATTTAGAAAGGAAAAAAAGTCAAATAGAGGGCATGATGCTTGTCACACCTGCTTCCGTTGGCCCTTTTGGTAGGCATGGCCACTAGAATTCTGATGATCACCGAGTTGCCAGGGTTGAGGGTGAAGCGGTCGCAGTCCCCCGAGAGGGCATCCGAATAATTTCTTCGGCCATAGACGAAAAAGCCGAGGACAAGGGCGGGGGCCTAGGTTCCCCGCATAGTCGGATTGAGGGAGAGCGAGCGAGTGAGAGCTACAGTTTAATGGCAATTCTGGATGATTAGGATGCTGGGATGGGAAATGTATGAAGCAAACATGTCTTAGCAACATGTGAAGTTTGGAGCTCGTATGGGGCCAGCGTATCAAGGTGCACGTGGAGAGCAGCGATTTCTAGTTTACAGCCATTTGATTCTACTGTAATATTAATAACACAAAACACGGAGTTAGAGTTTATTGATTGGGTTGTGATGCTGTTGTAGTTACAGTATACTAAGGCCATGGATGTCGTAGATCGGATGCGGTGGAGCCACATTAAAAAATTTACCAAAAAAGGAAAAAACAGGGAGGGATGGCCATATGGAGGAGCACCGAGGAGTTAGCTGCACTAGACAGCAGAGGCACAATCGGATGCACCACGTTGAGTGATTTCTGCAAAGTTCCTGGATCCCAAGCCCATGTCCCGGTTGATCCTGCATGAAAGCTAGGTTAGCTAGGCTGCTGTGTGCAGCAGGCGTGGAGATCTGAGGGCTGATAAACGGGCTAGTAATTATTCACATGAATGGCTCTAAAAGTCTCAACCCAAGAAGGCATGTGTCATGACTTCATGATACACGAGGAGGGTGCATGTAGGCTTGGAGGCCAAGCGAGCAATTGATTACTCGTTCCGAAAATTGGAACTATCAGCTACAGTCGGCACACTTCTCGTTCGCACTGCCAGTATCACTAGGATGCGCTCAGGCTATCTGTAATTTCTGATCGGCACTGTAAAAAGTCTGCGACGGGGAGGCAAGAGCTCATGATCCAACTTGTTACTTGACCTCACCAATTAATTAATTAATGGATACACCTTCAGTAGCTCTAAATGAATCCCCGGATTTCGGGAAGAAACTATTCCAGAATCTATAATCATTGTCAGTTATAGGAACTATACAACTCCAACTATAGGCAAATAAGCAAGTGGCTTCAAGCCGTTAAGCCATATTCAACCATTTTGAGCCGCTTCACATGCATGGGTCGCCCATGCGTCAATGCGCGGGAAAGTCGTATGCGAATAGCTAATTACTTCATCGACATTTATAGTTTCCTATTTCATTTAGGATACCTGATATAAAAGACCCGCTCTGAAAGCTTAGTTTTTTCGGGTGGTTTCGGCAGGCGTCCGAGTTGGAGCAAGGTGGCCGTCATTCCAACGTTAGAAAGAACAGTCCGCCCGTCGCTGCTAGTAGAAAAAGAGATCAACCTTGTTTTGGGGTCGATGCAATGCGACCCTGCAATTTTACTTGTAAAAAGCTTGTGATAGTAAGTCAAGATGTGGGTCCAAATGTTTAGCTGCCCATGTCCCTGCGAAAAGCCTGGCCTGGACTGTGCTTCCCCGCATTTTCCCGCACGTACGAGGGAAAAACAAGGGACAAAAAACTTGGCTTTCGGGCGCTCTCGATCAGCAAATACGATAACCTTTTTGGAGGGTATGAATCCAGGAACCAATCGCAGCTGAATCAATTGACTTATTATATTACATTATGCAGGAACATTAAACACCTTTTTTAGTTTCGCACACACACCACCGCGGTCCTGCTGCATCAAAAGGAAACCAAGAATTAGAGGCGGGCTCGGTAAATGTCTTGGTCTTAGACATTTTAGAATCTTCGCTCATGAAGCCGAGGTATTTGTGACCTTCTATTACTCTAGTTTGCCTGGTAATTGTGGTGAACTTGTTACCCTTTGGTGACAGGAGCAACATTTCGACTAGCTACTCTGAATGATAGCGAATTGCCCACATCTCATTGCCGGCAGCCGGCCTAGGGAACTACCCCAGACCCCGCATAATTGATACCTTCGATATTATTCTAGCGACTGAACCTAAGACATTTCTGCCCCTCTTTTCTGCGATGTATTTATTTTTTTCGCCTACGGGGAAAAAAAAGCTTTTTGGCACATGCTTTTTCTGAGATAGAGGGAAATAATAGTAAGTGGTAATCGAGGCGGAGTAACTGCCGTTTGAAGTAGGTGGAGACCCCACGATCAGCGACTGGGATTAGCTGGAATTTCTGGATGGGTGCATGCAGGGTCAGAGCTTTTGGTGTGACCGTATTGTGTTGTTTAGTGTTGGGATTTGTGCGTTGCAGATAAAGACTGCGAACGCCAGACAACTCGAGCTAGGTCCAGATGTGAAGTATGAAGATTAGGTAGACGCTTGCACATGATTTTGAGGATCTGATAGAGGAAAATAAATTTAGCAGCGACTCTTTGTGGCGTTTTTGGAGTTCCAGATAGATGGGAGTTCAAATTCGAATTTCTAGACGGGGCTATCTGGGAAGCCTGGTTCAGCACTGTACTCCATGCTCCTCGTACAGGCCTGTGGCCAGGGGCGATCTCACATGCATATGCAGGACAGCTGGTTGAACTGACCCCAGAACCCAGCTAAAATCAAGATTAGTTAATTAACTTTATTCCGATGGCCTGACCATACCAGTTCACAGAGATCGGGATGTAGCGGTGTATCCATGGAGTGGGTAGTGGCCGACAGCGCATTTTCACAAGTCCGATATCATCAAGAATGCACAAATGTTCTGGTCCTTGGGGCGGGTGTTCTGATCCTGGGCGTATACCGTATAGGCCAAGTGAAAATTCATGCCTCAAAGCTCTAAAATTTACAATAATATGCGGTTATAGTTGGAAATAGGCTAGGAAGATACTATCCTCGAATATTGACTTATCGTGACAAGCTAGACTACATGGTAAAAGCTCAAGCTATAGATTATACAATTGTACAGTGAGGAAAAACAGCTAGAAGGTAGAATTGAATTTCGAAAAACAGGGATATCTCCGCGCTACAGTCGCTGGCAATCGCACCAACTCACCCTCGCTTTTAATACCGCTTCAAAAATGAACTCCCCAACGATGAGGAATGTGTCAATTGGCATCCATCGTTATATCTTTACTCTCCGAGTACCAAATATAATATAGATACATGCATGATGATGAAATGTTTTTACAAGATGAGAATTGCCATGGCAAAGCCAAGGGCGGAATACAAGGAACCTCCAAGGTGTTGTCTCCAGCTAGATGCGGCACCAGTGTATGATGGTGGAGGGATGATGGTAGGAGTAGGAGAGGTAGATGTGATAAGTGTAGTTTCTTCTTCACATTCAGTCTCTTCTGGCGGCTCCTCTTCGCATTCTGTTGGTTCAGTAACAGGCTCTGGGGTAACTTCAGGCTCTTCTTCGCATTCAGTAGGCTCTGGAGTCGGCTCCGAAGTCGGCTCAGGCTCCTCCTCGCAATCAGTCTCGGTAGGAGCTGGAGTCTCTTCCTCGCAGTCAGTTTCTGCGGGCGAGGGTGTTGGAGTTTCTTCCTCGCAATCAGTCTCTGATGGCGTAGGAGGAGTCTCCGTCGGCTCTTCACAGTCTGTTGTTGTCGGCGCTGGAGGCTCCTCAGTTTCTGACGGCTCTTCACAATCGTCAGTGGTGGTGGGTACTGGAGGTTCCTCTGTCTCCGAGGGCTCCTCGTAGTCATCCGTAGTAGTTGGTGCAGGAGGTTCCTCTGTAGTGGTCGTTGGAGCTGGTGGTTCCTCCGTCTCCGAAGGTTCCTCACAATCATCAGTAGTAGTTGGCGCAGGAGGTTCTTCAGTGGTTGGAGCTGGTGGTTCTTCAGTTTCTGAGGGCTCCTCGCAATCGTCAGTAGTGGTTGGTGCAGGAGGTTCCTCAGTGGTAGTAGTTGGCGCTGGAGGTTCCTCTGTCTCTGAAGGTTCTTCGCAGTCCTCAGTGGTAGTTGTCCCTGGCTCACCTGTTGGTTCAGTAGTTGGTCCAGTTGTCGGCTCGGTGGTAGGCTCAGTTGTAGGTTCATCAGTGCAGTCATCAGTTGTTGTTGGGGGTGGGTAGTCAGATGTCGTGGTAGTAGGGACGGGTTCGTCAGTGCAATCTTCAGTGGTTGGAGCTGGAGGCTCGGATTCAGTTGTCATTGGTGGAGATGTTGGATTCTCCGTCTCCGAGGGTTCTTCTTCGCAATCCGTTGTCGTCGGGGCGGACGGTTCTTCCGTTGTGGTTGGCTCCTCTTCACAATCGGTGGTTGTGGGCTCGGTAGGAAGTGGTCCATCGGTAGTCTCCTGACAGTCAGATGTGGGTTCTCCAGTAGTTGGTTCGCCTCCAGGATTAGTCTCACCAGGTCCAGTTGGGGCGGGTCCCTCCGTGGTAGTGCTGTCACAGTCTATTGTGGTATCGATAGTCGTAGGTCCTGCAGTCTGGGATGGGGGCGATGTGGGCAAGTTTGGAATCGAGATATGCAGTCCAGCAGCAATGCAAATAGCTAGCAGCGGTTAGAAATATTTCTCACTCTAGAAGTCATCTTTAACCTACCAGCAGAGACTTCTCCTGCCTTTAGGGTCTCCTTGAACGAGCAGCTTTTAATAATGCATTTCGAGCTATCAAGCAAGAACTTTGCATTTTTGCAGCTGCACTTGAAGTCAAGAAGACCGCAACCAGTCTTTACGATATGAGTAGCAATACATTGCAATGCGCATCCTGGATAATCATTGATATCCAAAGCGGACACAGCAGAGCCCGACAGCAACAATGCTGCCGTCGACAGGATCGAGACTTTCATGGCGATAATACGACTCGAGGGAATAGAAACAAGGAGAAGCAAAGAGACAACGAGAGACTGAGTAGGAGTCTTGAAGCCTAAGGGAAAGTATCGTTTACTTCAAAAAATGGGTCCCTTTTCGCTTTTGAACTCCGGTCAATAAGCAGCGGTTGTCCATGAAAAAAATCCTGCAGCAATATGCCCAGGTTTCTCATTTGATGCACTGATATATCAGACCAGGGTACTTCTCAATTGAGTAGACTGGGGAGCACATTATTCGATTACATATTTGCAACGTGACCATGTTTCGCAGTCTATTCACTAAAATAGAACAGCTAGTCTTCGTCTCAATTCCATGAAACAGCGCATGGCTAGACTAGATGGCAAATACCGAGGTGCCAGGCTATGCCCGTTTCTTCCGTACGAGAGAATTATCATGATCACAATTGGAATGCCACACGATAGTATAAATTGACCCCTGCGTATACACCGTATTCGAGCACCTCGCGAGTCAGTTTGTAGATCTTATTAACAAGGTGTTTGTAATATGCTATGCATGCGAAGGCCAAAAGTTGAGGTTCAAAAGAACAAGGTTTGTTGTAAAATAAAAAAAAAAGAAAAGAAAAGAACAGAACAGGAAAAAAAAAAAAAAGAAAGTTCGAATTTTCATATCACTGAGCGAATACAAAGTGCCCCGAACAGGAATGATTCGCGAGCCTGATCCAGCGAGAATTCGTTCTCACCCAAATGTGTCTCTGTGGATGGCTCCACCCGCCTTCCAAAGCATATGCCTTCGATACCCCTGGTTTGCGAATGCTGGTTGTGGAGTTTCCCCGCAGGAGCAGGGGACCCAACAGAACCAGGGCGAGTAATGATATCGCTCGGCCACATATAGCATGTGAGACCGAACCGACGGCCCCAATCGCAAGGAAAAAAGATTCAAGTAGCGATCCCATCGCGAAGGTCTTGGAGCGACTCCACATTCTACCAATGACGTTCTAAAAACCAAGGGGTTTTATGTAAACGATTTCCTGGGGTTCCGTTTAAATTATTTCGGTTGCCTGACAAGCCTTTTTCTGCCGTTTGCGCCTGCTATTTTGTATTTTCACGCGGGGAAAATTCGCATTTGCAGTATTTGATAAGCAACCTGCCTTTAATTTCTACCCCAGACGATTTGGTGCTCAATCTCTCCGCATGTGCTACGGCTTTCTGCGAAATCGGCCTTTCTTCGATAGAAATCCGTATTTCGGGTTAACGGATCAGGGGTCTGTTCGATCGGATGAGGTCGGAGGGCTATTCGTGCTGCCTTACATTGCATTTCACTAAGAATTAGCTGCAATCGAATCTTCATGTGGTGGTGTGTTGCATTCAAGCTGAGATTGCTGCGTTGAGGTCTCCCGTCTTCCAACCAGCTTCGACGCGTCCATTGCATCCTCCAAGCTCTATCAGAATAGCTCTCTGTCCCATCCAATTGTAGTCCACACATTTCCCCAAAACCACTTCCTCACAACCATGTCAGACGACGACGCCCACCAGGAGGTCCGTTCCCTCCGTCTGAGAAACCCCCTATCACGTTCAAAAGCACCTTACTAACTAAGAATTATCCCTAACTAGCGGCTCAAATCCGCACTCTGGTACGCCGTCCCTCCTAAAAACCTAACATGGCGTGCCTGCCATACCGCCCGTAGCCACCTGCTAAATCTTGACAAAAATCACTCAGGTACCACGTAGGCAAGCTAGTTGACGAAGCATGTCTGAACCTGAACGTCAACGCCACCCCACAGTTCATAGGTTCCTTGACCGAACTTGCCTGGGGCCAGTTTGGTACGTTTCCCCAAAGTCCCAAACTTGACCCCCTATGAAACTTAATACCGCCAATAAGATCAGTACTAATCCACAATGTCGCCATTATAGATAGTATCGCGAAAGACTTAGAAAGTTTTGCAAAGTATGAAAAAGAAGCCCCCCCTATACCATACGGGATGCTATAGGATAGTACCAAATACCTGGTTTCGCTAACATCTACTAAGGCATGCAAACCGAAGTACCATCTCAACCGCTGACGTGCTTCTCCTTGCGAGGAAGAACCCAGATCTTCATGGACTACTCCAGAAGGTTGTTGACGAGGAAGCAGCCGGAAGAGCGGCAAAGCAGGCGGGAAAGTCGAAAAGATAGTTTAACTATCCTCTAAGGATATAAATGTTATCTATTGCTCTTTATTCTTGATACCCAACAATTCTTTTCGAGAGTGAAAATTTAGAATTTCAGTATGGTCATATTATCAATACCGAACCTTTTCTCTTCGCCTAAATTATCGATGTCAAACTATGTTACATAAACAGCCCTTCTGGAAGGTCGCTCTCGATAAAGGCTCCGATAAACATCCCAACAACTCAATATCTTGCAAAGCGAATATCAAATGATGAAGAACGAGAAGGTTTTCGCAAGATAGTTCAAAACTGTGTACAATCAGGAGAACTTGGCACATCCGGGACAAAATGGAACTAGTTGTCATCATCCCATGGATTCCCAATTACCCCCGGTCTTGATAGTCGCTGCAAATTATACTCCGTCTCCACATCCGACTCTTCGAACTCCGGAATATATGTCGGATATGTGGCTACCATTACGGAAGGAGCGTCATCTTGTGGATAGCGGGGGAGAGACTGCCAAAGTTCTTCGGTGATGAAAGGCATGAAAGGATGGAGGAGTCGCAACGCTCCCTCAACTACAGGATACAACGTCCTCAAGACCGAAAGTGTGTTTTTCGTATCGTCCCCATTTAGGATTTCATCAACGCTTTCCTACAGTGTTTGCGTCAGCTCGTTTCCAAAATTTAGCGTATCTCTAGCCAACATACAAGATACTCTCCGCATATATGTAAGCACCAGAGCTGGTATATTGCTTGGGTTGCTCTTGAGAATTGTCGAGCTTCGAGACCTTCATTGGCATCTCGACAGGCGAGATTAAACCTGTGAAGGATATACCGATCGGCCAAACTTCTTGTCGACTCCTCCCCTAGAATCAGTCTCTCTGGGGTGAAACAGCTTGGCAATTTGAAAATAATGCGATGGATAGTGTCATATATCTTCTCGCAGAAATTGCGGTATGTAACCGGAGCATTGACATCGAGATGAATATCTAACTCTGTGAAATTGTTAGTGGTGTAATGGGATTTGAATCAGGGATTTCTGTTATCAAAGACTTACTAGATCCTGTAGAACTGATTAAAGCAAATCTCAGAGCATCTGCTCCACACTCTGGAACACCTTCAGGGAAAGTGAGTTGTTGGAACCTCTGGGTCCGTAAGTACTCTTCTGCGTTCGGAGTCGCGCAACCTACCCGCAATTTCTCCTCAAGGCCATTCAATGTTATGCCTTCGATGATATCCATAGGGTCGATAACATTCCCAAGCGATTTTGACATTTTCCTTCCTTCCGAATCTCTTAACAGCGGATGACAAAATACTTCCTGGAACGGCACATTTCCTGTGAGCTTCAGGCTCAGCATGATCATCCTAGCTATCCAGAAGAAGAGAATATCCCTTCCTGTGTTGATAAAGGATGCAGGGAAGAATTCTCTAAAATCCAGACCATTACTAGGCCATCCAAGAGTAGACAACGGCCAAAGAGCAGACGAAAACCATGTATCGAGGACATCTGTGTCGTGTATCAGTCGGAAGCGAGTTTTCGGGAACATATCTTTTGCTATACGCTCAGCCTCTTCTTTATTCCTTGCGACCACCCAACGGCGAGAGTTCCCGTAATCCGGTTCGCGACCAACCCTTTCGTCTGCTTCCATCGACGCAAACCAAGCCGGAATGCGGTGGCCCCACCAGATTTGTTGCGATATACACCAGTCCTGCGGCTTCCCTAGCCAACCTAGGAGGTCCTCCTTTGCCTCTTCTGGCCATATATTAATCCTTCCCCCCTCTATAACTTTGATAGCTCTGCTAGCCATCTCGTCCATCCTTAGCCACCACTGGGACTTATACAAGGGCTCCACAACATCACCACTCCGCGGGCATACAGTTATCTTCACCTTGCAATCTTCTCTGCCGATCAGAAGACCGCGGTCCTCCAAATCTTTAATAATATTCCTTCGAGCTTCGAACCGTTTCTGACCCTTAAAACTACCTCCATTCCCGTTAACTCTCCCGTCCTCGTTAAACACCACGACAGGCACCATTCTGTTTCTTTTCCCAATGGCGTATTCTATCTGACCGTGGCCAGGTGCCACCGGGATCGCACCAGTCCCAAACTTCGGGTTTACATCAAGGTCGCCAACAATCGGTAATAAACGCCCTGAATAAGGATGGCGAGCGCTCAATCCAATCATTCTCACGTATCTCTCGTCGTCAGGGTGAACTGCAATGACCATGTCTCCTAGTAACTTCTCTGGTCGCGTTGTTGCTATCCGTATCCAGATGGCGTTATTGTCATCATCAACAACTGCATACTTGAGATAGTAAAGGACGCCAAACTCGATCTTTTCGGAGTACCCGGGAACATCTATCAAAGCTGGACCATCAATCTCCAAATCATTAACCTCGAGATCAGATAAAGCCGTTTTTAAAGTAGGACACCAGTTTACGATCTTCGTTTCCCGATAGATGTTCCCGTCTTGATACAGCCTTATAAACGCTTCGGTGACAGCATTGGACCTTTCTTCATCCAGAGTGAAAGCTTCATGCTCCCAATACATCGACCCACCTAGCCGCCGGAAGCCCGTATAATTCTTGGCTTTGCATTCTTCTTTCCATTGATTTACAGCCTTGAGAAACTTGGTAGGGCCGAGTTCCTGGCGTGTTTTCTTCCTCTCTCGAAAAAGTTTCTTTTCGACGACGCACTGAGTTGCAATACCGGCATGATCGCATCCAGGTATGTAAAGGGTTTTGAAGCCGCGCATACGATACCACCTAGCAAGGGAATCTTCAAGTGATATGCCAAGAGCATGGCCACAGTGAAGGGGGCCCGTAATATTTGGTGGTGCCGTGAAGATGACGAAGGTATCCTTTTGGTCATGGATGGACCCGAAAGAAGTTGGTGACGACAGTGAAGTACCATTCCTGGAGCTCTCAGAGGATGTGGTAGTGGAAATGTTACTGCCTTGGCTTACCAGAGCGTCCGTACATTCGGCCGTCACCCTTAATGGATATTGCTGCAAGTGTTCTCGTCGCCCATCATCATCGACTATGGTCTTCTGATACTCACTCGGCATATTGTCTCCATCGCCACCGTCATCAAAGCTTAGAGGGAGGTTGTAGTAACCCCCTTCGGTAGGGCGAAAGTATCCTTGCTTTTCCCATATTTCATGCCAATATTGCTCAATCTCTGCTGGATTGTACGCGAGCTTCGATAGCGACTACCAGGTTTCGTTTAGTATGTACGGGATTTTAAGGAGAAAACACGCGAGATGATGGCATCCAAACCTTGCCCATGGCCGTATGGTACAGCTTGAATCCAATTTCTACTATGCCGTGGCTGGGAGATGTTATCGAATAAATCCTGCGTTCGTTGCAAAGAGTTGGCTGGCATCAAGTCGTCCTTGTTGATAGAATTCGAATATAGGTCCCGTTGGTGGTTGATGATTTTAGAATTTGTTATGACTTTATATCCTCTAAGGTACAATAACAAGCTTGAGAAGATTGATGTCCACTGATAAAGTGATATGCATCGATTGACTGTTGCTCACTTTGTAATGTTGAAAGCGAATGGGAAGATCCATCAACGACATGGCAACACATTGTCCCAACAAAAATACAACATGTTAACACTCACATGGTCGTTCTCGTGATGTTGACCCGGACACGCTTTCACGAGGAGAGCATTGATCATAGCTTTGCTTCAAATGACCTTCTCCAGTCATTAAAAGCCGACAAGCATAGAATCCGAAAGATTTACCTCTTATGGCAACCTGTCAATGATATCTTACTCTTAGCAACTAGACCACCTAGTTTGTGTTGTAGGCCTTCCTGATCCTATCGTAGTCTGGTGGACGCAACCCTCCGGATCTATCATATCAAGACCAGGGGACTAAGCGATGGTACACGGCTTATAATTTTCACAAATACATTACTGAGAACAACTGCATGAGTTACCTGATTACTTTGCCTCTAACCGGATCGTATTGGCCAAACAAATCCAAGGAAATATCGTCCAATATGCGGACTTGGATGTTTGATTTTTCTACCGGCCGAAAAGTCCATTACTAACCGCTGATCTACCGAATGCAGCCGATTTGTCAAACGCTCTCCAGAGGGTTGCATCCCCCAGACTACGACGAACTTTGGTGGCTCCAATGCCATATGGGGTTTAACGTCTTTCGGAGCTTTCAGTGCCCAGATCTGGAACCCAACTCCACTCTTTCTCGAGTTCGCTTGCGTTGTTCAGGTCTGTAAACGTCATGGAGGCTGTTGGTTGCGACTTTCATGGATTATTAATTCGCACGGGAGCATAAATACTCGCTGGATTGCATTGAATAAAAGACCAAATCGATCATTTTTATTGCCTTCTAAGGTTTCAAAATACCTATATTTACACCTATTGTATCAATTAATATAGCAATGGCATCCAAGAAAGCTCTCGCAGTTATTGCAGGCGTTGGGCCTGGTACAGTAAACAACCCCACCACCCCGCTATAACCCCACAGCAGTGATAACTCTAACGCCGCCTGTAGGGCACCGCGATTGCGAAGAAATTCGCCAGCCTCTACAACGTCGTCCTTCTCGCCCGCTCTCCGTCTTCCTACGAAACCGCCGCCAACGAAATCAACTCTTCAGGCGGTAGTGCTCTAGGTCTGCCCGTTGACGTCCTCGACGAAGCGAGTGTTAGCAATGTCTTCAAAACCGTCGACGAAAAGTTCCCAGGCCAGCCGGTCGCCGCCGTGATTTACAATGTGGGCGGCAAGTTTGTGAGGAAGCCGTTCTTGGAACAAACTTTGGAAAATTTTAAGACTGGGCTTGAGGGCAGCGCGTAAGAATTACACCATTCTTTATGATCGTTTACTATTTTATGATCCCAGTTGGATTCTACATCAAATAAGCATAGATAAACTGATATTGGCATCGATAACACCAGCATCGGCGCTTTCATCTTTGCCAAGGCCGCCCTTCCTCATCTCGTCTCCTCCGCCAGCCACAGCGACCTCACCCACCCTCCAACCCTAATCTTCACAGGCGCAACCGCCTCTTTCAAAGCCAATCCTCAGTTGGAATCTTTCTCTCCGGGTAAATTTGCACTCCGCTCCCTCTCACAGTCACTCGCGAAGGAGTTTGGCCCGGAGGGAGTCCACGTTTCTCACGTGATTGTTGATGGAATCATCGACACTCCAGCAACGAAGGCGTGGGGTAGTGGGCTACCCGATAGCAAGATCCAGCCGGATGCTATTGCGGAGACCTACTGGTCGTTGCATCAACAGCCGAGGACATGTTGGTCGTGGGAGTTGGATATTAGGCCTTATGTGGAGAAGTGGTAACGGAAGTATAGCAGGAAATTTCTAATCTTCTATCCGCCAATAGATGAATAGAAAGAAGTGGGCCAGGGCGGGATGTGGGGCTGGAGGTACAAGATATGCCGTGTAAAATGCGAGATCCTATTTTATTGATACAGCTATAATTTCTCGTATTCCGGTGACATAAAAGATTGAGGTGATCACCGGTGCTTGATAATAATTACCTTGTATTTAAAGGAAGGGAAATACAACACCTGTGGTTTTTTTTCATAGCGCCTCGCTTCATTCAGCCAATCGAATCTATTTATTACTTGGAGCATGTAACAATGCGGAGCACAGCGTGCATGCATATATATATACCTATCCTCACCAGGATATATAAAATGAGCTGAAGATAGCGAGCTGAAATTAATCGCATAAAAGAGGCAATAGAGAAAGGTGGGGCAATTGCAATCGTTCAGCCTCGAACATACGAGCGAACAGTCATTCCATTCAGGTGCTGAAACTCACACCTATGTTTATATGTTGACTTAGAAATACGTAATTACTACACGGCTCTAAAAAAAAGAAAAGAAAAGAAAAGACAAAGAGGAGGATCAATACGAACCGATACACAGCCTTGTATACCGTTAACCATTTATATCTCTCTCCTCCCTATCTTCGTTGAATGTATACTTAAGTATGCATGGGGCAATCTAAAACCGATTCTTCAAGTTAAGGGTAGACTCTCCATGGATCCAATGATTATAACAGGGAGGAACGATCTCAAACATCATACCGATCCCGAATGCCGGCCGATCCTCCCGTGTCGCATGCAAAATTCTTAGCTTCCTTGTGGCGGTGGGTTAGTATATGTCTCAGCTGCCTCATCGGCATTGCAATGTCCCGCTCATGCATGAACCGTCCTCAGGGCTCTTAGTATCTTGATCTGTGCATATATGCATATCCATGCGGCAGTATTAGCATAGCCAGGTTTTATAACAGCACATTTCTTCCTGTTGAGCCAGTAGCCTTTATCTCGGGCCATGCAGGGAAAATTAACTGAAGTGGATGGAGGGGATGATCGATAAAAGCAGCCCTGCTGCCTATGGCTTACTCAAAACATAGGTGGGAGCTCGAGAGACAGAAGACAATTAATATACTGCCAGTTCAATCTGAGATCACAAATCACTAGGCACGAGAGCACTGCAGCTGGCCTCCTTGATTGGCTAAATTGATCAGTGCTCAACTGACCAGTTCATCCGAAAATATGATACGTCTCCCACTGATCCAATACTAAGCCACGATTGCATCAAGGGTTGTGTGCCAAATAGAATTCCACACATAATATCTAACTTTCCTGGTTCCATTAAACATGCCCGCTGGGCCACCTGTCTTGAGCTTTCAGGCTACTCAGACCCCGTGGCAATGATGTTTTGGATCATCATCTTAGTCTGTGTTTTCAAAGTCTGTTTCCTAGTTTTCTTTTTAATATTTTTTCGGTGGACTAGGCGCAGCGACCCCTCTAAACCGAAACATAGACTGTTTACACTATATGACGAAGGCGAGATCGTTAGGGCTCAATATTTAGCGGGCATTACACACGCTTTCTGGGTGATTATTGCGGTCTCAATCCTATCCTCTAAATCGGCAAAATCGGCTTTGAGCGGTCAAAATTTAAATTGCGAGAAACCCCATCTAGACTCTGATATTGGTGGAATAGGAAGCATTTCCGCCTATGGTCTGCAAATACTCATCACTCCATTAATTATACTTGCCGGGGCATCGAGCAGGGCATCACCAGGTGCTAAAGAAGTGGGTGCTGGTCTCGTTTTCACACACGTTAGTTTGGCAATCGCGATAGCCTACAGCCTGGGGAGAAACGAGCTGTTTCTAATCGACGCCATCGTTGGGGGCATGATCCTGGACTTTCAGAATAACACTCTCCTCGTTCATCTGTGCGCAAAGGAAACTCTTGCCTCCAGGTGGCAGGTCAAGATAGTATTACTCTCCAGCATTTTTGGGCTTCTAGTTCTCGGAATACTTGTGAGATCAATCGCTATCGGTCGCATCTCTCTAGATCCAGATCCCGTCTGCGAAGGGCGTTGTTTTTCAGTCTTCTGGTGGGGCACCATTTCCAACTGCGGAGAGCGAGTCCCGCCTACATGGTGGGTTTATTTCGCCTATCGCATCATATCCTTTGTCGCTATCCTGCTCTACGCTGAATACAACACCGACTGGTACCACTATTTCGAGCAGGATCTGAAGGCAAAAGTAGACAAGGCCAAGTTGCAAAACTTGCAAAAGAAATGGGCGGAGACGCTTGAAATCGCAGATTTAAGCGAGAACGAGCAGGAAGACATCAAATATTGGATTGAAAACGTCGAGAGAGAATATAGGGAGAAACGTAAACGAACGAAAACGCCGATATTCGATGATTATCACGGCGTCCGGTGGGAAGGACTTCTTTTGCTTCTGGATAATAATATAATATCTATAGCTACGTTTACTACCGTAGTTGGTATCGCTAATAGTGGCGATATTGTCCAAAGTTCAGGCATAGATTCGGTTGGACAAATTATCGCCCTGGTTGTCGCCATTGCATCTACCATTACCGCCTTAGTTAAGGCAACTATTATAACACGAGACGGATCCCGCAACAAGAATACCTGGTACGAATTTAAGAAAAGCATTTCCATTGCGCGGGAGTACGAAGAGTACCCAACATCCGATCCCGACTCCGACTCCGACTCGAACGACTCGAACGAGCCCCGGCCCACCTACGAATTGAACGAGTCCTCTAGTAGTTCGAAGGAGGCGAAAACCCTTAGCTAAGCGGTGGTTCAAAATCAAACCAGTCAGGGAACCTCACTAGTGTACACCATGGACGGATTGGGTTCTCCTAAGGCTGGACCGAATGATTCTGAACTCGGATCAAACATAAGGACAGACAGAAGAAGGCGTAACCTACGAGACACCTTCAAGCTAAGAGACGACTATGATTTGAGTCTCTTTACACCAATCACTGATCTATTCGCCAAGCAGACAGAACAGTCGGTAAATAGTGTGGACCCAGAGGCGGGATTAGACTCAAGAAAGCAGCCCAAACCTGGCCCTATACCTATTGCGACAGGATTACCGAGAGCGAAATTGCAACCACCATCTACAGAAAGAACATCGACGACCAAACCACGACCACCACCATCTAGAAAAGCCACATTGGATCCAAAACTACGACCGCCACCATCTGCTGGAGAATCGTCTAGGCCGATGCCGCAACCACTACCATCCGTAGGAGAGGCGTCGGCGACGAAACCACAACCACCGCTATCTGTGGAAGAGATACTGGGGTCAAAGCCGCAACCACCACCTATAAGAGACACGCTGAAGCCGAAACCGCAACGCCAATCATCTTTTGGGCTATCATCAATAATAGAAGCGATAAAACCGAAATCACAATCATCAACTACGAGAAAAAATTCAAAAGAAAAGTCACAACCGCCGTTACCTACAAACGAGTTACCAGAATTAAAACCACAACAACCGTCAATTGAAGAATCAGCGAAGGTGGGGCCGCAAATATCGACATCTGCAGTAGAACCTCAGACAGAGGCTGCTTCTCCGATTCCCCCATTATCTGCTTCAAAAATCCTAGAAGAGCAACCGACTTCGGATTCTGAACCACTAGGCACAAAAACACCCCAACCATCTGATTACCCCGAAACGATCACCCAACTTGCAGCTCCAGATCCAATGCGGCAGCGGGGTAGGCAACCAGAATCACAGCCTAGTACTGGTTCTTCTATAAACTCTATTTCCCCTCAGAGGCGGCCAAAAGTGCTAATGGTTCCCCAAGAGGGAGGCAATCTAACTGGAACAAGAGGGGGTCGTGGATATACCGTTGTGAATGTCCTCATTCTTACGTTTGAATCCCATGACCTAGAGTACCTAGATGCGGAAACCTCTAAGGTGGGGTCTACTTTCGAGCAACTCGGTTATCGCGTCGAGACATACGCTATTCCAATGGCCGACTCTTCGCGGCAGCTAATGAAGAAGCTGGGGAGCTTCCTAATGACCGTCAAGCCCGACGAGTTGAGCATAATTTACTATCATGGGCGTGGAGCAACCAAGTATAATGATGATGAGACTTGTCTTTTATTTGTTAGGTAAAATCCCCCATATCCCAGCAAAGTCACTTTGTATGAACTAAATTTGGTTCTATTTTTAAGCCACAAAGTACCCGATGAAGAAGGAGATCCTACGCCCGAAAATTCCGATATACGTAGACTTTCAACAGGAGCCCGGTATGTTCATTTAATACGTTCAAAATATATTGTTCTTGATAACCCAAGCACTAAAGTACTCAAGCTGACAATTTCCAAAGTGGTCCCTCTGAAACAATAGCAGAAGAAATACAATGGAAAGATATAAGAAGCGAAATCATGGAAGCCAAACACGACACGCTTATCATCCTTGACTGCTCCTATGCCCAGCTGGCTGCAACTCCGGATGATTCAGAAGTCAAGCCATCTAATTTCCGAAAAGTATTGATATATTCTACCCATAACTTAGGCACTAGCACCGAGGATACCATGAGTAAGGCCTTGTGTGATAGCCTACGAGATGCATTCGGCAGGGGGGCGTCTTTATCTACACCCGACCTCGTTCGTGGAATGATAAAAATATCTTCGAAACGTCGGCAGCTTCCTCCGGCGGCTCATTGGTTTCTACAAATAAACGATCGCGGCTCAATCTCTCTCCCTATCAGTAACAAATAGTATTCTTTTCCTCGCCCTTGCAGACGAGCGCACTCTTTTTCAAATTTGATTATTGTATACTTGGGTAGCTTCCTTACAATATAATCATTGGTAAAGTCGAGAAACGTAGGTAAATATAAACATACTAAGGTTCGACGTCAGGACTATGAGAGCTGTGTTCAAATTTAAGTGTGTGTTGTATTGGAGATCTCTTCTTGGCTCCAACCTCTCGAAGGTTTCTCTGTCACACACTTTTCTCAAATCGATTAAATCTAATGGCCCTCAGAAACCTAAAACCACCCGCACAATCTTGAAGCTCAAGGCTATTATAATTTATACAAGTGCTTATAGAAGACATACATTCGTCTCGTGGGCAGGGAAAGCGCTGCTAGTTTACGAGAGAGGGGTAAAGGTCCTCTATAGCCTTGGTGTAACATACATGTACTATACAATTCCAACTTGGTGCCGAATCGCTGTAAATTGGTATAGTCACCAACTCCGTAGGTCTAGGCTCTCTATGGGTACCTACTTATGTAGGTAGGTACTTAAATGTACTTATGCGTAGATACTATATATGCTTACACTTCAGGAGCGGGTATTATAATTAGATTTGATCCATGGCATGGCTTCCTGTGCTACTCCTTTCCCTGCCATCTCTTTTCCCATCACTATAGGTTCCTCCAGCTCGAACTAAATGTACTATTTACTGAATGGCAATCTGGTCCTCAGACTTAAAAACAAGAGCCAAACGCAGCCCCCCTGAACTCAAAATCCTGAATTAGTCAATAACGCCATGGCGGAATCCCTCAGAAATTGATTCCTCCTCCCTAGAATTTTGAAACTGTGAAACATATCCAACCCGAAAGAAACAAATGTAACGTATACAACGTAAGAGACAAACGTGATACTTCCTTTCCAAGGGAAACATTGGCAGTGTAGACCGTCTAGGCTAAAACACCTTTATGATCTTAAATTACGGAAATTTTCTACTTCCAGTCTATCTACTGGTGTCCGGGGTATGTCATTCCCTGCTGTTGCTGGTAACCAGCTTGGTTCGCTGGCACCAAAAGTGTCTTTCTCGTCTCCGTTTCTCGGTCTTCTTGAATGAGGGCACAGCACTAAATTTGTGGTATTTATTAGCACACCTTGGAATTTCCGTGATAATAAGTTAAACGATAAATAGAAACTAACCTCGCAGCAGAAATGTCTCATGCAATCACCGCAACCTGACCCGTCAAGGTTGTATCTGTGTCTAACCTCGCCTCTCTGCATCATGCTCATGATCCACTGGAATCCACAGCAGACCATCAAACCGCAGAAACCCCAGCAGTGACCGTTGCAGCTGGAATAGTTGGACATGTCTGGGTAGCGAAGGCGGTGCTGGATTCTACCGTAGGTGATGCATGGGCACCAGCATGTCAAGCAACCTGTATCATTTTAGTTTAATTAGTCCATTCCTCCCACAGGTATTCAAAAAAGGAACACAGAGCCTACATTTTCCACAATCGCCAAAGCAATCACACATTCCATGTTGCCATTCTCCGGGCCTGGTGTTCTGGGCGGGGCCAGATGGGTGTCCCTTGTGTTCCATTTGTGCTTGAGGAATAGGTTGGTGAACGGGTGGCGGGGATTGGATAATCTGCGGGGTTTGGTATTGATACTGTTGTTGGTAGGATTGATCAGGGTATTGCTGATACTGCTGCTGATACTGAGGTTGCGGAGATTGGACTGGAGAGGTGTATGGAGGAGCGGGTGTTCCGGAGGCGTAAGGTTTGGGTTCGTTTTGATAGGACATTGTGAAAAAGGGAAAGATAGAATATCTTGCGGGATTGGCAACGGTTTATATAATATAAAATTATGCAAAAATTATTCTTGGAGCAGGTCGTGTGAGAGGCTCAATGGATTTTTTTTCACAACCCTGGTATCCCGAATCGCGGTTTAGAGTTTATGCCAGCTGGACGGGTGGACTGTCGAGTAATAAAACGGGATTGGCACAAGGACAAGGGCTAAGATGAAGACGGGTGAGATCCGAAAGCAGGATGAGTCTCTGTTCCTTCCAAAGTTTCTTTCGGGAGTCCTCAATCTAATTAATTTTATAAATCCCTTTCGCGAAGGATTTGAGTTCTTTCCTTGTTCCTTTGGAGGGCCGGAAACGTGCAGCCGTGTAACAGGAGGAGGGGAGGGAGGGCGCGAATGAATGCCTGGGGATGGTCTTGGTGGTGTTTCGTGTGTTGTGGGTGTGGTAATCCAACAAATTACTTTTTCGCTGCTTCTCCTTCGCAGTCGTCTATTTAATATGTCAGCATGAACTTTTTTATTTACTATTCACACACCTTCCAACCCCAGAAGGAAACAGCGAAAAGGAAAGAGTTAGAGGAAAGCCCTAAATATGAGACGGGAGGCGTTTTCCCTGCTTGAAAAAAAATGAGCAATCCCGTCACTTACAAGAAAAATCTATCAAATTTGGACTTGTAAAAATCGTGACTCGAAACGAGAGATAGAAAGTCTAGCCCTGGTTCCAACCTAACCGATAATTCTTAAAATGTTCGTAAACGAAGTTAATCTCGCTGTCGTATTCCTAGTTGAATTATTAAAAGGAAACCGTGTAACGTAAATCCAGAGGAAAACCACGGTCGAGCTTCCCGTTTAGCAAAACTGCCTATCCGAGGAAGAGGGAGTCAACAGAGAAATCCAGAATATTATTTTATGAAAAGGAATCGCCATTAGCTTTAGACAAAGGTTTCCGCTCAAGCTAGATGTTCTATGCCCTGCCTTTTAAGGTCTGGTGACTGTCACTTTTTTCTTCGCGCATTGTTGCGATACAACAATGCCCGCCCGCCTTTCTTTTTCTCCTACCCTTCCAAAACACTCCCCAAGACAATTTCGTCGATGGCTCAGTGCATTCTTGGAATTTCCTTGGGCGATCAAAAGGTGGTGTGCATTCACAAAAAACCAAGGGGACTATCGAAAGGTGCGACGTGTGCGCGTCGGGCTTAGCTTGGCTTATGCATCTCATATTGCTCGTCCTTCTTCCCTGAATCAAGAGTGTTCCAAAGATATGGGGGTATCATGACGCTTCGAGTGAATGAGGAAACCTCTTCCCTCGTCTTGGTTCACGGTTTTTATTTTTATTTTTATTTTCTGCTTGTTGATTTGCTTAATTGACTTATGATATCACATATCGATACGTATCTTTAAAATGGCAGTAAACGCGAACTCTAGCTCCACTAGTTCATTGTTCGCAGTTGCCGTGCGCTCAAATGTGATTCTCTGGAGCTTTCGAAGCAAGCAAAAGCCTGTACAAACTTGTCATACTCCTTTAATCTTACTGGGCCCGAGTATCATGAAGATCGGAAAGAAAAAAAATTTGAAATTATGTAGCCGTTGATCCTCCCAAAAGTGCAAAAAAATTGAAAAGAGCACA
Source organism: Dactylella cylindrospora (assembly GCA_012184295.1). Classification (NCBI taxonomy): domain Eukaryota; kingdom Fungi; phylum Ascomycota; class Orbiliomycetes; order Orbiliales; family Orbiliaceae; genus Dactylella; species Dactylella cylindrospora. The sequence goes on from LDUD01000084.1 coordinate 249,566, forward strand.
GCCGAAGACCTGTAGGGCCAACTAATCCATGTCCCGAATCCAACTATATCCAACTGTAGTGACTTTTCAAGCGAGGGGGTTCGTGAAGAGAGAGAAAGTGCAGTCGCATTGGGACGCCGAAAACAGTAAAATCCCACGGGACATAGGCCGGTCTTGTCTGCACTGACTTGCAGGCAATAAGAGCCACCCGTCCGCCTTTGACACCACAACGCCAGGGATATGCGGTTTTCCTTTCAATGGGGAACCTTCTGTTTCTTCGCAAGGGGATTAAATGCTGTGCCTCACTCAACACTGCTATTTTGGGATGCACACCACCACCACCATTCCCCATCTGTGGGTCGGACGGTTGGAGGCTGCAGTAGTCTGTGGTCTTGCGCAGGCCGGCCTGTCATTTACATCCTCCACCTCGACACGACCACTCGATTTGACGAAACATAAACTAGATAGCTTGAGTCGGTCGGAACTCGCAGTTCGGTTTTGTGTGGGATTCGAGACTTGACTAGCAACTCTCTGCGGTCGGGGACCTGTAGACAATCCAACCCCGTCCGGGGTAAACCATGCATGTCTTGTCAGCAGCAAAATAATGCTCCGGAACAAACGAGGTGAAGATAAGATCTTCATGGAGACTTTTTTTGTTTCTTCAGGATTGATTATATCGCATCCACTGTTATTTGCCTCTCCGTCCTTTCTAGCTAAAAATATCCGTTTCCGGGCCGCAGGGACGTCGACACCTACAATCCCATAACGTTAGCACACTATAACGTTACTGGGTACGTCGGCATCTGGGTGTTCATAACGTGATTTTTTAATTCCGGGGTCAATGCTTTGTATAATGAGACTCAAAAGTCCTGAAACAGCAAATAGGTATTCAAACATCGTCAATATATTTGTCGATATTTCAAATATTCCATCCCCAATGTTTAATTTGCGCAGCATCAAAGTTTATACAGGAATGAATGTACAAGCCCAAGATAAAGCTATTGAAAATGAAAGAGAATGCAAAGAACAAAATTACACACCCGCGAATGGATAAAAGTACCCCAACAACAATGCCAAAGCAAGAAGATAAAAGAGAGAGAACGCCGCTGCAATTGCAAGTAAACAAAATTACCAAGTCTAACATGCCCAATTTTCGATCATGAGAATAATGCGACACCCAACAATTCTACATATACAGTCTTAGCGATACCTGTGATCCATCTCCCTCTTCGAGTCCTCCACAACCTTAACAGCTGTTTCTAGAATATCTCCACCCTTTCTCCAGCTCACCAACAGCACACCTTTGCCTTCCAAGGCCTGCCTCGCCTTTTCCCACCGTTGCCTCCATAGCCATTCCTTCTTCTCGATTCCGCTATTAGGATCCCATGTCTCCGCGCTTGTCGCCGCACTCGTGTTGCTGTAAATTCCGCCAGGAGCACCAGTAGCTGTCGCCGCATGTCTAAGAGGATGATTGCTCCCCGCCGAGCTGGTTCTACTAATTGTAGATTTATCAGAATCCGTAGGGGGCCGAATAGTAAATCTCGGTGGCTCGTTCGCCCCGCTGGGCCTAGGCCGATTTGAAACCAGATTTGGTGATGAGAAGGAGCCACCTGCACCCGAGTCTCGTAGATATCTCGGATTTCGCGGCTGATCGAAGATTGCGGACGTCTCTGCTTTCCATATCTTTGGTGGACTAGGAGACTTCCCTGGCGGGGAATGCGGGGAACCAGATTTCCTACGTGTGTCGTCTAACGAAAGATCGTCTTGGGACTCGGTAAGCACATCGATAAGATCCTCTTGGGACGGCCGATTGATATTTATAGGCGCTGTTCTAGGAGGAGATCTACCGAAGTGGTTTGTTGGTTGGACTTTTTTGCCCTTGAGGTCCGCTGGCTTTTTTGGTGGCGGCGGAGGAGGACCCTTTCTGACTGCGGTGGAAGCTAATGTTGAAGGCGCGGTGGTAAATGTGGATTGAGACGATGTCGGGTACATAGTATGGCCTTCCATTGGGGTTAATATCGTAGGCCCGTCGTCGTCGTCGTCAGAGCTCGAAAAGCTCAGCAGATCCTCCTCCTCCTGTTTCATCCTAGATGATATCGGCGTTGGCTCCGCAATTGTCACTGGGCGTTTTGGAGGCGGGGGTGGCCTGTCAGAGTCGCCAGTATGCTGAGGTCGTAGTGTAGCTGTGCTCGGATGGTGTCCCTCGAAGAATGGTACATCATCCTTTGTAGTCACGTCTCGGATAAATATTGCCTTTATGCGTCCCGGGTTGGTTAGAGCAACAGCGACATAAACCTCAAGATCCGCTTCACCGGAATCACCAATCATGATGAACCGCCTATCAGGGAAGTCCTGTAAGATTTTGTCGAGACTACCCTTCTTTCGGTCCGCTACCGGTTCAAAAATTCCCTGGAAGACCGATTGGTACTGCTTTAGATGGAAAGACCCGCTCGGAAGGTTGGCAGCTTTAAAGTACTCCCTGATGAGAGGATAGAGCTGCCATGGGCTGTTGGAGACGTAGTGAATAGGCACGTCCAGGAACGCCAACGTATTATAAAGCTCCGTGATCCCTGGAATTGTTAGGGTATTGTAATCCCGGATAAAGACGTTCCTCGCCATCTCTCGAACTCCAGCTGTGACTGCAGAATCTTTAATGGTATCGTCAATATCAGATATTAGACTGACACCGTGAGATTCTAGCATCCGGATTTCTTCGGTCACGCTCAGCCTTTCGGATGCAAGAACGCGGACATGGGTTGGTATGAATGTCAACTCAAGATTGATGTTGAACTGGCCATATGCATCCGTCGCGACCGTCTTAGATTTTGAGGTCCTGTTGTTATAAAAGAATACAGTAACAGGGGTATTCGGAGAGGCTCTAGCCATCACGTGGATCATTCGGTGCCTTAAAAATTCATGTGCTGTGTCGAGTTCTTTGGCTGTCAGGCCCGTTGCTGCCGGTCCAGGTGTCCTTGGCTGTACGTAGCTCGAAGCATATGCAGCAGCCCGCCAGGAAAGCTTCTTAACAAGGCCAGGAGAGGGATCGGACTCCGCCTTACCCAGTTCCGACAAGTTTGCAGAGCTTCGTGCTGGAGACGGCGGCCGCGACAGAGATCTGACAGAGATTGCTCCTTCATCATCACTAAGGGCGTCAGGATCCAGTCTGTCGACCTCCACTCTTGAAAACTCAATATCGGCCCTATGGTCTTCCTCGGTGACGCCCTTACCTTGGGCTGGTAGTCCGCACAGTTGCCTCGCAACCCCCATCAGGAATCGATTTTTCCTTGTTAGGACATTCGATGGCGGTATAAAGATCCATCCTCTGACTTCTATCTCAGAGATACTCTCTTCTTCTGGTGGATTCGGCCGATCATGAAAATGCCTATCTGGCCTCCTCTGTTGCATCCTCCGCCTAGCGTAGGTCGGAAACAATACCATCTCCTCCCCCGCTCCGGTTCGTATATCGCGATCGGTCCAGCTCCCATCGTGCGATCCTTGAGCTTGTTGACCCTCATCCGGTGTCTCCCGAGTTCTGTAGTAGCTAGCGATGTAGTTCTGTCGTGCTTCATTGGCATACCGTAATGCCCCTACGATTTTTGCCCTCCTAGCTCCCGGTTCTCTGGGCTCCCCATTTAGATATGCTGCTGGGTTTACCCACGATCCTAAGCCTTGCGACATTTTGCCTCTCTTCTTCGCAACACCTAACCCCTCTTTAGCCGCGGAACCAAGTAATCTTGCAATAACCCTCTGTTCCCTTATCGCCCTCCTTCGGTTTTGTTTGTTCGCTATAAAATAATAAATCCGGCGGTGTAATCGTTGTCGTAGAGTTTCATGGAACAGTGGTAGTATACGGGGTGTAGTTTTTGGTCGTAAGAAACGAGGAACTAAACTTCGGCGAAAAGTTTCAGGCGGGAAAATGGACCTGAAGAGGGTTATGCCTCTCCCTACGTGGGACCGGAGGTTAAAGAAGGATCGGGGTGGCGGTAGCGGTGCCAGGGCTGTGGTCTTTGGGGCTGTTCTCGTGAGGCAAGTTGGTGGTCGTTCGGGGAGGGATGGGAAGTATGTGAAATCATCTGACCTGTGTGAGGGCACAATATAAGATTAGTTCCAGAATAAATACGCGGATAATAGGCGTTAAAAGAGAGAAGGAGACAGAATTGAGGGATTCACTTACATCAGGAGGTTGATGTCAGGCCCGAGCTAAGCGTCATCGCGGTTCATGATCCGTAGGTAAAAATAATATGGGGAAGTGAGGCTCTCGACACTTACGAAAGCTTGTTTGTCCAATCCAACGGCATAAATGAGAGGCGTGCTAATCGATAGCCCGACGAGGACGCAACACAAAATTTATCGAGGCAGGCAGATGGGCATGCTCAATGTTCAGGTGACACAGGTCACCACTCTGCTTTGGGTGGCAGTCGACGGCTATATTTGTATTGAGAGCTATACGACGAATGCAGAACGGGCCTCACCTGAATATATTTAGCTGGTCATGCAAGGCACACATATGCCACTATTAGCTAATAACTTTTCTCTCTCTTTATGACGTATCCCAGCCCATCGGCCATCGAGATCTCCAGCCCAGCTCCTCTAGCCTTAGTTAAAACTGGCAGCTCTGATAACTTTATAGCTGAACGGCACTCGTATTCCATTTTCTAGAAAATTTGAACTCCGATTAGTCACGGTATTGTAGTAGCCATAGGGATAAGAGTAGGAGCCTTGAAAATCTAAATTATACGGCGCTAAAACTTATAAAGCTATAAAGATAAGATATAGTCTTAACATCACCCAAACCGTACCATCGCAATACGTGTACTTCGACAATCAGAAGTCTTGATGTGAGACGCTAGTAGCTACCTGGGTGCTTAGGCACCTAAGTACCTAAGTGCTTGATTATAAGTATTTAGCTAAAATTTATAAAAGTCCAGCTGAACACGTGCAATTAACAGCACTATCTGGTCGGAAAATCTATAAAATAGTAATTTAACACGTAGAAGCTTAACCCATATACTGCTTCTGATAGGTCCATGACTTTTCAAGTCCAATGCAGTAAATATTTGCAGTCGTGATATCTTTATCTCCGCTGCACCACGGATAGACTAAACCGCTACTGGTATGATGCTGTAAGGTTTGACTCCACCTCTGAGCTTTTTGGGCAGCTAGCCACGTCAAAACCTCAGCTTGCAATCTGGGCGAGAATAACGCGAACTGCGAACCCTTAAAAAGCTTGCCAGGCCCCAATTGCAATTGCGGGGTCATTTTTATCAGTTCGCTTTCTTACCCGAGTATCAATCACTATCAAAGATTTCTAGAATCTCGATACCCCGTCCGAATCGTAAAGACGAATTTAAAACTCGGCCAACACAAAAGACGCGAATAAAATGTCGTTAGAACAGGAAACCTCGAAGCCGACCCCGCAGGCCGAGCTTTACAAGTACTACTCAAGTACTGATAAGAAAGCTCTCAGCTCATTACCAGCCGAAGAACTCGAGACGGTTACCTCAGCCATCAAGAAGATTCTCGCATCTCCAGCAGCAGAGGACTCAATCCCAAATTTGATTGAGGGTCCCAGCTTAGATCCATCTGAGCGTGCCTGGACCATAGATCTCTCCCCACCTCCAGCACCCTCCAAAAATACCATCACGAAATATACCAAGGCGGTGGCTGCTCTCGATTTACCTGCCCTGGAGATTAGCTCAAAGGTTAGAAATAAACTCCTCTCTTAGCTCTCAGCCTAATTGGCTAAATTCCTAATTCAGGTCCTCGAAGAATATGAGTCCGCCCCTGCTTCTTCAGCTTACAAACAACACCGTCTCCTTGAGATCGTTCTCACCGCGATCCACCATATCGCAATCGACCTCTATAAGACGAACTTTCCCCCTCCAGATGCTTCCGAAGCCTTGAAGGAGTTCATTCCCCCACCATACCCAGCCATCGCCCATAACCAATACTATGCCTCGAAACCTTGGAAGTCAATCATTGACTTGAAGTCTGTCGGTTTCTGGGCTGAAGCCCAAATCTTTGGCGGTGTAGTCTACTTTGATCGCGGATATAGCTCCAACCCTACCGGCGAGGAGTACGAAGGTGTCTGGCTTCACGGATTACCTGGAGCATACACCGATAGTCTGTGGCATGTACCAGACGACATTGTAAGCAAGGCTTTAGATGAGGCAGAATTGCCATTTGATGTCGCTACAGCGAAGGATGCGCAACTACTAGGACTTCAGGAGGCACAGGAGGCTCACTTGATTTATAGAGACCCATTTTTGGCGAATCAGGACGCCTACACCGGTGAACATGCAGATGAGACGATAGGTTTGAGTGATGAGGACTTGGCAGAGATTATGGCGTTGAAGAAAGCGGCTGAGGAGTGAGTAAGGGACAACCGCGTCTCTTACATGACTACTGGTGATATACATATAAGGGGTCACATAGCAGATACTAGCAGGAAGAATAGCCATCCGTTTGTAGGTATGCAGATTTAGGCTTACAGAGTATATACAATTACTCTTCACTCACATGGCAGTAAGAAATTGAATCGCGGCACACCCAGTAGTTAGTAATTAATCGCGCACGAGCAGAAGAGTAGTCCGGCTAGTATACCCGGAGATGGTATAGGCCCATAGGCTAGGTATGCCCTTGAAGTACGCTTGGGTCATCCTACCCGCTGACAGAGTTTATCTTGAGGGCCTTAGCTCTATACAGTCAGACGCAAGATGTCAGAGATTCTATATGCAGCTGGTTACTTAGGTAACTAGAATCTTGGTTTTCGCACTTACGCGGCTATATAATCAAGTAAAGGCGCCTCTCAAAGCTGCTAGAGAGCAGGGAAAGATTCAATCAACCCTGTGTCTGAGAAATCCGTTCACTCGCGTTCAAGATCGATACCTAGCTGTGGATTAAGGAACACCGTTCGAGCAGCACTGTCGTTGGAAATTTTGTGTTGACCGCGCCGCCCAGCAAAATCGTCGCTAGTTTCCTTAGACCTATGATTGTTCACCTCCATCCTCAATCATCACACCAGCCACCGATTCATCATCATCACCAGCTTCCCCATGGGTCGCAAAGGCAATCGCCGGCAGTTATAGCCTCCCCGTAGGCCCCTTCTCTCCCCGATACACATCCCTGAGTCTTAAAAAGCCATGAACTCGGCCAAGCAGCTCAACCAGCGAAAACTACAACATCTTCATAACGCATCCCAAATACTCTTCCCTGCCTCACCAACTATATCCGCACACTTAGCAAGCAGGTTAAACGTCACTGCAGATGCAGCTGGAATACAACTTGCAGAGTCTACGTGGCGAAAGACATGTGCTTGCTGTGGTTATGCGCTTGTTCCTGGTTGGACGGCTTCGGTGAGGGCCAGAGGGATCGGTGATGATGGGTTATCTGCTAGTTGGAAGAAGCAGAATCAGAAAGATAGGGATAACGATGGGGAGATTGTAAGTAACAATATTGTACCTAAGGATACGGACGCGAAAGTATGGAAGGTATCCCAGCGTACAAGGAAGAGAGGGAAAAGGACTCGAGGCAATAAACGGGTTCGGGAGAAGACGGAAGGACCGGATATCTCTCATGAAATCAACCTAGATGAAAGCTCTGAAGGTAATTCATCGCTCGGCGCTGCTCCGAAACGGTCCAGGACAAAAAAAGTCTCAACGAAGTCCAACGCTGGAGGAAAGGAACCTCGAATAGTATATGCATGTAAAGTATGCGACAGGAAGACCACCCATATACTCCCGATCAAGTCAATTGCGAATGAACCAAGCAACGATAAGGTTCAGGCCGCATCCATGGAGCCGTCCGATAACAGGGTCCTAGAGTCTAAAGCTGCAAGTGCAGAACCTCCAAAGGCTCCGGTAGCCACCAATTCTACGGCCAAGAAGCGAGCAAAATCGCGAAAGAATACGTTATCAGAGATGCTGGCAAAAGAACAAGCCAACAGGGCAGCTGCGAGCAGCACAACATCTGGGTTTGGATTGGACCTGATGGATTTCATGAAAACAACCTGATTCGCATATGTGCATTACCCATTTTGTGTTTTTACTCTCTTATATCGTAGAAATGCAGGAGAGCTGCAAGAACGGGCTGAGTGCATTGAGAACAACTCAGCCGCGGTATCTGCGATGCAAGGCGGCTCTTGCACAGAAAACTATTATACCAAGAGATCAGAATTAAAGGTCTCTCAGCTAGGGTGAGCTGGTAACAGGAGCGGGTCGGGTTTCCGGTAAGGTGATCCAGAGAAGTTGTGGAACTTTGGGCTGCATGAAGCTCACATATGGATGATTAGAAACTCCAGGTTGGTCAAAGCTTAGTGATAGGCCCTTGCGACCGATCAGTCAAACTGGGCTTCGCAAAGCCATGACATTTATGTCGTATTTTCGTGTTGCAGGTGTTCGGAGCGAGGCCAAAATGTTAGAAAGTTGGGGACGGCAGCCATACCTTATCCAAAAGATGGAAGCTCCGGGGACGCCAACAAGCCTATTTTATTTGAAGGCACTTTCCGATTCGCTACCAATGATGATTTTAATCAAGCCAAAGAATGTGCTCCTAGACAGCACCTTGCGTGTTACCTGCCAGTCAATCACCTTTGGTTTCACAAAGAGGCCGCTATCTGAGCGCAAAGTTCATACTAAAAAGGCCCCCCATGTTAAACTTTCCATTCGTCCAGTCGTCTCGCCTCTCACCCGAGGTTCAAAAAAGGTGGCTGAATTAGGAATATAAGATTTTTACAAGTCGATCATTTTGCTCCATTTACTCCAAAATCTTACCTTTTTGTGGGGTGGTGTACTAGGTGCTGCGTGTGTTCTTACTCGATATGTGCAAGACGGAGGGATAAGATCTAGACCTAAATTTCGCCCCACAGATTTTTGGTTGGTCGAAGTGGATCATTTTGGGGCTTGCTTCAAAGCAAGCAAGGAGATTAACGAGCGAAAAGAGTTTAAACGAAAAAGCCCACCGCACTATCGATATCGTCACGAGGGCCCTACGAGCAGGAGGTGGAGCGATGTGCATGTATGAGTTCCGTTCCCCCGCAATCTTCATGAATATTGAGACCCGTGCACCATGCGATTTCGAAGCTTCCCCAACCCTTTTTCGGCGGGTATTATTCAGGAAAAGTAAAATGGTAGATTGAGGTTATCGTCTCGGCCGCGCGAGAACGCAAAAAAGCTAGTGTTGGAGGAACCCCGCATTTTCCAAGACGACATAACGAAAGTGGTATTCGAAACGATGCGAGGGGTGGACGAAAATTAAAAAAACAAAAGAGCTAAGGAAAGAAGGAGACACACAAGGTGGGATAGTAGCGGCAAGAGAAGGTAAGAGTAATTTTTTTTTTTTTTTCTTTCTTTCTTTGCTCTTCGGGATGCAAGCTAGGGTGCATGTAGCCAGCTCGCAAGCATGCCCGGTTTTTAGCTTCGGCATGATGTGGGAGCACGGCACAATGTGGGTATTCCCCTAATGCTCGATTGGGTTTCTCCATTTTGGTGATCTTGCTACCAGCGATGCTAGCCTTGTGTCCAAGAGATTTGACTCCGCATATCCATGACATCTTCGAATAGGCAGTTCGCCTCCCATTGCTTGATAATTAGATTGCGTAGAGTATGGACTTAAACCGGGTTCCGTGGTTGTCGCCGCCTGCGGCCTGTATATAAGCCGGTGATCGCCCGCCGTCTGTCAAATTTAACTCTCACTATCTCAATATTCTCATCTTCTCTCATATAAACTTCAGAAACTCTCCTCCTCTTTCACTTAGTAGACTTTACAACTCCATCTAGCAAGTTTACACATCCATTGAGTTCACACTTCATATCCAGAAAATCCTACACAATGACTACGGTAACCTTGGACCTTCCAGGCTTCGGCAAATACGAACAGCCAACTGGCTTGTAAGTCCTTCCAAATTTCCTTATCTTTTCTCTCCCGATATAGGGTGGAACCCAAAATCTCGCAAAATGCGAACGTCGTTTTAGCGGGGTTGCATTGTGTGTTTTTTTGTGGTGTTCCCTGCTGGCTTTTCTTCCGCCGACATCATACCCCGCATTTTTCGGATTGTATGCTGCCGAGAGCTTCTCCCGCGGGTCTTGAGCAATTCTACCACGGGACTACAATTTAGCCTATAGACGAGTGGGTAGATTACTAATACTCGGTTATCGCTATGCAGGTTCATCAACAATGAGTTCGTTAAGGGAAAGAAGGGACAAGAGTTTGATGTTATCAATCCTAGCACCGAGAAGGTTATCTGCAAGGTTCATGAGGCCACCGAAGAGGATGTTGATATCGTACGTTACTGCCCCACTAGCCTCCATACTTCGGCCACCCCCAAACTGACATGGGTATAAACTTCATTAGGCTGTCGCTGCAGCACGAAAAGCTTTCAACAGCAAGAGTGAATACAGGAAACTGTCGACGGCTGACCGCGGCAAGCTCCTCTTAAACTTGGCTGACCAGTTCGAGAAGAACCTCCTCCTCCTTGCTTCCATCGAATCCTTAGACAATGGCAAGAGCATAACAATGGCCAAGGGCGATATCGCAGCTTGCATTGGATGCCTGCGATACTACGGTGGTTGGGCAGACAAGATCCACGGAAAGGTCATCACGACTGGTGAGGGTATCTTCTCCTACACCAAGCGAGAACCGGTTGGTGTTTGCGGACAGATCATCCCGTGGAACTTCCCACTGCTCATGTGGGCCTGGAAGATTGGTCCAGCCATTGCCTGCGGTTGCACTATTGTCTTGAAGACCGCCGAGCAAACCCCTCTTGGTGGGCTCGTCGCCGCCCAGCTCTGCAAGGAGGCTGGTTTCCCACCAGGTGTCGTCAATGTCATCTCTGGTTTCGGTAAGACTGCTGGTGCCGCCATCTCCTCCCACATGGACATTGACAAGGTCGCCTTCACTGGTTCTACCTTGGTCGGCCGCACCATCATGAAGGCTGCCGCTTCCTCCAACTTGAAGAAGGTCACCCTCGAACTCGGTGGCAAGTCTCCAAACATCGTGTTCGAGGATGCAGATATTGATGAGGCGATCTCGTGGGTCAACTTTGGTATCTTCTACAATCACGGACAATGTTGCTGTGCCGGATCACGTATCTACGTCCAAGAAAGCATCTACGACAAGTTCGTCGAGAGATTCAGGCAGCGTGCCAAGGAGAATGTCGTCGGTGATCCATTCGATGAGAAGACCTTCCAAGGCCCACAGGTCAGCCAGCTTCAATACGATCGTATCATGGACTACATCAAGATTGGTAAGGAAGAGGGTGCAAAGGTTGAAACCGGTGGTGAAAGACACGGCGATGTCGGATATTTCATCCAGCCAACTATTTTCTCCAATGTCTCCCATGATATGAAGATCATGCAGGAAGAAATCTTTGGACCTGTCTGCGCTATCGCCAAGTTCAAGGATCTGGAAGATGTCCTTGACATCGGTAACAACACCAACTATGGTCTTGCTGCTGCTGTGCACACCAAGAACCTCAACACTGCCATCCAAGTCGCAGACGGCTTGAAGGCTGGAACCGTAAGTTTAAATTACCTTGTCTAACAGTTTATACTGAAGCAATTTTAACAATCTCTATTAGGTCTGGGTCAACTCTTACAACCTGCTTCACTGGTCGCTTCCATTCGGTGGTTTCCGCCAATCTGGAATTGGTCGTGAATTGGGCAAGGCTGCTCTTGACAACTACACCCAGATCAAGACTGTCTCGATCAACATGAAGGGAGCTATGTTTTAAGCAGATACCCAATCAAATTGCAGAAGGGAATAGCAGGATAAGGGGTAATATAGCCTTTTTCTATTCTTGGGATTTTTCGAGTACGGCTTTGGAAAAGTGTTCTATTGCAGGCTTTCAGTTAGGGACCCTCTCACATCGCAACATGGAGTAATTTTTTTGCACTTGGACTGCTTTGAATTTTGCAAGCAGATTTCATGTAGCTAGTTTAGCTATTAGTCCTCGCAGCTTATCTGCAGGATAGTGCTCAGAGAATGGAAATTCTATCTTTCCGGGAAAATATTGTTATCATAAACTCAAAATCGTGCCGATGAGTGACAAATGCTCCGGACCCGCAGAGCCAGCAGTGCATCTCCACATATGCATATTAAACCCCAAGCGCAATTGGTCAGCATACCCTGATCACGATAAAGATTGATTGCGATCACGGACGCGCTGCTACCCTGCCAAGCCTCAACCGGCTCAACGGCTCTAGGATCTTCCTCCAACCAGTGACAGTAATCAGATACGCTAGGTTAATTTCGGTTCCTCTCGTCTACCAGTCCACCCCAGCTGCCCGTCAATTATCTCCCTCACTATCTCCTGCGCCTTCAAACACCACAACCTACGACCCAGCAAAAAAAATGAGTAGCATACCTCATGATGTGGTGTCCCTGAAGGACCTAGAAGCGAAATGTTTAGAAACGTTGGACCCAATGCTTAGGGATTATCTCTATGATGGAGCGGAGGAAGGGCAGACCATACGTGAGAACTTGGAAGTCTGGGATCGCTGGTTGGTGGTCCCGAGGGTTATGCGCGGTGAGTGAGATGCACGGTTAAAAATACAACGTACAACGTGCAACACCTGCAGAATTCGTTATCGATATCGTACTCTGCATCAAATGTATCGTGCGGATGCACAACGGACGATATTGAGACATAATATACTAATGAGGAGGAGAACGAGATATTAGATACTAGTGTCGTTGACATGAAGATTTCTACTCCTACCCTCGGTCAGAAGTGGAACCTGCCGGTGGGTATTGCGCCATCGGCCATGCAGCAACTAGTTCATGATGATGGAGAAAAGGCGACGGCAGCGGCGGCGAAGAGTATGGGTGTCCCTTTCGGTCTCTCTACATACTCGAATTACTCTATCGAATGTGTAAAGAAGTCTGGTGGGCCCAGTACAGTAATCCTACAAATGTACATGCTGAAGGGTCGGAGAGATCTAAACACGGAGTTATTAGGGAGGGCAGAAGGCGCGTCTCATATTCCCACTATCTTACGGGTCAAACTAGATTCTAACCTCACTGCGTGGAGAAACAGTCGCGGGTTATAAAGCCGTAGCCTTAACCGTCGACACACCCATCGCAGGGACCCGCCCCGCACTTATCAAATCCAAATTCGTCATGCCGAAACATCTTAAATTTAAAAACTTTACAGAAGATTTCGGTGGACCGTTGGACCAAGTTTCAGCCGCCGTGGCCGATGCACACCTCAACGAAGCAGACCCGGATGCGCAAAAGCAGAAGAGTAAGAGAAGCCAACTAGGCGTCGACCCTTCCATAAACTGGGAAAGAGATATGAAGTGGCTGAAAGAGAATACAAACATGGAGATTTGGGTTAAGGGGGTGTTGCACCCGTTGGACGCAGATGAGGCAATAAAGCATGGTGCCAAGGGTATCATAGTATCGAATCACGGAGGAAGGCAATTAGACGGTTCTATCTCCGCGCTAGATGCACTGCCCGGTATCGTAAAGATCGTGAAAGGCAGAGTCCCAGTCCACGTCGATGGCGGGGTTCGAAGGGGAGCCGATATTTTCAAGGCGTTAGCTCTGGGTGCAGACTTTGTTTGGATTGGGCGACCAATCTGGTGGGGACTTTATTTAGACGGAGAAAGAGGGGTCAGGTGGGTTCTAGAGACGCTCGAGAGAGAGCTAAAGGTGGTGATGATGTGTATGGGGTGCAGGTCACTCAAGGATATCAAGAGAGAGATGGTCATGCCGAAGGCGCTATTACCGAGTATGGGGGGCGCGCCACTGTGGTAGATTTAGACTCTGGTCAAGGTTCCAGCAGTTACCATTTAGACTTTGGTAAGTTGGGATATAATCAAGGCGATCTAGATGTCGCAAGGATTTCACGATATATTACTGCGACACCTCGTTAATGTACACTAGTAGATAGACACCCACCTCCGATTAGAACAAGAATTTAGAACAATTCATCCAGTTTTCTGCCCTTTCGCCTAATGTGGTCTCGTAAACTAGACAACCCTCCTTCGTAGTTCAAACAGCCTGATGCCGTATCAGTTAATTGTATAGGGATACTCTAGAACATTTGCGCGGCCCGTCTCTAGGCTTCCTTCATATTCCAAAGGCGAATAGGTATAGATAAGTTGACGCAGAGATCCACATTCGGTGACGTTTAATGTCGTACAAGTAACATCAACCACGTCTATACTAGATAAGCGAGAGCTTCACAAGGGGCTTATGCTCACAGGTGGCGAATCACTTCGTCCTCGTGAACAAATCAATCCTTAAGCAAACAATCCTTCACTTGATGAAATGATAGAATTCACATATCATGTTGTGTAACGTTAACAGCGACTATCAGGAGGTTCGAACCGCCCAAGGAGGCATAGAAGGGTATCCTGTCAGCTTCTACATCAGTGCCACCTATTTGCGATTTGCCAGCAGCGTGCATGTCTATAAGTACTGGCTCGTTCTTCGATCCAGTCCGGCGAAGTCTCGTATTCCCTTGATCCAGTAACAGAAATAATCAAAACCAAAACCGTCTCTGGACCTTCGCTTCCAAAACTAGGCTTCGGATTATTATTAAATCATAGCAACCCCAACCATCGAATCCCCAGTGGTGCATTGCAGGCTAAAATGAGATACCGGACCATGGACCCCCGATGGGATGGGTCGGACCCTTTGACCCTAGAATCCATTGAATCGTGCCTTCGATTCGCAGAGGTCTTCAAAGAGCTCTTCATTCCCCAACCGCTCCTCAATAGTCATACCGACAGCTATATCTCGCGCTCCGCGCGTGCAACATATTATCTCAAGTCCCTCAGTTGCATTTCAGGAGAAGACCCCCAAAAAATAGAACTATACCACAGAAAGCCACACGGTACTAAATATTCTGTCGTGTTTGGCAACCCTGGGCATAACCATAGGCCTCGATACGGCCAAAACGCAGGCTCATATTTAACCCTTCGGTTGGATGCAATATACGACCTTGGAGGCGGCTATTCCGCTTTTAGGAATGACCGTACGGAAAACATCTTTAAAGCTATGATCCCAATGTCGGACATTCAGTCAGTGTGGATTAAGCGCTTTCCTCAGAATGATTATACCAGTAAGTCGATCGATATCCGATTCGTTAGTCGAGAATTGGCTAACTGTAAACGGTAATAGGTTACTCTAGCCACGGGCTTTACGACCAATCTCTCTATGAAATTAGTATCAAGTTCCGCGACAATACCAGACAAGAAAGATTCGTCCAGATGCCCAATTCCAGCACCTTCTCCAGCTATCCTCCTTTCGAGCCTCCAGTTGAGGACTTCAAGGACGCTTTCAGACACGCCAGGGCAATAACCTTTCGTGTTAAGGCCCAAGCCAGTGCCTGGAACTCCATCCGACAGCTTCAGAGGGAACTTGGCCTTCGTACCGAGAACCATAACGACGCGAATGAATTCTTCTTGGATGTGGAGCATATCCAACGGGATAGATTCCGTCGCAGGGAGAATAGGTATGACTTGGAACCTGAGAATGAGTATTTTGTATATGATCCCTCACAACTATATTTGGGCCATGAGAGCGAGTCCAATGGAAACTATATGGGCAGGACCTATACCTTGGGTAGACAAAATCGCGGATATCCTAGACACCGCACGAGTTCTTTTAGGTACTAATATCGAGCTTAACTCTCCCATATTCGCTCCATCGGAGAGAAGGTCGAGAAATAAGATTGGTTCGATGTTCTTTCGCACCCACAATAGCTGAGAATGAGGTTTAATTTTCAAGATTAGATGTTTCCTGTCGTTTCTTCCCTCCTAGCTTTCCCCGCTAAACCCGCCTTGCCTTCGTTTTGGTGTCCTTCTAGGCAGCCCCAATGCTATCACCTTTATTTTGCAGAAGTAAAGTTTTGATACTCTTTACGTTTCACAGTCGTTTACGCGATTTTGCTACATGCCTCGAGGTCAACTCATTTCTAGAATAAAATATGTGTTCATAACTTGAAAAATCCCAACTACACCACACTCCTTGCAATCGCATATCGGGCCGCTCAATCAGCGGAGAAGGCAACCGACTTATAAGTTTCCAAGAACTAGAACCCTAATGCTCCGACCGACAAGGCCGTAAGATCCCAGGTTTAATATTATCAATCATCCATTACAATTCAAATTGTAAAACACCGAAAATTTGAGCCGAGAGCCAGTCCAGTAAGGAAGGGGTGATAACTTGGGGCATAAAGTATAATTATAACTTAGCCAGGAATTAGTAATAGCCATAATACATCCGGATTATTATTCTTCGATCCGCATCGCCAATACTATAACTATGAGGTGCGAGCTACACAAGAAATGCCAATACCTAAGTCCTAATTCCTATAAAACGCCACGAGGTCTTGACATACGCCAGCCTTCTTGTGTCTGCATGCGCATGCAACATGCAACAGGCTACATGTGTTGTGTCACATAAAATAATAATTCCACGATCCTACCGAGGCTTAACCGACGTTATGGTTTGAATTCAGGCTAATATCAAGGATGATGGTCTCCAGAACCCTAAAGTTCTACTGGCTTTGCTTACTATAAGTGACATATGAACTAGTGCAAGCCAACCGGGATTGCGGGACGACGTCTTAATTTCCCGACTTTCTGTTTTCAACCCGAAACGTTCGAAACGACACAAGATTTCTTGGGATGTCGACATTGGGCTTTTACAAGCTTCGAGGAGCGACTCATGCCTTCCTCTGGTCTTCGAGTATTTCTATCTGCTGCAGATCTACAGTCTTTTAGTCAGGTGGTATATGGATAACCTTGTCCTCAGAGCCATGGCAAGCCCTTGGTAAACCGCTTGAGAAGCCACGGAACTCGTAAGTCCTCGCATGGGAACATTCATCAGACAGGCATTCATTGGCTGACGAGGTGTCAGGTGAACGTGGCTGCGTTAGGCCTTACAGGCACATTCTCGGGTATGCTACTCCGAACCCGCATGGACGGCACAGCGGGGAAGTGGCGATATTGTTGCAGGGGATCGACTTTATAATATTATGACACCATAAAAGCTAGAGCTTCCAACATTTAGGATGCGTATGTAGGGCGGAGGTGTAGCCGATAACTCCTGTGGAAAGCTTAGCGATTGGGTTGGCGAAAAAATGCCCAGCGTTCATGCATATTTTTTGTATACTGATGCCTGTTACCTCCCATCCGGAGATGGCGTTTCGTTGTGCATCTAGCTGATGAAGAGCCTCTCCCTCCTTGTGTCCGCGAAGAGGCCCTCGGCATCGAGCTCTATAAATGGAGCTGCAGGTCCACCTCATAGACTCTGTTATTTCAATTCCAGGTTTTCTATTCAACCAGACTACATAGCCGTATATTGCCTATTAGTATCGATCCCAGCTTTTAGATAAACGAGATCGAAAATTAGCTCATTTTCAATATGAAGATCGCTTCAACTATTTTGGCCATTGGAGCCCTGCTCCCATCGGCTCTTGCCCACTGTATGTTATTAGTTCGCTATTAGCCCATCGATATATCAAAACTTGATCTTGGAGCCCTCTCACCATCAACCACTTCTAACATAACTTCGATAGACCGTTTCCCATCTCTTATCGTCGGAAGCACCGTTACCGGACAATATCAATATGTCCGCCAAAACTCCAACATGGTAGGGACCATACTCAACAGCCATCATGTCGGACATAAAATAAATTTATATATGGCAATATAGAACTCTCCGATCGAGAATGTCGCCTCGACCGATTTCACTTGCAATGCTGGTGCAAGGACTGGTTCCAACACCCAAACCTACGAAGTCGCCGCTGGTTCTACGGTTGGCTTCCAGACCGACCAACAAGTCTTCCATCCTGGTAGGGACACCAGCATGTGGCTGAATGCTATAGTCAGTATATACAAGAAAAGCTAACGGGATAAAGGTCCATATATTGTCTATCTCGGCCAGGCTCCTTCCAGTGTCACTAACCTGAACACTTGGGATGGTTCTGGTGCCAACTGGTTTAAGATTCACCAGCGCCAGATCACTTTCGTACGTACACGTCACAAGCGCCGCTTAATATACTTTCCGCGCTATAGCGTATCAACTATCTAACACCGGATACAGGGAAGCAACGGACCAAACTGGGAGATGCTTAGCTCCCTCACCTTCAGACTCCCCACCAGGATCGCAAGCGGTCTAGTATGCACACCCCCTCCTGTGAATAATTAGATCCCTAGAGATACTAATCGCATGAATCTAGTACCTTCTCCGCATCGAGCATATCGCCCTTCACTCCGCCTCAAACTATCCCGGTGCTCAATTCTACATCTCTTGCGCCCAGCTCAGAATCACCGGTGGATCAGGCGGTAGCCCACCCAAGGTTTCCATCCCAGGCGTCTACTCCGGCCAGGAGCCCGGAATCAAGGTCAACATCTACTGGCCCATCCTCACCTCCTACACCTTCCCAGGTCCAGCCGTCTATTCTTAAGTGGTTCCATATATGTCTTGCTATCGGAAAAGTAGTGGCCGTTGCTTGGAGGCTATGATGGTACGATAGGCAGAGGTGGATATTGGTATTGGGTGGTGGTTGCTCGATAATGGTACATGACAGGATCTAACCATTTTCGTCATGTTGTACATACTTTTTTGCATGTAGATATGAGACAAGAATAAGATTATTGGATGATATTTTTTTCGCGGAGGTAGCATGCAGCCTTGTGCACAAGCGTGAGCAGATGAGCTATTTGTGGTAACTGGATTCCGGTTTTTTAAAAAAGCTGCAAATCCTATTGGAGGTTATTGAAAAGCAGACCACGAATCGAAACAAGGATCCAAATGTGCAACTACGACGAGCATCGTTTCGACATGTCGCAAAGATCATCTCGTGGGGGACAGAATCAAAAATTAAGTTTCATATGAGATGTGAGCGATTTATTTGCACTTTGTCTTAAAACAAAAGATTTGATTCGACTGCCTTTAAAATATTATAAATTTTAAACTTCTCGATCTGTTGATGGCTACCGTATCTCGGCTCTGAGAAGACTATCGATAATCTAGACATTTACAACATGTGAAGTATAATATTGAGATAGGATTTACCTTAATACAAGTGAGTCATAGAAATATTTTCAGGGTTAAGGTTATATAGCGGAGAGAGGAGTCGTATTCAGAGCCCGAATCTAGAATATCTGGTCTAACGGTATTCCCCAAGGCAACATTGCTCTAGCATCGCGGAGGCGACCACGGCTATATCGAAGGCGATCGCCTTTGAGCTGATGTCAACAAACAGCTAAATGTGGGTCCGGGCTGTAGAGCTGTATGCACTTTTGGCTATGCACTATCACGTTCCCACCGTCCCGGGAATCCGGGTCTGGGATTCGCCTTTTTTGGTTGTTTTGTGATGCCCGAAATTTTGTCTACGGGATATTATATCTTGGGGATATTTCAAATACCTAGAAACATGTACCTCCAGATTCGAGGCGCTGTTGGCTCCGCAGTGCTATGACCAGAAAGGATATCAAGATGATTCAATATAGATACACCAGGCAACGGGTGAAATCGGAATCAATTTCTTGTATGCCTGGTCGTAAAATCAGAGAGATTTCGTCAACCTACAAGCCCCGCGAGGGAACTGCATTCAGGCATCCTATTTTGCCGTCGAAGTAGGGGACAAATAAATCCCTACCGGTATGGTGTTTTAAAGCCTACGTAACCAAAGATTACAAAGCACACTCTGGGGAGCCTCCTGCCTGCATGCTATTTGCCTTCGAGGACGTCTCGTTGGTATGAATCACATGATCCTCTCTGACTAATATCGCATATGCACAACACCCTTTTTTGCGTTGTTCGCGTTGTAATTCGATGCTACCGACTGGCTGTTTCTTAAACCCGATATATCCGATATCCTGAACCCAGGCGTTGATGACTGTACCAACATCAATTGGTCTCAGTCACGCGACTCTAGCGGTTGCGATGGCATTTGGACTATTCGGCGAAGCCTGAGAGGTACGAAAAGATCATTCACGAAGCCTATTAATCCTAACAGGTTCACAGGCGCGTCCAGAACGCAATGACAAGGCCAATTCAAAATCAAAATGGGCCAAAGCGGGGGAATCCAAGACGAAGTTTATAGAAAACCAACAGTGTCGCATATAAAACCCAATGACCTTCGTAACACTGGAATGCTAAGAATAGGCTGCGCCCCCCCAATTACGCGAAATCTGCTACCCCTCACTAACAATCTAACATCAAATGTGCAGTTGAGGTTGGAAAGATTGTTCCGGAATGGACAGGTTAGTCATACCACAAGGTTGTGTACGAGCAACTTGTCAATCAGCAGTATCAGGATCACACCGTTCTGCGCGAAACCGGGTTCCGATTGAATTCTTTTTCATCCAATCTTTTTTTTGTTCGCTGACGTCCCCTAAGAGACTGCCTTGAATCGTTGGATTTTTCTCGCTCCTTCGGTGACCGCTCCTGTGTGATTTAGGCAGTCGCGATTGGTAGAAAAAAAGGTTAATCTTAGGAATGTTCCTATCAGTGACACACATTTATGCCCTTGTTGCGAAATTCCAAGGTGGAAATTGCTCCCAGCGGATTGCGCGAGCTGTTCGGGGAGGGGTACACGAGGGGTACGTATTCCGTCGACATGTGATGCACACTTCCGATTGGTATTTTTTGGTTTCTCTGGTTCCAGCTTCTCGATGTGTTTAATTTGGTAACGATGAAGTAAATGCATGACGAGACTATCACAAACTGCCCCCACGCATATTCCATGCCTCGTCGGTGAGAGAAAAATGCATAGAATACAATCTGAGAAGAACAAATGTCAACATAAAACATGACAGTTAGGAACAAAAAAATCCAGCGTCGCGCAAATCAAAGGAAATAATCCAAGAAAGGAATGTCGATGTCGATGGTGGTCTATTTTTTGTCCATGCGCTACCTTTTCTCTCCACCCTCCAAACCCGAACGCAGATATGCAGGATGATGGTCAAGGGGATGCCCACGTTTTTTCTGAGAACTGGCTTTTTTTCTTTTCCTTCCTGTCCCTGCAGACGCGAGAAAGCGCATCCCTGGCCCACCCACCAAATGCCCCTGACATCGGTTTTTCTCACCTCCCTTTGAATGATATTCTGGTTATCCAACGTTTCAGCCCTTTTCGGTTCAGAGCGACGCTAGTTTTGAAAGTTTGCTCTCCTGCTCCTTGTTGATGGCTTTTTTTTTTTTTTTTTTCCGAGAGCAAGAATCAGGAACTTGATCGCGAGGGGAGGGGTTGTTGGGAATCTGCCTGTAACATCTCATCGCATCGCATCGCAGGGTTGTGCAGCTGTCCTCAACATCGAGCCCGGAGAAAAAAATTGTTTAGGTCACGAGTTTGTGAAATCTCTTGCCGATTACCCCTTTATCCGTCTGGCAAATCGTGGTTATAAGGGACATTCCCTGACAGTAAACCTCAAACCACAGGATATATGGTATTTGTTTTTGTTTTTCTTTTCCACATGACCTTTGGTTCTAAGAGGGGGGAAGAGAGCGAACGAAGCGAGACGAATGGATATGCCCACGATCAAACGGCGCCTAAAAGACCAAAGGAAACATGTCCTCAACGGACTCTCGCGACACTAAAAGAGGAAAAAAATTTTTCTCCCAAATTAAAACCCCCTTTTTCCTTCCATATTGAAATATCAACCTCGTCAATGCGCAACGACGTATGTGGTTGCATGGCTCGGGATGGATGGTCGCAAATCGCTTGAAATTATAATTCCTTGGACGAATGGCCAATGAAAATCCCTCATAGAAACATTCTGGATCATAGCTTGGGTGTGTGTGGTCCTGGAAGCTTTTCAAAAGTAGTGGTGTCCAGCTCTTTTCCAGAAAGTCGATTGATAAGGAAGTATTCCAGAAATTCCCAGGGTTAGGTGGGATAAGTGTGGCGAAGTTCTGGATTGGCTTTCCTTAATTGGGTTAAAAGGTGAGGTTTGAGGCGAAGTTCGTTTGCGATTCGGCTCCGGGAACATGTCCTCGGGGGTGCTACCCGGGTCCTCGGGTTCCGTAGCTTCTCATTCGGCGACGGAGTAACCTCGAAGTGGGCAGACTCTAAGCTCGTAAGGAATATGCTCAAGCAGCTACAAAGCGGAGACCGGACGGAACCGCAAGTTTAACTCCATGACATGGACGAAGGGAACGGCGAATCGATCGTGATTTATTCAATTTTTCTAGAAAGATCTTACGAGGAGAAAAAGGTCGGAAGAGC
>LDUD01000084.1:271753-348813 GCA_012184295.1 Dactylella cylindrospora
CATTGCTCCCAATCAACTGCTATGAGTTGGCCGATTCGGCTGTGCAGGAACTATCACAATGGAGCTGAAAATTTTTTTTGGAAGAAAATGGTCCAACTAGAGATCAGACGAAACCCTTCGAGGTAGTCCTGCTGGTGAAGACTGGAAGCCAATTACTTAACGATTTGGAAATAAAAATAGGTACAGATGGCCAATGATTGTCGTATCGCTATCATCCGAGATCCAAAGGAACAGTGCACTCGCAAAAATATCTTGTATCCACTAGCTCGACCGTTTCTGTAAATAATTGCCTGCTTGACCCGAGGAAGTTTGGGAAAAAGAATCTATATGTGCTAACTCTGGCCAACAAGACGATAGGAAAATTTTTTTGGGAGGGAGGGGACCCACTTTTCTTTGGACCGTGTCGGTATTTCATACGTCTGAACTGTTCGGAGGGTTTAAAAGCAGCTAAAATATTTTGTAAGCGAATCATATATTGAGAAAAGGCCAAAGTGCATTTGAATTTTGTGTATGTTTGGTTGGTGATGCATGAGAACTGCATTGAAGAATGTCATCCTGCATTGAAACTTAGTGGATACAGCGAATAGTCTAAAGGTCTGTGAGAAGAAGACCAGGGTATGAAAAATGAGAGTGTATCTCCACCAAGACAGTTGGTTCTCGACATTCTCGAGCTTGTTCATAGGCTCGAGTATACTAGTAGTGCAATTGAATAAGGCTCTGATCCACAAAGCCCTCGAGTGGCTCATGGAATGATAGTTTTGTGACGACTGTGATGATATATACGTCGTTAGAGACTAAAACTCTGACTGCGGACTTTGGGACCGGTCTAGCAAGATACGAAGTCTACGTGAGAATGCAGGCCGCAATGAAGTGAGCTCAGTAAGAAAGAGAGAAGCCTAAGGACGGATCGTGCGGCTCAGGTATCAGAAATAGGATCGATACTACCATCATGATGACAACGCATAGCTACTGGGTCTCGCAGTTCAAATTGAGAACCCCAGTCGATTATCAATACTGCTCTATCTTTTCTAGATAGGTATCTTAATATTCATATCCGGGTCCAAAAAGATACATAAAAACCGCATGGCAGGCAGTAAATCTTAGCTTGACGACAAGTCACTTGCTTTGATTCGATACTTTCGCGAGAGTCGCACAGGGTACCCACAGAGGAAAAAGTAAGAAATCCACCTGTCGAGAACGTTTCGGGACAACGCATGCAGCTCCCGATATCTTTTTCAACCCTGCGAGGTTCAGAAGGGAAAAAGAGTCGAAGGAAAAGCGGAAGGGAAATAGAGTAGGAGAGCTCTAGTGTAGTACAAGATGAACACGAGCAATTGCTGGATAAGGAATCCATTTGCTTGACGCTCACAAACATATCTCTTTCAGTTCCATTCAGCTCCTAACGCCTGTAGATTCCTCATTTGAGGTTTGGAATCCAAGATCGCCCGCCTTTCGTTGAGCTTGGAGGAACAAGAAGAAAATTTTTCACGATGAAAACAGAAAGCCCTCACAGGGGAGGAGGAGAAGGCTAGGCGTGTCTTTTTTGGATCTGGCGGGAAGTGGGGCAGCAAATATTTCTTTCGTTCTTTCTTCGCTTTTCTTTTTCTTCAATCGGAGGGGCCTCTTGCACAAAACTGATGCCGATATGGGCCATACTAACCGAACAGTGCACGAGGCCGCGAAAAAACGAAAATAAGAAGGGAAAGCAGAGCAAAAGAGCAAAAAGGAAATTGGTTGTCGCGTTGCGTCCAACAATAACAAAACAAGACGGTCGAGATCAAAACACAATTGCTGCTCCGTTCATGTTCCCTCAATATTGATGCTGAAGGAGGAAAAAACAAAAAAGAGGAAAAAGGTTCAATGGACCGTGCCACAATACAGCTTCCCCAACAACTTTAAATTCTTTCTTCTGTTCCTTGCTCGTCAAGGCCCGGAGATGCTCCTGCCTCGGTAGGTGGTATCTGCAGAGGCCGGAGTATAAACACTGTTTTTTTTTGTTTAGTCTCCCCCATGAATCCTGGAAATTGAATGTCCACCGTTCTTATGCCGTATGGGTTGACTGCAATCGTTACATTTTGATACCAGGAGGTTCTGGCGAGCAGGTATGAGCCAAGCGTGAGTCGCGAATGCATTGTCTCTTGTCCACGTAGGCTCCTTTTGTGAAACGGTGATAGCAGATCGTGCTCTCAGGATCCTTTATATCCGTAGCTAGGAGCCCTGTATCGGCCATCATAAGCATCAAAATCTGCTCTTATCTCTGCGCATTCGGTATCAAAAGATAGAGAAATGACAACGCACTGGCGAGCGGATGCCGACCTTTTGCTAAGGTGAAGCGTAGGGAGTGGAAACGTTCGCTGCTTGGTAATACAGATGGATCACGACTTGTGGCATGACTAGCCTCAGCTTGCAATTCGACGCCAGGAAGAAATTCATTGTCAAATCACTGGTTGGGTTTCATATTGCCGTTCAACCAAAACCTCGTTATACCCTAGGGATTTTACTCTCACAGAAAAGAATGTAGGCTCGGTCAGGTGCATCCAAACCCTCCAGCATCCGAGGTGTTCACACGGTCCTAGTTTCCATATCTCCTTACCATTTCGTCTTGAAGCCGACAATATAATGGTTCGTAATCCGAAACCTTGGGTCGGCTATGGTATGGGAATTAGCAGGCAATAAGAAGGATATTGAGTGAATGCTAGCCCATGTCAATATAATTGAAATTAGAAGATAGAGCCCGCTTAAAGAGAAGTCCCAACGGTAGATTTCAAGGATATGCCCCGATTACAATAATAAAGAACTGGCACAACTGGTTTGCCCGGCTATGAGTGATATATCTCGCTCGGATTTTTTCCCTTTGAGAATATGCTAGGCCCCGGCTGGATGTGAATGGAAAGGGAGGAAAAAAAATTTTCCCTTCATCTGATCTGGGTCTGGCACGGGTATTGTAGCCATCCGCCTACCCGCTGGAAATTAGGGCTCAGTTGAAGTTACCAAGTTAAATCCGACCGTCTACCTTATTTCTCACGAGACCACATACTGAAACGGAGTGAAGAATGGGCTCGCTGAAAGAATTTTAGGTTTTGGTAAGGAAAGAAAGAAAGAAAGAAAGAAAGAAAATTTTTCGTTCGCGTGGATTGTGATGATCGAATAGCGTTTCAGCTAGGTTGGTGCGGGAACGGATAAATTACCGGCTGACCCGAATCCAGCTTCTAACCAGCTCCCCAGGGCGGCCCTCAGCCGGAAAAGATGTTTGCGCCCGGAGCCGATTGGCGTATCGGGAAGAAGTCTTGTTGAGTGGAAGCGAACTGATACGGGATTTTCTCTTCGTTTTCTTTTTGGGGCATTCCAAAAATATCCCATCAGACTGCTTCTGCCACGGCCACCATTCTTCTTTCCACAAACGTCGCCTCTTCCACCAACTGCGATTCGACTCTGGCTGTCAAGGGTAGCTGCACTGCCCTATCAATATGAACAGCCGTACACAACAAGAAATTTCGAGCCACTCCCATATGTGTATATCGGTGATTGTGCATGCAGGAGTAGCATTCACACATCACAATCAATACCGTATCTCGCAGAATCTGCGTTACGATGGAAGGAAAAACAAACAAACCGAACAAGGACCAGCAGAGGATAGCATCATTCTTTCCTGGACTCGCACAAAACCTTACTTACTGCCTGGCGTGATTGAGTTGGCTGGAAGCGCAATTCCCGGACTCTTTCACAGCTCAAAAATGAAAGCTCGCGGAACTAAGCATATGTCCCGACAGGCCTATTAAAATGCGACGCTGGCAAGGCATTCTAAATGCCACGCTTGCAACATTGGGAAAATAAAGGGTAACGGAGAAGGCAAAAGAACCTTTGCCGTAGATGCAATGACTTGCGCGACGGGATGTGACTTCCCGACATATTAAAACTCGCAATCGAAGAGTTGTAATAAAACGTTTATGCAATTATGCGCGTATGCATTCGTCATGAATCACTCGAAGCGATGGGGTCTCAGGCGGAGACAATGTCATCGTATGTGTGATGCTGACAGTTGATGCTTCTGGAAATACTTTCTCTAGTTGGTAGCCTTCTCAACCCTAGGAAGGTCCTTTTTGACGTTAACTGGTGCGTAAGCATCTATGAAGGTGCTGAATCAGCTTGGTATTGCGACCGGACAAAGCGAAACTAGACCGGAACAAGAGAGACTGAACCGCCAGCGGCTAAGCCACACCTGAGGAATGCTAGATCGACTCCGGGATGCCCAGACGCTAGCACCGGGAGTCCTGGCCGGAACTATGCCTTGCTGGTTACTCTTTTGATCTTTGGGAAATGAAAGCCCGTTTCCAGGTGTCTCGAATTTTTCCTTCACATGCAACCTCAGCGGAAGGTCCAGGCCAATAAATCTCATTCAACAAAAACAGGCGAGAGAGACATCAAAGGCTGTTGTTATCAACACAAAGGAGTCACATTTTCCATCACTGCTCGTAGCCTCCCGCCGGGAAGATGATATCGCCAACAATCAATTTGAAAGTCTTCAAGGCAAGGGATTTCTCGAGGAGCTGCTTATCGCTCTAGGCTTCTCTTCCACCACCATTCGCCGTTATGCCGCTCAGGAGTCTTTGAAGCCTCCTTTTAGGCTTGTGGACTAAAATCATGATGGTGTGCTCGGAAATGGAGGGTGAGGGGAAAAAAAGGAATAAAATTTTTTCTGGTCTACGAATGCTTCAAGAAAATGAAAAACATCTACGCATACAGGCTGGGTACCCAGCCAGAGGTACCAAGCTCCTTGACCAACAGGAGGCCGCTGTGACGGAAATCTGAGAGAGAAAAAAATTTTGGAACAGGCAGGATACGATACAGAATGCCCCCATCAGCAATTTGCCCAAACTAGGCAGGGGTCTTTTCACACACACACCGTTTATTTCTCAATCTCAAGGCCACTAGTCTGAAATCTCAGGCAGGCATGAGGGTGTGTGCTACGACTCATTTCTCTGCGTATTGTCCCATATTGCTTATTCAAAGACCCAATTCTTCCTCTCCCCAAGGCACAGCTTTCTCTCACCCTGCTTGGACTACCTGAAGAAAATATGTATCCGGGAAGGTGAAATTCCTTTTTCCCAGGTCAATGTTTTACTTTTTCCCATCTACCCGGCCGCCATGAGAGAATGAACGCCAAAAAAAGAAAACAAAAGTACTGAGGGTTGGATTTTTTTTTTTTTTTCCCA
This sequence comes from Dactylella cylindrospora, assembly GCA_012184295.1. Taxonomy (NCBI): domain Eukaryota; kingdom Fungi; phylum Ascomycota; class Orbiliomycetes; order Orbiliales; family Orbiliaceae; genus Dactylella; species Dactylella cylindrospora. The sequence continues at coordinate 276,967 of LDUD01000084.1, forward strand.
CCCACCAAAAAAAATATTTGCAAAATGAAAGGACGGGGTGGAGGTGGTAATAATAAACAATAATCTCTGGGCCCCATACCATGCGTCTGAATTGTTGTACTGGACTGCAGGACACTTAAGCAGTGTGTGTGGTTCTCTATATATCAGTTCGGGCGGGCCTGTTCTCCCTCCTAATCCAAAATTTTTCTTCCCTTCTATCAATTTTTGCCTCAGAAAAATTTCTGGCATCTATCCCGACGCCTTTTGGCTACCCTGTCCACGAGCCTCAGTATCGACCTGACAACTGCAATCACATACTACAACGTCTCCGAAAAGGACGAAAGACTCGAACAACGTTCAGACCCGTTATTACTAATCCCTCGACGATTTTCGTCCCCGTAGCCAGAAATTTCTCGAACAGGAATTCCCAAGGTCGACAGGTTCATTTGACTCGGGCGGATATATTGATATATAATATATCCAAGTAGCATTCCACATATCTTACATCCCTTTCCTTCTTTATTGTTTTCTCTGAAAACATATGATCTCAGACTTGAGATAGCCCCTTCCATTCTCCCCCCCTTCGTGATAAAAATCCACAAAGCGCACGCACAGCGACAGCGCAAAGGGTATATCACCCACGTAAAATAGTTTTAGAGGTTTTGACACGGTAGAAATCAGTCAAAATTCAGGCCTTTTCCTCCGTCCCGCCTGGTCGTAGACCATCTACCGTCCGGCCAAAGACAACCTCTCCGGAATCACAAATTCCTCATAGGCCACCGCCCGCCTCAAAGACCCCTCATCCAAAGTCGGCGTCCGCGACTCCGCACCCACAAGCCCCTCCATCAACACCAAGCATGTTTGCTAATTCTGCATACGGTATGCCGTCTCACGGCTATCCTTATAATTATGCTACCCCTCTTAACTCACCGCCTTTAGGTGCTGGAGCTGGTATGCACAGTTTTTGGGGACCTGACTACTCTCATACTCCTGCGCCTACCCCTCAACCTCAATCTTCTCCCTACGCAAGTAGCGGAAGATCGAGATCCAGCCAGCACCGACGTCGAAGTGAACAATTGCCTGGCCGAGATGGTGTCACGTCTTTCCCGACAACCCCGCAGCCAAATAGGAACTCTGCGACCCCAGGAAGCTTCTCACCATACAGCTATAGCACACCATCTCCAAGACCATCGTCCTTTGTAACTGCTCCATCTCCTGGACAGGAGTACTTTTACACAATGGGTCCACAAGGTCCAGTTCCTTCCGCTGCCGGAGCCTACGCTTCCCCACTTCAATCGGATTACGAATATGTCAGTTCCCGCCATCGTGCATCTCCTAGAGTTCGATCTTCTCCTTCTAAAAGTCGGGCACAGAGCCTGCACCGATCTCACTCTCACATCGATTCCGCTTATGGCGGTGATGATGAGGAAGATCTTTCTTTATTTTGCCCCTATTGTTATCCTGATGTTTGCCCTGCCAATGAAATTCAGGAACATTCTCGTTCTCATAAACCTGTATCCTCTTTTTCTTCTCCTTATAAATCTTCTCCTAAGCTAGCGTTTGAACATGACTCTCCCAACGCAGAGTTCAAATTCAACGTCGAGCCCTGCGATGACGAAGCATATTACGGAAGTGAAGAGTTTGATACTAATCATGAACGCCTATATGCTTCGTACCAACAGACTGCACCTTCCTCTCCTGCTATGCACCCACCCCCACGTGAGCGTACTAGGTCCCGCAACTCGAAGACTCGAACCCCTGGACCTGGAAGCGACCATCCGCACTCCCCACCACCCATGGCCGAAGACATCCGCAACCACACCCCACCAACCCGAGAAGCCGCAGCTGCCCACGGAATTCCGCAAGGTTACTCGACTAAGAACTGGGATCAACAAGAACGACCAATTATGCTTCTCGGATCTGTTTTCGACGCTAATTCTCTTGGCAAATGGATCTACGATTGGACAGTTTTCCGACATGGCACAAACTCACCAGTTACTGAGGCGTCTGGTGAACTCTGGCTGCTCCTTATCCAATTGAGCGGAAAGAGCAAGCGTGCCAGAGAAGTCGTTGAGGCGAATCGCATCAAGAGACGAGAAAATCTCGTTCTCGTCAACGAGTTCCTTGAGTCTGGCGATAGACTTTGGGACCGCATGAAGCGTCTCCTCAAGCATTGTGAGGAGTACATGTGGAGAGGTGCCCAGGCTCTCCAGGGCAGCGAGGCCAATGCCATCCGAAAGGGCTCCCCAGGTGTTACCATGGGCAAGCAGGCTGGCAAGGAGTTTGTCGATGCCATGTTCGGCAAGGATCGCGAGCTCGAGCGCACTGAAAAGTTGATGACGGGCATGAGATTGTGGAGCACCCGTTTCGACGCCAATTGCGAAGAAATTCTCCGAAGACCCCACGCTTAAGATACCCCTCTTTTCCCCCGTCTTCCGATGATATCCAACCTTCCGATTTTTTTTTATCTACTTTTATCTCAGTCTGCCTCAGAGAATAGGGTTTGGTGGTCTTTCTTAGTATTCCATGCATGATTGGCTGCTTTTGATCTTGTTCTTTAGCGACGGCGTTTATTCGTTTCTTCCTCATACCACCTATAGACTTGGCTTACTTTTTTTTATATTATTTTGCCTGTCGTTTTTCTATTTACAAAAGATGAGATATCCATTTGTTTGATACTGTTTTGCAAAGTTTTGTTCTGCTCTTATGTTTTTTTTTGTCTTCAGGATACCGATTGGCTAATGGCTTTATACTTTTAATGTCTGATTGATATCTTTCATGTTCTACGTTTTTTAGTTGTCGTTTCTTCAGATTAAAATCGAGGCTGGCTCTTTGTTTTTTACTGTGCAAAGCTTTTTTATACCTTTAATACCGGACGATGTTTGTTTCTCATTCCCTTCTCCGTATCTCCTTCAATATTGAGGCATCTTAATTTATATCGCGCCAGCACCTTTTTTGATTTGAAGAAGCCCTTCTCCTCTTGGCATTCTCTGCTTTCTCGCCCGAACCCCCAAAAGTTCGTTTTTATACATACCGCCATCTTCGCTCAACGGTTCCGCCCATAGCCAGAAACTCCGCTTAATGCTTGCTTTAGTATGTTTTGCTTTCGACGGTGGTCTCATAGCTTGGATTACACACATGCATCGGGATCACTTTGTTTCTGTCCATCGCTCTCGCATAGTTCCGCACCGCATCTGCATTTCTCTACGGCAACCAAAAGAAAAAAAAGGGAAAAAATTCTTCCTTTTCCTCTCTTTCTGTTAGTCCCTTGTTCTTCCTTGTGTTTCTTTCATCTCCTCTCTATTCCTTTTTTTCTCTTTCGGCTGTCTAGATTTCTTCTCTTTTCCTTTTACACTGTTTTTACATCTGGCTCGTGGCGACACTTGACTAGGGGACGTGAAAAGAAAGGGGATGATTTCTGCATGAAAAGAAGGGCTGGGACCAAATACGGGATGATACAACGGGAACAAAAAGTTAACGGGTCTCTTTTTGTCTTGCTTATTTCCTTTCTATCGACAAAAGTTTGATATCAAGAGTAGTAACGTTTAATATACCCATCTTTGTTTGTTTCGCTGCTCTGCTGTTTGTTCAAACTGTCTTGATTGCCTTCCTGTCTGTCTTTTATCGATATTTTGAAATTGAATCTATTTCTTTCTTGCTTTTCGATTCAAGATGATACATGTTCAACGTTAGCTCTCGAACGACTGGTATTCTTCGTGGCTATCCTCACTGTGCTCTTCGAAAATCTCTACTTTGTTTGAAAAAATTCATATAAAACCAAAAAATACACAAAAAAAAAAAAAGTTTGTCGTTTTGTTTTTACTCTTTGAGGTTCATGCATGACAAATTCTCAAACTTGTTCTGCCCTGTTCTTTGCGACCGCCAGGTTCTGCGTGTGCATCTTGTGAAATTTACACGGAATTGTTATCGTTCGAGATGATGTCGAAAGGAGGCTTGCCCGGATTCTGGGCGCCTGCCGGGCGCTTGGGCTTTCAGGCAGATGAACCGGATGCCCCCTTGTCGTCGATACGCCTTGACGGCAGCGTCACAGGAACACATATCGAAGAAAGGATCATGGGATGGCTATGAAGGGGGCTCTGCGATTGCAGGCTCGACTCACCGCGGGATTCGCAAACCGTCATTGGTCGAAATCACGGGCGCATACGTGTGTACCGAACAAACAGGTATCGTTAAAATGGACAGTATCTCAAATCAGCTTACAACAATTGCTGAGAATATCTTTTTTTTCGTCCCATTCTTTTTTACATTGAGGAGTCATTCAAGCTCGCATTTTTTGAATTCATGTTTTTCTTTTGTGGCGATGAATCTTTTATTCTCTATTCGCGTTTCGACAGTCGACGCTCCAACAGATTGACTTTTATTCATTCGAACAATTGTTGTAATTAGAAGTACCCATAGAATTAACTTATTTTTTCCTCCTTGTCCTACAAGAACCATATGGTACAAACATAACTTTTGTGTGTGCGAATTTCTAAAAATGTAAAAAAAAAAAAGCGATGTCAGGCGCCGTTCTACGATCCGAGAAACCTTGTCCGACTGTGAATCATTCTACATACATGATGCATTCCAGATTCCGCAACATGGTGATATCTGTGTGATCCGGATCGATCATCCCAAAAAATCGAGCGATACTGCATGCTGGGTAGGGAGAACCAAAATAAAATACCTAGAGAAGCATTCTCTTTTGTTTCGTTACGCAATGCAGCTGAGCCTGCTGCCTCAGCGCCCTGTTTCGGATTTTCTTTTCCACCCCCCTCTCTTCCCGTCTTATCTCAGCGCGAGGTGCGATGCTGGGGCAGCACGACAAATCTATACTTGTTTGTTTGTACCCCTCCTTTCTTTCACGCTAAGAAATTCGGCGCTGCCCCTCACTTGTGGGTACACAAGATAAAGGTAGATGGTCAGTTAGGGGGGGAATTTGGGTGGGCTATGTACCCACCGACTAAAGTTGTCGACAAAAAGACGGTTCGTAGAAAGCCGCCCGGCATTTTGTTAACAAATATAGAAATATTCTGGAAAATCTGAATGTCGAGAGAGGGTGTACGGGCATGCTGGATGTATGGTATAATAATCGCAACGGGCGCTATAGTAATTCATGTCCGACCCGCATGCGGTGCGGTCGGAAGGTTTTTTTTTCTTCTAACAAGAATAGTTGCTTCGACTATAGGTGTAGTAAACCCACTATCGATGCCATACTTAGAGCGAAAGAGTAAGGAGGGATGATCATGAGGCACACCATATGGCCAGTTCTACATATTCCATTCCCGTCGACGCAGGGGCAACACCCAACTTTGGAAGCGGTAGAGAATAGTAACAGGAAAAAAACATATACGAACAATCCTATTGTAGGGCGCTTATATTTTCCGTGCCGTCTACATTTCTATACTTACCCTCACCTACATCAAAGCGACCCCTAACGTCGATGAGCTATAACAGCAAACTTGTATAATCACCGAAGCACTCGGATACTCGAACACCTCCTCGGGAGGAAAAACCTGTTTTTCGAGCCACCGCTTACTCCTTTTTTGGCAAAAAGGGATCTTCTAATCGAAAAATATCGCAGATAACTATACTACAGTACTTGGAAGTATGTACTTTGAAGCTTTTTACCCATTTTTGGCATGGGTCGTATTTTCGGTGGCTTGAATTCTTGTGAAGCCGTACCCCGGTAGATGTGGTACGCCATTCAAAGCCAGAATGTCCAAACTTTCTACGACGAGAGGAAAAAAGGCTGAGGTGGTGTGCACGGAATTTATGGGTATAACAAGAGCGGCCAAAATAGCCATACAAAAAAAGGATGTTGGTCATGGGAAGAACTCAAAAAAAAAGAACCTGTCCAGGAACAGGAACGAGAAACAGGAAACAACATGGAACTAGGCTATTGCCGTAGCCGCCGACGGGGATTCGGGGTGTAGTTTTAGCGGCGAAATGTTGAAGAAGGTGGTGTGCACGGAGAATTGTCGGTGAGGCTGCGTAAAGAGGGTGGGATACAAAGCGATGGTCTAGAGTGGTTTTTGGACAACACGGCCGAGTCTGACAGTCCCCCAGGCCCGGTTACCCTCAGTTTCTGATTCCTGGGAGTATTCGAACTACCGGGGCTGTCCCGTAGATATCTACGGCCTCGAGCAGAGGGCTCAAGGTCAAGGGGATACGGCACCGAGAGGTTAGTAATAGACATGCAAGACTTGTTATCATTTCTTTTACGAGATCCTGCGACTGCAACGACGACACTGCTGCGGACGAGTGTTGCTTATGTTGCATTTTTAACGTATCTGCTTTGGCTGTCGTACTCCCACAGATCCTGAAGGAAAGAGAGCCCTCATCTTGCAAGAGAAGGAAGTTTGATGTTGACATGCTATTACTCTAGAATTGTGGAATATTCCTTTTTATCATAGCCTTCTAGGCGGTTCCTTCGGGAGATAATGCTTCATTCTTAGGTGATCATGTGAGAAGTCATGTGCAGGATCTCCAACAGAAACGTATATGAAACCCTGATGGATTTCCTCGTAAAATAGAGATCGGGATCCCTATTTACGATACTATAGCCTGTTTGAAGTACCTTCGTTTTGTTGTAAGTATCATTTTGTAATCTTCCACCTTGCAGTTCAAGATGACAGATTTCATGGTGAACACCTCTGGCAATCCGTTTGATGTCCGGTGGGCTACTGCGGTGGTTGATCTATTTGCACCTGGTGCAGTAGTAAACATAATTATTGGAGTATTGCAACCAAAAACTCTCGATAGCGGCTTGCGTCATGTAATTGCGTATAGATGTCTCGCTGCAGTGCAAATCAGCTCAACGAAATGATATACCAACCATTCAGCAACCCCAAGTCACTTATGGTATAGGGCATGCCTTAAATTTAGGCTGCATCCGGTCGCAGTTCCTTCTCCGGTCTCTGACTTTGATTCACTTTGTGCCGTTGGGTAGGATGCAAGGGATCTACTTGACAAGTAAATCGCATCCACGATGATGGTCTAGTAAGCAATTAAATTGGTCAATGAATCATGGCTGTTTTGGCTTGACGGCATAGCACAATACAGGTATCAGGACATGGCATTGGCCCCCCAGACCTTTGGTCGGCTCGATTGCATTATTGAGATGGGTGCATAGACTTTGCCACCAGGGGATCCAAAAACTTGTCTCTACTAGCTCACTCTCCATGCATATGATGGGAGGTACATGCTCAAGCTATAGGGGCCATGTTAGATCAGCAACAGTAGGTCATTGGGCTCTCGGGCAAACCTGCCTAGCGTAATTTTCATGATGGACAGACTCCATCCAACAGAGGTAATGGAAGGAGGTAGCTCTAAGGCTAGCTACCTCAGTACTATCTCTACTTAGGTCTGCTAATACTGCAGTTGACTTTTCGTAGCAATATTGACATGATAGATGAATTTCACTGTGTGGCTGCTCTCTTTCATATCACCGGTCACTACATCTGCGCTCCATTCAAGAAATGTCATCTCATGCATCTCCCAAAGAGCATTTACCTAGATTAATATTCTATTTTTCTGTCTCCAAACGCATACTCTAGCGCTACCCCTTATGTAGCTACCACCTAAGTATGTAGTCAAATACGCGGCCTATATTTACCCCTGTGGCTGCGTCTGCGCCTGCTATAGCCCCATATATTCCGCTTAGTTGAACCATCGGGTATCGAACCAATTCAGCTGCTTTTTGCTTGAGAGAACATATCGCCTTGTGAGACTGGACTACCTCTCCCACGACGGCATAAGATGAATCGCATGGATACTAGTAGTCTCTTCTTCCCGCAGCACTAGCAAACTCTCTTCGCCATTGCAGCAACTTTCGTTGTTTACCCAGTCTTCCGGTTCCTAACTTTGTGCGAAAATCTTAGTTTGTAAGCAACCTTAACAATGCCGATCAATATATATATTTCATCTCTCCACGCCGCTGGATCGCATGGATATCATTGTATTTTGCCAGCTTAGGTGCCGGGTGAATTTTTCGAGTGAGTTCTGAGCGACAGGTTTGGTTTGGTATTTCTATGGATCTTCTCCTTTGGCTTCCTCAGAACAGTGGGGACTTCTTCGCCTTCCTTAACCTCGTCTCCCTCGACATTGGAGTATAAACTTTCTAGAATAACGTACGCATGTATTAAACTAGACCATTACATATTTGTTTATCTTAAATACACATTATAAGGGGGTATGAGGTTGGTAGATAATATTCTGCTTATTAAATTAATTTTTTTGAGGTGACGAAGCTAGCATCGAGGGAGACGGGGAGAGCCATGGTAGGGAAGGGGAAGAGGTCCCCACTGTTCTGAGGAGACCAAAGGAGAAGACCCATGATAACGGCGTGGAATGAACGGCGTAGATATGCACTTAAGTTATAGCTCCACTAAATGTAAACAAGGCAGAAAATTAGAAATATTAATATCAGATTGTAGGCCGCTATATTTGTTCGAATAACCTCAAACCTGAACTGTCTACTGCAAAGCCGAACTAGTACTTTAACTCGAAGGTTTCCTCCAACAGCAAAAATCAATGCCATTTGCAATTTCGAATACCGTCATATTCCTAGCTTATCTTCGCAAATGATATTTTCCAAAGATCGTCCAAATATTTGTACTTACGGTAGTGCCAGGAGGTTTTACCGCTCTCAGAGAAGCTCGCTTGAAAATTAAGCCGCTTCCTGCCCAGCCTGTTTTTCTCGCGATATGGTGACCCGGGTAAACAACATTGAGATAGGCCGGAGGCAAAACTGACAAGACAAGTCTAAGTTCCCAGCCACTATGGAGGTAATTAGCATCTTCAGTGTAACCTTAAATTGTATTAGCAGAGGAGGTGCCTGCTTTTTTGTCGACCACTCTCTAGCTCCATGTTGAATAGTATCTATACAGGCAATGATGGCTGATTCAATACTGAAATAGGAGACAGTATAGCATCAACATTCTGTCCCAAGAGTTCCTGTCCGGGACTATTTGGTCGGTAGAGACCTATACACCCCATTATTGGTAAGGTAGGAGCTAAGTAGTATTTTATACAACTGGGTAAGTACTTCGTTACCACGCTATATCTAGGTCTCGAGGCTAAGACTTAGAATCAAATTCTCAACTCTATCATTAGATAGGGTCTAAATAACAATCTCTATTAAAATCATAGGAGGCCGAGCATATGCAAACTAGCCCAATCTGGACTCCTTATCATCCACCCCTATCTACCTCCCCAAGTTATCATATCTGAGATGAACTGATTGTTGGTTCAATTATGGTAATTAAAGGCGCTAGATGTCCCTGTGCGTATTCAATGACATGGCTTTCCCGTAGTTTAGCTTCATATTCTTTGTGAATTTTCAATGACCGATGTAATCTCATAGCGAGGTATGATATCCAGGAGTTGACGATCTAGTGCCTTTTGTAGTAACACCAGCATTTATTTTGAGCAATTCGGCGCGAATGCCGCACCTGTAAAGATAATAAATAATCCCAAACTTTCCATGTGCTGTTATCGAAAGTTCGAGAAGTTCATATTTGAGCAGCTCCTTCCCTAGTTTCGATGGACTCAACATAAGAAACAGGGATGGGTTGAGAATGTAAGTTTTATATTCCATAACTTGTCTCAGCTACATCCAGGATTCGTAGCTCTTAGTCATGCTACGCGAGAGCAGGTTGACGGTGGTGAACATCATTGGGGTAGGTAACTACATCAATAGTGAACGCATAACGCACGGCTTGTTTCGTGCCTCATTTGTCTTGACAGACTTCCTTGGTGATTATCCCGATTTGTGGATTCGAGCCTGATGGTTCGACTAGAATCCTTAGGAATCTCATGAGCTACTCACCATTGCTGGCCACGGCTGCTATAATCCCTATAAACATTATATTGGTGAATCCCTTGTCGAAAAGGCCGACTTGTATCTATTTGGCATAGGGTCAATTGAATTTATGTTTCTGTGTATGGTATGGATGACACGTAATCTGATAGGTTATTGCTATTGTATTTTGCTTTTCCTGAGATTTGTAGATGTTCTGTTGGCAATACCATGGCTCTTTTTCGTTCAAGTGAGTATAGTGTATCTGATAGATTGTTCAGAATCCAAGATTGGTGTAGGATTTGTAATGGATGAGTAGGGTCTTTTTTTGTCGAACGGAGCTATATTGATATATTCTTAGATGAATTGTGACAAAGGTAGTGACAGATATATATTTGGTTTAATAGGTTTGCTGCTTTATCAACATGGCGGGGGCGCGTGCTTCTAGTACCATCCCACTCCTCCCCACTGGCTGATGTTGGTATAAATGTCCCATAGGATAAGGGGATTAGTGGATGGATGACACATGTTAATGATGGATGATGGATAGTTGATGGATGATGCATGGTTGATGGGTTGGATGATGGTAGATAGTGGATGAGGGAAGGGATTATGGAAGGCAGAAATTAGAGGAGGTTTAAATACTAAGCTTTGATTCCGTCTATGTCAAGATGAAAATATCAACACAGAAGCTACTAGAAATGGCGTTACACACGCACTAAAATACAACAGCCCCAACAACAGTCCTCCTGCACCCATGGTAACAACCCTTATTGCCAAGTCATCATATTACACCAATAGTATTCCTTATTGCCATGCTAATATCATACAATCTCTACCTCTCAGTACCGCTAAATGCCAGTCCCTATCTGTCAACGTCCAACCCCCTCAATCCTAGGTAAACATCCGTTCCCCAACCAAACAAACTCTCCACCTTCAAATCCCCACCAAAAAACTGCGCATAACTCCGACTCAACCCCATCCCGAATCCCAACCCCGCAATCGTGCTAGCCTCAACATCATTCATAGCGCTGCTAATAGCATCCATCCCTGCTCCTCCCATGTCCCCTCCGCTAGCATTGCTTGTAAATCCCCCGCTACCACCGAGCGTGTTGGCACTGTTGAACGTCGTGAAGCTATATGAGAAGATCTTTGGAAGGTGCTCCGGGGCGATGCCGCCGCCCCTGTCGCGAATGCGAATAGTCACTGCCCTTGCGGCTTCAGACTTCATAGTCTCGGCGGAGCTAGAGCCTGTCCCCGGTCTGTAAGGTCTAACGTCCCCCTTCAATCCATCGCCCTGTACTTCTGTTCCCGGTGTAATCATGTTGATTCCATCTTCTCCACCAGCACCGTTCTCAAGCATCCCGCCCAACGGCAAGCTCTCTGGACCAAAGTACCCCGCGTCACCGATATCGCGTTCCATATCCGCACTAGCAATCGTGACAATGATGGGTATATCGACATTCCTATTCTCAATAGTCGCTCTGAACGCATTCTTCAACAGTTCGGTCATAATGTACTCCAGATGGCTGGGCACATATGCAAACTCGGCGTCTGTCATGCCGTCAACGACGACAGTTGGCCGAACACCATACCGAAGGTCGCAGATGTCGCCAACAAACTCCGCACAGTATTTGACGATGGTCGTGGGGTTGAGATGTGTGTCTATCGTACCGATATACGTTGATTCCGGATTTGACACTCCAGGGAGGGGAAGGCCCTGCGAAAGTGAGGCGTCATGAAGTGCAAGATGTTGCTCGGCCAGTAGCCTAGTGCCTATGCGTGCACGAAGATGCTCCTCGAGGAAGGAGGTTATTTGGTCTGGCTGCACATATCGTTTACATTCCGTGAACCCCCTCGCAAGAGAAGGGATGGTATTCCGATGCGTGTCCACAATCTCGGATAGAACATCGTTGAATCTAGCTTCCTCCTTGAGGGTGGTAGGGAAGTCCGACTTTGGGAAGGAGAGAAGCAGTCGCAGCGAGTGGAGGTAGTTGTTGTAGATTTGTGATATGTGGGGGTTAGAGACAACGATGTAGGGGAGGTTTCGGAGGGCGAGGATGCGTCGGGCCAGTCGGATCGGTAGGACGCGGAGCGTGAAGGCAGCAGAGGCGAGGAGGAGATCTGGTGCGAGTGGGGGTTTACCGAAGCGGACGAGATCAGATAGGGTAAGGGGGTGGAGTGGGAGAGCGGCTAGTTGGGCGACCTCGCGGTCGAAAGAGGGGGTCCTAGATTTTGGGGGCGTCCCCGGGGGCGGGGTGGCCGAACGGGAGCCGGTTGACGGGGAGGATGTTAGGGTTGAATAAGACCTTGAAGAATGTGAAGGTTGGGGTGAGAATGATGTCGTAGTCGCACGCGGCGATGTGACGTTGCGACCGTGCTGACTACGGCTTTGACAGCCGGCTGGCGATCCGGGGGAATACGAGAGTGCGTCATTGGCCGTCTGTCCTTTAAAAGCCGATGTAGAAGCGGTACGGACAAGGGACCGTGAGATCGAAGGGATGCGAGCGTGGGAGGGCAAGTTAACAAAGTTAACAAGAGAGGCTGTACTCTCGATAGGTAACAATTTACCTTTTCGGAGGCAGCGATGGCAGATGTACCCCGCCTGCTTCATAGCCATGGCCACAGCTCGTGCTCGTGCTCGTATCAAAAAGGCAATCCGTCTCCCGATAATATACCGACCGCCGACCGTACCAAAAAAATCGCCTTCTATTTGTCAGGATATTCACAAACGAAAAAACTCCCGTGAATCCCGTTTTTGGAGCTTCGCCGCTTGGTGCCAATTCGGGTGCTTCCCCAGGGACCACCCCAAAGATGGCAAAAAAGATGGGGTACGGGTTCAATGACGACTAGTTTACGAGTATCGATGACCAGATAGTTGGGTTTGGCTGGGAATTTGGCTGTTTCGAGCAACGTAGCCGTAAAATGCGAGTAATCGGTTGTATGACGCCTGCCTGCCTCCATACCCTGTCTTCAGCCATTCAGCCCTGTTCAGCCATATGCTTCTATGCTTTCTAGCTCTTTCTCATTCTCGCCTGGCTGGGGAAGATACACAAAGTAGAAAACCAATTAGGGAGGGGTGGGAGGATTGTTGGCTGGTGTGACGATAGCTTGCTTGTGGCGTGCAGGCTGTCCGTTTGTGTTGGCCGGTCTTGCCATCGGAATCGGTGGGGCTCTGCTGCTGATGTGTTGTCGCTTTGGCTGCCCCAGAAGGCTCACTAACGTTAACAGCAGCTGCTATGGCTATAGCGTCCCAGGCAGAGAGGCTCTGCAGCAGAGGCAGCCCTAGATCATAACTAATTCATGATCAATCATTACGATTCCCACAACGTTATATGCGTGTAGACTCTAGCAGGCCATTGCACCACCCTTTTCGGGAGGGGGGCCAGATCCAGACCTGCTGATGTTACAATTCGTCGCATCTTGTAAATTTTGTGAGGCTAAACATCCTCCTTCCCATAATCGCCGTTGCCTTCGTCATCATTATGAGAGCCAAAAAAAGGGTCCCCCATAAGCTCAAGTTGGGCGCCTCGAGAAGCAACCGGAACCCTTTCACAAGAAAAGCTCACTCCACCGTCTCTTCTTCAATAGGTCGGGTTTCTCGCTCTCGCTTCAAATTGATCAATCAGGTCGGACGATAATTATAAACAGGAATCACAGTGCTCTCTATAGCACACGAATCGCTCGATCCGACCGACAGCACTGAATCATGAACCTTCCATCTTCTTAGCTCAGCCTTGTTTTTATTCCAGATCCTTGGTCCATTTGCAGCATGTTTAATGCCCGAGAGCCTTACAGTATCATTTTTGACCAGAAACGTAATAATGTAGAGCTGAAGTATCTCACAAGTACCTTTCGGGTTTCCCTTCCTCGAGGGATCTCCCCGAGGGTATCTCGGGATTCCGATCCAGGAAAAGATTTATAATAATCCAATGGGAATATAAAAGCGTAAGCCCATTCCAATCCGATAACCTTGTTGGGTTTTACAATGAGTCTTTGTCGTCATCCAAAATGTCGCTTTTAGCTTTTCCTTGGACCCTGCGTTTTTTTACGCTTCCCCAAACCTCGCGGATGCTTTCTCAGACCACATGCTCATGCCATGCAGAGATTCTGCACCTCATAGATACCGCTATAGTAGCATATATTTAAACAAAAAAACCTAAATTGGAGCAATCTGTTGAACATGCTAGATTGCTGCACTTGGTTCAAGCAGGTTTTTGGTGCAGAGGCAGCTGCGTTTGTGATTACTACAAATTTAGTCTCCTCTGGAAAGCAGGGAGAGCTTAGTAAAGCTGTGCTACTATTTCCTTCTACAAATTTCCCCCATCGATTGGTGACTAATCTCTTTCCCGGCTGTGTAGACCCAGAACCGCTGTGGTCAACCTAGCATTGCATTGGAAGAGCTCAACCACTGCACTCTTGCTCTCCCTGCGTAACCTTTTTTTTTTTTTTTTTTTCTCATTCTCACATGCTCTAAAGTCCGCTTTGTCAATTGTTTCCCATTTCTCCGGGAGGAGTTGTAGCTCCTCCTTCTCCTCCTCTCCTCCTTCTCCTCACTCTTGTCTAGCTCAGGATCCAGAGCCTCTTTCTCCAAAAAAAACTATCTTTTTGTCAGAATGTGGGGGGTACTAACCGAGAGACAGCGGGGGGAAAGACGAGTTCCGACCAGCTCGAAGTGTCAAAAGAAATCTAGTTCAACCATCCTCCACAGTCTTTCCTCCCTCTAGCATCAAACCCGTGACTGACTAAGTAGCTAATCGTTGACTCTTTCCGGCCAGCGCTAACTCTTTCGAGGCGTCCAGAACCGCCAACTCACAACAGCGACAACACACCACAGCACAACGAAGCAAAAAGTGGCACAGCCCAGTATTCCCAGGTGTACAATTCAGCTTACCCCTCTTCTCCTCTGGATACCTTGCTTACTCCTCTCTTCCACTTCCCTCTGGAACCTACCATGCTTTACCTTCGGGGAGCCCGTTCTCCTTCTCTTTCTCTTTGCCCCTCTGCTATGCCAGGCCCTTTTCCCCTCTGCTACTCCTCACATGTGCATACCTCCCCTCAATTGAAAGGTTTCGATTGATAGCAATGCCCTCGCTTACACCCGCATCCTTACATACGTCTCTCCTGCTCTTTCCCTCCTCTCTTTCTGATCTGATCGCGGACTCCAAAAGGTCGTGTCAGATTCAGAAATAGGTCCCCTTGCCTGCCAGGAGATTGCATCGCATCTCTCTCTCACCTCCGTCCTCTCTTTTATTTTGTTTCCTACTTTGCAATTGGTGTACATTTTTTTGGTTTCCGAGTTGCTATTTCGCTACACCCGCTTAATCGATTGTGCATGCAAAAAACACAATCCCAGAATGAGCATGTAAGATCGATATCAGTAATACGAAAAATAAAAAAACTCACGATCCCTACCCCTTGGATAAGTAAGTTTTTATAATACCATCCCTCAACATTCCTCAGGGAATTTTTTTCGTATCCATGTCCGGGCCTTCCCTATCAACCGGATCCGGGATACCATCACATATGAAATAATCTCATGGGTTTGAAGAAGGCGAAGGAGTTTACAGTTCGCATTACAGCTGATAACCCTTGAAGCCCGACTGCCCCGATGCAAGCAAACTGACTCTTTTTCCTTTTTTGTTTTTTCAAATTATTTCCGACCTGCTTGTATCAGATACCCGTGCAATGTGTCAGATTCCTGCGATCAAAGCGTTCATTCTTCAAGAAACAAACAAGAATTTAGAGTTCTTATAGGCATCCTTCTTTGACCGTGTTTCAATAAACTTTTTTTCCCGTGCGTTTTTGATAGGTAGCGGGTGTAACGAGGATATACGGATCTTACAACCCTGGCAGTGTTAAAGTTTGGGATATAATATTTCGAATTTCTAAACAGGGGGGATTTTTTTTATTTGTTTGCGCGTCGTATAGCGTAGAGATTTTGACTTTTTCATAACCCGTGAGAGCGCGAAAAATATAGCTGTAGGTGTTTTATGATAATGGCGTCGGTATACCCCTTCATTCCCAGGTTGAGTGTGCATTGCAGTTCGTATTCACGGAAAAACTCACCGCCACAGTTTCTTTTCAATCGCAATTCGCCTCGTCGAAAGTGTATACGAGCGACGGTGTTTCTCAGACCACTTTGAAAAGAAGAAAAATTGCGAAAAAGGAAAACGGTGTCCTCAAATCTTCAATAGTTAAAAAAAAATAAAAAAAATAGTCAGCGCCGGGTAGTCAGCCATGGTAGCATCGCAGTTTCGCGGATTCGGGAGAGTTGACGATACTTCTGTGGTCCTCACATCATCTGCGACTGTAGAGCCATCAACGTGCAGATGAACTCTTCACTGTAATGGTTGAGGAATCATCGAAATTATCAGAGACCCATTAAGCATTCCGCCTCAAACTCAAGTTTCCGATTCCCCACCGCATCTCAGGATTAATATCATCAGCATTAATAATATCAGTAACCCGGTGGCCGTTTCAACCTTCTCCCCGAGGACCTCCTCCAGACCCCGCCAATCCATCAGAGCTCGAGCAACAGCGGAAGCACGAGCTCGAGCCCGGGACGCATTGACACCGATCCCGACGCTGATATTGAAAACCCGGCACAGATTGTGAGGATCAACATAAACATAAACATCTCGATCACGACAAAATATTGCCAATACGGCACAGCTGCACTTCTCAGCTGCACAATACCTATTGTCCCCTTCTCGGTTCCCATTCCTCTTCCCGCTCCACCCGTTCGTGCCTCTCCTTTGCGTGAACTTCAGCTATTTCTCTCCCTGTCTCCTTCTTCGCCGCAGCTCAAGTTCTATTGTTATCCCGGCGACAATGCTATTATAGCCCCCCTCTTAAGTTCTCGAGGGTATTCCACTCGGAATATCCTTCAAGCTGTCATATGCCTGTGCCTCGCGGATACAGCGAGACAATAAAAAACTGTGGACGTAAAGTCCAATAAGCGCCCTTTGTTCCACCTGCGGGTAGTGCACCTTGTAAAATTTTTCGTAAAATAGCATCCGAGCTAAACAATCAAAACTTTGTCCATTTCTGGCCTTCCCGTCCGCCTCCACTCCCTGGTGTTCACCTGCTGTGCCGCGAGCTTGCGGAACTTTGAAACTCCTTCTCGACTCCACTTCCCTTTCTTCCGTATACAAACTTGTAGCTATAATTGAAGAGAGGGGAAAAAAGGAGGAAGAGCGCGCGAGAAAAGAAAACGGGGTAGTCCGTGCATCCGTATTACCTGGAGTAAACCAGTAAGAAATGCGAGGGCTCCCTATCATCCTGCATAAAGGCTATCGCAAAATCGATAGGGCTCCGCCAAAGAGAAGAGGAAAAGAAAATTCGGGGTATTCCAGAAGAACCTCGGGGTTCCGACGTACCCGACCCATTTGCGGGACAGTCCGGTGAACCCCAAAAAAAACCACCACCGTCACCAGAGGACGTAAGCATACACCTCTTCATATGGGAAACATGCGCGCGCGGCGACAATTACCCAGCCATTCACAAGCAGCTTACAAAGACACCCCAAACATATAGTGGTGGGGGGCGGGACAGCTCCCAGCTCCCCCAGCTATCCATCTGGTGTACCGCTGTAACTCAACGATTGGATACCAAAAACTCAGCACTGCAGGGTCGGTTGGGGGGGTGGGCTGCTGTTGTTCTATATCCAATGCCAACGAAGAGAAGATGCATAGAACGAATAGGGCGAGTCGGCGGGCGGGGTTTGGGGTTTTTGGGAGGCGTGGGCCTGGTTTTCTCTGTTTGGTCATGCATGCTGCGATACGTTTGATTTTTCATGCACGATGGTGTGTGTTTGTGTGCTATAGCCATTTTTTCGATAGTGATGACGGTGCTAGCGCCATCGCAGTTTTTCTTAACGTTGAGAAGAGATCATCGGTCTTTTGCTACCCACCGGGTTGATATTCGGCGGACGCGGAAGGCGTAGGATTTTCATAGGGCTGCTGGAGGACAGGCTGAATGGATATTGGTGGGAAATAGTATTCCTGAAAGAGTAGAAGATATTTATGGATGATGTAGCTGTCGGATATGTACTGTGCCATTTTTTCTTGCGGTATGGGAGAGGGAAGGTGTTGTTTTCATGTTTCTATTGTTACATTCCGACGAAATGGCTGGTTTCGGCTGTAACTGTCGGAATCAAGGCGGCACGGTCTTCCAAATTGAGCAAACATGAGGAAATATGTGATTATATGTATGCATTGCCGCCGGATGTTACAAAGAGTTACGAGTTCGCTGTTTATTGGCTTACGTAGTGGATATTTTTACACGGTGTTTGGTTCACCATGTGCGCAAAGTAGCTTATTTGAAAGAATGTTCTTTGTTTGCATTTATATTGTATTGTATTCTGGATTAAAAGATATGTATGTCTCTTCCCTAAAGGGGTATCTACCTAAGAATGAATGATGTAAAAGAAAATGATGAAATGAAAACTCCAAGTGAATGATAGATGGATAATAAGAAAAAAAATAGTATGCAAAAATGGTATGGGTATAAGAAATGAACAGGTGGCTATGAATGTTGAATGCAAACCTGAAACGAAATGAAGAGAAGTAAAAAAGTTTGTACATGAATGTTAAAGAATCCGTTCTATGAACGCCGGAATGCATCCCAAGAAACTCAGGAAGAACAAAGTAATAATACAGGAGAATAATTAAGAATTAGTACTGAAAGTAAGATCAGACAACGCCGGGAGTACAAAGCAGCGGTCGGGTATTATGCGTGGTTGGGGTCCAGCCTTTCGAAAGCAAGTGGTATCAAAGAAAGAAGATTCGTCATGAAGGAAAAAAGCCAGATGGTCGTGAAAAATGCTGGTGTGCTGGAAACAAAGAAAAATGACAGAGAGAGAACCCGCTAAAATGTTGCAAGACTTTTTCGGAACCACCACGCGTAATACTGTACAGCAGGAAAGATTGGGCTAATAGAATCCAGAATATGAAATGCGTTTCATTCGTGAGAAGCGAATGGAATGTTTCGAAAGTGGAGGTCGAATAGATGCAATCGTGGAGGTGTAGGTGGCAACGGAAAAGTCTTGAGGTAATGAATGAATAATCGCTGAGTGAATTTTTGATCGCATCTGTAGATTAATGTTAGTGTAGCTGTTCATTTAGGCTTCAGAATCATTTGGGTTACTTGACTCACCTATTCGGCTGCTCCGAAGAAAACATTGGTAAATTGAGAACACTCTATTTGTGTTCGAATCGAACGTTCTTCTTGCACCTGGAGGCGATGCGTTCTCGCCTCAGCTCGTTGGCAATGATGGACTTGGAGTCGCATCTCTTTGGTGGCTTTCTCTGAGTCTCTGGAGTAGAGCTGAGGGAGACGGCAGAAGAGTTGTCAGAAGAATCATCGTCGTCCTCTTCGAATTCAAGGCCGATGTAGTTGGATGGTCGGGATCTTGTCCTCTGCATTCCAAAAGTATGACCGGCCAAGTCGAAGTCGGAGAAGAATTCGCTGTCACTGCTGTGAGCAGACAGATCTGGAGAGTTCAAAGTCGGTCTGTCGGGCCACGATGGGAAAGCGCAAGCATGTCGTTCACAAGAGTAGTTTGGAGATGCTGGTGGGAAGTGTAATAGCTCAGCGAGCTGAGACTTTGTGCTCGAGTTCGAGCGAACAATGGCGATCGGCACAGACATGTTGTAGTACGTGTGTGTCTATGTGTATGTTTGATCAGGTGTATATGATATTGTGACGGTTGTTTTCCACAAGAGTATATAGGGCCAGGCCTTGTATAAATGCGTGAAGGGTTATTTTTTTTGTGTGTGGTATGTGAGTGTAGAAGGGTTGTTTGTGTGTGTTGATGTTTAGCTCCAGGCAAGAGAAGTATATCTTATATGACCAGATCGAGGAAGGTTGAAGTGACGTGGGGGAGTAACGATCCTTTATATAGAATGAAAAGATCAAGAGGGTGGAAGAGGAAGGAGTCGAAGGAGTATTATATCTTGAGAGCCAGGGAGACCAGAAAAAGAAATGGTTGCGAGGCGTAGGGGGAGATTTTTAAAGGAGAAAAGCAAAAGAAGATGGGACGAAAATGTCGATTATATTGTATTGGGCCAGAGAGCTTTATGAGTTTTAGCTGGCTGGCTGTGCTTCCTTTTCCTTGTGATGGGAGAAGGGAAGGGGGAGAGCGGTGCAGTGCCCAGGACGAGAATGGGTCGGGTTGACTCAACAAAGCAAATAAGAGCAAGAATCCCAAAGAAAAAACAAATTCTCGGGAAAAAGAAAAGAAGAAGTGTGAAAGGGCGGAAAAAGTAAAAACAAAATGTAAGAGAACAGGGTCTCTCGTAGGTAACACCAGCCAACAGTGTAATGCCGGCTTTTCTGTGGGCTGCCAAGATAGGTAGCAACCGGAGGGTCTGAGGAGAGAGGATTCAATTTGTTTGGGGGGGCCGGATGTCTGACTCTGTCCTCCAAGGTTTTGGGGGGCGCACGATAATGTAGCGGGGGGTCACAGCTCAAGTACCCCGAATGTACACACCGAAACAGGTTCGCCCGCTCTGAGCCACCGGGGGAATAACCTGAGCGTATTGGGGGCCGTGTAGAGGTGTGTGTTTTTGTTTTTCTGGCTTGCGCACACACCGAAAGGCTGTGTGTGACGGTTTTGAAGTATCTCTTTGGTCAGTCGGTTGGATTGCTTAGGAACAGGAAACGTCTGCCGATTCGTTGCTCTTTGTAGAATCCCACGGGAGAGAGAAATCAAAATAATGATTCCAATTCCAATAGAAAGCCAGAGCTTCGATTTTTATGCAGTCGGACGGCGAAGCTGAGTGGGTTGAGTGGAATCACGACAAAGAAGAACAGGAGTGAGTCTCGAGTGTCTTCCCGAGATTCTTCTCCTTTTGCTGATGTTTTCTTTGTCAACAAATGAATAATGGGGATATCGATGCTCGTATTTGCGAAGATATCCGGAAAGCGGTAATTGAATTGAAAGAATGCGTATCACAAGCTGTAAGCCTCTTCGTCATGCTATGCAACTGAAAAAAATCACTCTTTCCTTCGGTCGCTTTTCGATTCTTTGGGTTCTTTCTTTTCTAGAAAGATTATGAAATATGTCCCCGGGCTTGTTCAAATTGAGGGACTTTTTTTGGTTGCTGCTCGCTGTTGTTGCGGCGATATAGCTAGGTTGTGACCGACTTGCCTTATTCTGAAGCTGATCGAGATTTATTATGCAAGGAGCTGGATCTCCCCACGAGGTTCTAAAAGAAGAGGCAAGATCCGATATTGAAGTTAGGACCAAAAAGCGTGGGATGTCGCGGTTGTTCGGCGTGTAATAAAAATTCAGGTGCCTTGAGAGGGTGGGCTGGTGTGTTTGTGTTGTTTCCAAACTGTGCGGGATGATTTGAAAGGATTCGAAGGTTGAAACTGGCCACCCGAATCGGCGTATATAAGTAAATGGCGATATGCGATGGGGGGTTAATGGCAATAGCTGATAGCTGTGTATATTTTCTTTTATTTGTTTACAAATATTTTAGATATATCCGAGGGCTGGCGATAAAATGTAGGTAGCCTTGTTTTTCTTGCTGTCCTTCGATCGCGATATCTAGGCTAAACCGTCTAGAATGTGATTGATGCAAAGCTTGTTTAGGAATGCTCGAAAGTCAACTACGTAAGTAGTATGTGAAGATCTAAATGTCGATGCAGATAGCTAGTGAGAAAATATCACCTAGGGATTCCACCGATGCATTCGGGATGTCGTCTAGTACTTATATCGTTCGCGATAAAAAAAATTTTCCATAGACTGGGGGGGCCGAGATCTCCTCTCTTCCATCTCTCCGCTCTTTTTTTTCTATCCGTCTTGCATTTCTCCACTCAAAAATCCCGATGAAGGAGAAGACATGGGGTAAACAAGAGGTCATCGGCCCCATTAACCCATCGTTCTGGATAATTAACAGCCGGTAAATGGGCTTCTGTCCTCTTGCCTGAGATATTTTCTTTTTCCTTAGCCCTTCCTTCATACAATTAACTCCTCAATCAATCTCTTCTTCGTTTTCGTCCGATTTCAATTTCAATCGAACCCGGTCATGAAGAGAAAAATCCTGATTCCCCACAATTAACAAGGGCCTTCCATCAAGACGAGGGACTTTCTGGAGCATGAGTGCTTTTTCCTGGGACGCATTTTCACGTTCACCGGTTTCTGACTGGTGATGGTGGAAAATAATCCGGCGCTCCTTTAGCGTCAACGGCTCTCCTCCTGTCCTTTCTACTTTCAAGGCGGACTTGCTCCATCGGAATGCCTTCCGGGCGGGTAACCATCGAATGGCAAAAAGTATGCATTCGATACAGCTGAACACCTCTCAACCAGATGGCAACACACCAACACGGTGTGAGTGTTTCGGATGATTCCGTGTTGTCTTGCTGTTGCCAAAAGCCTCCTTCAAAGGTGGTCTCGACTCGAGCGGGCCAGACCACGACGACGTAAGGGCGGATGGCAACATCAATATCAAGATCTCCAAACCGGATTCCAACCGCCTGGTTTCTCTTTCATACAGTACACACACATGATGTCGTAACAATTATGCCGCTCCTCCTTGACCCGGCTGTGTTCAACAAATTAAAAACATATTGGAGCTCAAGCATCTAGATCCCTTCAAATCAAGATTTTTCAACGCATTCCGATATTCATGCGGAATAAGAATTCTCCCCTCTCTCTCCCAGCCCCACAAACAGAGCATCAAATAAAAACGTTCACGTTCACAAGCCAGGAAGGCTTTGACAGACAAAGCGAACAAAAAGATCCACTGAATCCACCAGAAGCCCACAATACCCACAAATTTGCGGAGACAAAAAAACAGGAATAATCCATGACAAAGGTCTCAAGCTGAAATCTAGGCTTGCCCTAGCGTCTACGCCCCAGCTTACGCTTGAACTCCTCGTTTAAAAAGCAAAAGACATTTCAGCTGATAGTTTTTGCTTCCTGACCAATATCCTTTGACCATTTACTCATAAATTCGCACTTGAAGCCGGTATTGTTCGTTCTTGGCAAAGCAAACTAGTTCACTGGACCGGATCCCATGGGTACGGAGCCATTCGTAAACAAGGGAGGGTAGGTTTTGGCCTTTTCCTTTCCCCCGGCTAAACTAGCAAATAGTTCTTCTCGAACACTTGAGCAGTTATAAAACTCGGCTGTGTCAGGTATACCCTTATAAAAATTTTGCTGGGACGATACATTGTCTGTGCAAGGACAACCCTATCAAAACCTATTTGCCGGAGTTTGTCCGTCCACCAAAAAAGAGACCTTTGCCCTCCTCTCCACTATTGCGAGTCCCGTGAAAAGCTCTTCCCCTCATTTTAAAAAAGGAAGAAATTTTTTTTGCCACGAAACTTGCCTCTATCGGAAAGTCTAGGCCCAAATTTTGATATTTTTCCGAACATCGGAAGGGCACATGAAAAGTCCCCGGGTTCTCTTTTAATCAGATGCAACGTTTTTTTTTCTCTCTTCTCCATGATCCTCAGGGTTTATGACCTTCAATCTCCAGGTTCAAAAAAAGACGCATGGCAAGAAGGGATATTATTTTTTTGACCCTGTCCAATCTGCTGGTAGCGAACTCCTCGTGATTGAAGGAGAAGAAAATTTTTATCAAAAAAATTTTGTGTTTCAAGTTCTGTGAGGCTTGTCAAGGGCTGAAGTCGTGTCCTTTCAGTTCATACCTGTCATTGAATGATAATATCAAATGTGAAAGACGTCGGTGGGAAGGCATAGCATAATTTCAGCATAGAATTTCCCCTTTCGGAAATGCCATGAATCAGGACCTGCACTCCCAAAAAAGTATCGAAAAATAAATTGCACATGCAACCAAAATGTATACCTCTTTATTTGACAGTTTTCCATTTTCAGCTATTCTTCCTGTCCGCCGTACATCTCGATGCAACCCTTTCCCATTTCTTAGCACACAAAAAAAGATTACGTGCCCTACCTGGCTGGCTGGGCCTCCCTTTCCTGCGTCCCCGTCCTCCCGGGTTTCGGCTATTGGATGGACAGCCAAACACCTGCACGAAAGCGCGTCGCACAGATGGATGTTTCTACTTTGCTATCGACAAATGAAAAAAAAATACTAGATGCGCATGTAACCAAGAGCAATCCAAATCAGTAGACAAACCCCAATTAGCACGAAAGGCAAGCTGCACACCCTTTCGCATCTCCCCGCCAATAATAGCAATCCGAATATTCAGCTTCTTCGCACCTTTTCCTGTGAACGATGAATCAGTCTAAACTGGACAAGTCCGAAGCTGAAATAGCTATATGCATGTATCACAAGATAACATAACATGTGTGTGCGCGTCTGTATGTGTGTGTATGTGTGTGTTTCCTCAGGCGTCTCCTTCTATTCGGTTAGATACCTGCAACCCTCAATTTCAAACCCCAGTTCACCGGAACGGGTATCAAACAGTAAAAAAATGCAGCTCTAGAGACGGGAAATGCAATAAAAAAAAAGTAGGAGACATGACTAACAGACATTCACGAATAATGTTGGTTCCATTCGGGATGGCGGTTACACGCGTTGCCGTACGTATCTTGTCGTGTGTTCTATTTACATGCACGCTAGACTATCGCAGACACGGTATCCAACCCCGCGTTTTGATGCACGCACTGACTTCCTGTCTATTTTATTCCTTCCTATGCACGCCGAAATGTTTGTCCGAAGGCTAAGGCGCTTTTTGAGGTCTTTTTGGAGAAAGGATGGGGTTTCATAGGGCGGAGTGTCGTCCGGCACGGGCACGCGGGGAAAAGTAAGTTCACAGGGAGAGAGGGAAGCATGTGTTGTTGATCTTTTAACCCGCCCGCGTGTGCTAAGACTGGGGCTGCTTTCTCCCCCTGGACACTGCCTTACAACCGAAGCTACTGATTCGATCCCTGGAGCTTTTGGCAGGTACAGTATCAGAAGCTTCGTTGTGGACAGGTTGCAAGCTCAGTATCGATCGCAGCAACCTCAACCCTTGAGCTCTTCGCTATCCCGGAGTTCTCACAATTAAAGCACAAATTCTTTTTATATTTTATCCAAAAAAGAATTTCACATCCTCTATGCACGAATCACCGGCATACCCGCCATACCCGTCTCCCAGATTCTCGAATCACAATATGGAAGCAGGAACAATTGTACAAGAAAGATTACAGTTTCAGTATATACAGGCGAGAGCGGGTGTAATCTGCGGGATTCCCTCCCGCTGTTGAACCAATCGAGAATTGCCAGAAATACCAGAATGAAGAAAAAAAAAAATTGTGATTCAGGAAAAGAAAGTGGGTAAAACTGTGCTACGATCGTACAGATTTTTGTTGCTTGGGGATACCTTGATAGTGTGCCTGCAGAGTTATATGTGAGATGTGATATTATGCAGATGGCCGAAATCGCACCTTTTGACTTTATAGGAAGGACTTGGCGATATATAGGAAGTACTTCAATATTATATTCGAACTCGTTATCGATAATGGAAAAATGAACAGGTACGAGAGCTTTTTTCGAGACGAAACCTGGTCGATAGATTTTCCGGGTGCCCTGGCAAAACAGAAGGGTCTCTCATCTTCTTCGCTGGATATTACCAGCGTCGGTTAAGTGTGTAACATACAAGGACGAAAAGAAAATCCGAGGCAGGATACGAAAAAAACCCTCACCCGTTAGATACGGTTATGATTGTCAAGGGTCCTCGTAACGAAGCTCTCTCCAAATGTAAAACTTAAAAAATATAAGAGAAGAATTATCATGGCTTCATTGACCCTCCCCGGGAATCAAACCTCAATCCTAGGGAAAGGGAACTATGCGCCCGCGGCAAGTGGGAAAACGGAGGGTACATTAACGGTACCTAGGCGGAGAAATTCCACGAGACGCTGATACCTCGACTCATATCGAAGCTATTTCAAAAACATGGCAATCAAATGGTCTAAGAGCTAAACAAGCAGAAAAGTTAAAGCTAATAGCCGACTAGAGAACAAAATGGGTTCAAGTCCGGCGAAAGAAATATTTTGAAACGGGGTAAAACCCGCGCAAAATTGTCTCTTTCGCACAGCTGTACAATTGTGCGAGAAAAAAATATCCCACCCATCCATTTCGGGTTGGGTTTCGGTTTTCAGAAACGAGCAAATTTTGCCTCAAGAACAAAAGATGATGTATGGAGTTAGAGAAATTTTTCCACGTGCATGCATTTCGCCGAAAGTACGCCCCGTCGATGGAGATGCCAATGAGAGCAAAAAAAAAAAAAAAAAAGATGGCGCAGGCATCAACCCCAAGCTTGGTCTGCAGAAGCCTGTTTTTTCTACTCGCAATTTTTTCCCCTCACATCTCAAAGCTGCTGCGGAGAAGAAGTATGACGAAAACAAGTCGGTAGAAATGTCATAGTAGAAGATATCAAGGCAGCGGGTGCGACCGGGACTCTTCTCCATCGGCCATCGGCTAACCGCTTAATGCATACTTTTTGGTGTTTGTGAGTGAGGGGTGCCTATTCGTTAAGCCTCAGATGGACGAGTCGTGCAAGTTGGGGGCAGCATCATACACCCGGGTAAGTCATGAACAGACCCCGGAGAGTGTACCGGCCCGTGCTCGTGCTCCCGATACACCACGCGATTTCCGATATATAAAAAACAAAACTCCATATCATAATTCCTATCAACATTTGGGACCTGCATCAACGTTTCATGCTAATAATACGTCCGGTTGGTGTTGATTCCTGTATTTCCGCTCCTTCGAGAAACTAAGTAGTTTTGTTACATCCGCATTTCGCACCTACGGGCTTAATGCAAGGCTTTGCGGAGCATTTTAGCGAGTAGCATAAACTGCGAATCTATGGATATAATGGGTATTACCATGGAGTGTAGGATTGAAAAAACGAGAGGGAAATGCGAAACGGGTTCGCTTCGATACGGAAATTTGTAGAGATATTCGTATTGTCCTATGGCATATGGAATTTACATTCTCGCATATAGACGAGAAACAAGTTTATGCGATAATGCGGCGGTCGTGGGGGGCTGTTGGGTGATAGTAACAGGTCTTGCTCGTCCCTGGTAGGATGTTACCACCACGGTGCCTGTCAACATTCCCACTCTCTCTTGAAACTTCCCCAATGCTTTATGCAACTCGCAAAAGAAAGCATCGACGGGGGCTTAGGATATACCCAAAACGTTGGCAATTACGCCTTGAAGGGTCAAGAGATATCTTTAGCTACCACCTGGGAGTCGAGTCGGCCTCGCTAAAAACAACGTGATTGGGGACAGCGAGTGGAGAGAGAGTAAGTGGTTCGCATCCAGAGTTGTGGTAGAGACATGCTCGTTGTGGATCTGCCGTTTCACGTTCCATTTCCCATCAGAATGTCTTAGATTCCTCAACCTCGTCGCATCGCCCCTCTCGCCCCCTCTTCTCAGCTTTCAGGCACAGCTGCAGCTTGTTCGCATCTGTTGCGGCGTTTTGGTATTCTCCAAGCGGGATCCGAGATTGATCATTTCGCACTTCGATAATCAATAACTCGCAAAACTCCGTGGAGATTAGAGAAACACATGGCACCTAACCCCCCCGCCCTCCTTTTTGTTATTTTTGTAGCTTCACGTTACTTTATCGCGGGAATATCATAGGACAGCTTGGAAGATTGCTAGGGGCTTCTCTGAAATCTCCGCGGTTGCTCGGGGAGACACCGTGAAAGCGCGTGGGGTTTTTGTAACGGGATGAAAGGAGTATCAAATTTCATCTGATGTGAGCATGAGATGCTCCGTGGAGAATAGCCACACAAAAAAAGCCATTCCGGTATGTATGGCGCATGTCAATCCGTAGATGAAACGGATAGCAAAAATGAGAGAATGACTATCAAGATGAACGCCATAGATGTAATTTCGCATATCATTCACCTCGATATTACATGTTCGTCCTCGCTTCACTTTGCCCCCTCTCGCATTGTTTTCCTTCTTTTTTTCAATTTCTCACATCATACAGCATGCTATTGCTACAATGACAGTTTTTTTGGTCATCTCCCTACCCTCGCAAGTCCGCCAATTTGAGCAATCATGTGAGAAAACCACAGTTTCCTGTTCGACGTTCATCTCAATACGTGGGGGTCACGCTCTACAACTCACATGGCCCATGCAGCCCCTTCCCTCCCAGTTTCTCAAACTCTAAATAGCTATTAATATTGAGCTACCGTTTCGAATCCTTCTCGAACTTCGATACATTATACATAGTACGTAAAAATTGGCTTGGAATAGGTCCTTGGGGGGAGAGTCCTCGCGGCAGCTTCTCAACAGGGACTGAACAAGCGAGATTCAGTACGTCAATGGCTTGGATACGAATGCTGATTGGATGGAGAGGTGTGGCAACCGCATTTTCCCTTACAAACGTTTTTCGCAAGGAATGCCTAAAGCCACACACGCCCTGTGGGATCTGATTCCTGAACAGGTTTCTCTATTCCCATTTTTCTCGCATCAGTTTCTCAATATTCTCCCCTCTTCCCAGGGCACCGGGACTAAACAGATGCAGGGACCGGCAGCAAACGTGGGAGATGGTTTGTTTTGAGATTAATTTGGCAATTTTGGGGGAATGAAAGCCAAGACATGGTGTGATAAGAAGGATTGCCCATGGCTTGACTGGCTGCGATTGAAAGTTGTGGTGGCGAGTTTGAGTTTGAGAGGTGTTAGAAGTGCGATTCACAACCATTTTCTCTTTTTTCAGGGGTATGTTGACTCTTCAGCGGCGTTTGAAGAGGCTTTTTTTGGGCGTAGGCAAAAAGGGTATCCAGAAAAGTGGCGTTCATGGGGAAGCGGGATGCAGTTTCTAGTCTTATTTTTCTTATTTTTTCTTGGAGTAGGGCGTTTCTGTTCTCTCTCTCGGACTTATCAAGGCAGCCCTGATAACCAGCCGGTGGGGGAAAATCTAAGCGTAAGCGTGGGAGTTTTATGTGTTGCCTGAACGCCGTCTACGATTTTTGTCTATGTGGGAATAACCCGTCGCGATTTATTTCCTTTGCTACCTATTAAAATGCGAAAAGCATGAGAATGGGGAAAGTGGCTGTCACTCGAATCGATTCGAATACCGGGTCGCCTCTGTGAACCCCGGGGAGGGGAATGGAAGGGAAGGAAAGCCACCATGCTCTGCTCCCGTTCTTGTTCCTGTTCCTGCCTAACTGTCAAGCAGAAAAACGTGTCAACCATATGGCGGCACAGACGACCTACGGGAAAGGCAACCAAAACCCAGTCCGGCAATGTTAGCTAAGACCAAACTGCCCTGCTATCCAAACGTTCGTTGCACGTCTTCGCCGCTTCATTTGCAAAAACTCATATCGAGGTTTGCGTATACCCGGCGCAGGAACCAATTTCTTTCGACACCGTTCCTGAACATGGTACAGGGAAGATGTTCCGTTTTGCCCTTGTTGTACCTTTCCTTCATCTCCGAGATCGCAGCAAACGTTAACAGTAACATGAAAAATTTATCAATGCTACAAACAAATGAATGAGAGAAACGGCGACAGTGACACCGGCGCCTGTATCTCTTTTTTGCATTTTACCCCAAACCAAGAATGCCAGGGAACAGGGTCCGGATATGTATTCCCCATGCCAGATTGTAATTAGAGGCCATCGTGATCTGGGGAATACCCTCATACATTACTTTTTTGCCCTTGAACACAAGGGATTATCCGTCCGACCGCTCCGTCGCATCGAAACGCCCATGCATCCTTCGAGAAGAACAGAAAGAGGTCTTGTGAAGGGTAAAAAACCACTAACATCCTAGGCATCGACAGTTTTTCCGTTTTGCCACCTGCCTTTCCGTAGAGGCAAGACCCTGGCCTGCCGACCGAAACGAAGCTAACGATCCAACCAAACAACATCAAAGGAAATACGTTAATACAACATTCTAAAGGAAACAGAAAAAAGAGGCGTTTTCTAGAAACCGCTCAATATCCAAACGAATACGAGTAATGTAAGGGTAGACGGCTTGTTGAACCAGCCAATCCCCTGTAGACGCACGTTTTTTTTCCCCTTCGTGTTGGCGGTATGCATGGAAGGCATGGAAGGCTGCCGGTTGTATATTTCCTGCAGTAGGCAGTCGAAACCTTTTATCCGGGATGACCAAAACATTGTAATTTCCTCTTTGAGACAAGTTTGGTGGGAGGGGAAAAGCACATGGCTGTGGCCATTGGAAGCACATGCGAGATTTCACGTGTAGATAGAAGCTCCATGCGTCCTTCCACAGACCTTCTATCGCATGCAACACCCATTTTGAACAAAAGGAAATGGGGTTTTTGTTCGCATAAGCAGAGACATGTCTTTCTTGCCATGCAGACGACGACTGGGGGAAAGGTATTGTTCACGCTATCAATTCCCTCAGCTATAGTGGAGATTCATGATTCATGGTTCCAGTTAGTAATTTCTATCATTCATTGGCTTGCCTCAGAGAGAGTCAAAAGGAAAATGTGGTATCGAAGGTCCCAACGATTCATTTTGACAAAGATGATTCAGATCACGACTTTTGTAACTTCCTTCTTTTGCACATTCCCGCCCCGTTCGTTTTGAAGGCCCGAGGGACTGGACACCGGGGACTATTATTTTCTTTCTCATATTGCTATGGATACATCCACAATGTAAAAATGAGTTTGGGTCTCGTATCAAGCCGTTGAGTTGAATTGATTTGTTCCCGCTTTCTCTCTCCCTCTTTATCACAGCCTTTGTCACAATATGCAATTCGCAATCACATCTCCAATCTCGTCACACACGGCACCCGCGAGAGTGGGAAGGGGAAAGGCAAAGAGGACAAGGAAAAGGCTTCATCGGGGCGGCGGGTAGTAAACAGGAAGAGGCTTTACCGCATCTGAAGAATAATTCGTAATATTCTGTCCGGTCGGGTCGCTGGGAACACTCCCGCTGGCGTTTACTAGTTCGCTGTTTCGTTCTTTCATATTTTCTTGGGTGTGATTTGAGAGATCGACAGTTGTGATAGGGGACCCAGCAATTCGTTTCCTGGGAAATTTGACGTTTTTTCTCATCTCCCGCCCGTACGGGTTTTTTCTCTAGGGCTTTTCCTGATACTCTCTAGGTCGGGTCCTTAGACTTGTGATGTTAAGAAAGGCTCTAGTGTTTCGGGGCGTTTTTGATTGTGATATCCTCATTTCTGGGAGATTTGGTGACAATCAATTTTGCAGTTTTCAACTTGGTGTTGAAGGAGAATGCTAGTGTTCCCGAATCCCCGTGAAATTAGGAGAGCTAGGATTGGCTGGATATCTGGATATGTCTGTGCGCGAACACCAAACTCCTGGGTCCGGCACCCATAATACGCCTTTTGATGAAAGATTTTCTCGGGACCACGAGCCAAGAAAAATAATCGTTTTTTCCTCAATAAACCTGAACCCGTTCTCGTGAATTGTGGATACCCAGTGGATACTCAATTTCGCTTCATCAAAGAATTTTTTGCACATTTTGTTACTTGGGAACATGGGGGAGGGGGTTTTGATGGAGAATCTCCATGATCCCTCGGTTGCTGCACCAAATTCCCCAATTTTCTGCGACATCGCAAATGGAAATATACCGGTAATGGAAAGGACTCCGTACGGGCGGTTGCAGTGGGTCCTATTCCTGTTCACAAGGAAATGTCTCGGTCCCACGGGGAAGGGTCCCAGCGATCTGAGTACCCTCCTCTACCTACGACATTTCGTCCCACCGGGTCCAAGCTAATAACTAATCAACTTGCTGGATTTGAACACATTCGTTGATTCGAATGTGTATGAACCGCTTTGGTGGCACTTGATGGCTTTTCACGTTCAGTACTCAGGAGCACATGTACCGGATGGGTGTTTCCCGGTTTCATCGGGTCGTTAGGGCTTTCTTGGCGGGATGGACGTGATGAATTGTGCATGGTGGATGAGGGGGTGGAGTGGCTTGCTTGATGAGGCGTTCGCGATGGCTGATTATCGTTGTGAAAGGCTTCCCGGATCATTGTATTGAGTCTAGTGGATTTTTCTGCTTAAAAGTTAATCCGTGGCGAGTACGACCTGATGGGCTTGGGGACGCCTCTTTTCAACTACATGTGTGGCTGCTGCTGCTGGAGATGGCGATATCGTATTCGCATATGCAGGACTCGGAAGTATTTTCTGGGTATCCTTTGAATGATTGACCAGAGAAAGGGTACCAAGCTAGTACTAGTACACCTCGTGATGTTGAACGCACGGTTCACCAAGGGGCTCATGATACGGACACTCGGAAAATCATCCCTGCTGCAGTTGCTACAGCTGCTGTCGAGGTGAAGAGAACAATTCGAGTAGAAGCGCTGCAGGTCATTTCATGCATATCAAACCTCAAGACTCTATTGGCTGTAGGTGAAAAGTTATTCCGGGTGAATAGAATTTTGTTTGCAAGTTTGCCTCAAACGATGCTATATTATCACTTTATTATAGGGACGAATAGTTTATCCGGGGTAACAGCTTAACTCCTCTAAGAAATTCATGGAGAGTTAATCCGTGGAGAGCGAACTCCGGATCAATGCAAGTCGCAAGAAAAGGAAGTGCCTCGTGATCTGGGGAAAAAAATCTTTTGCCTTCGAGAAACATGGATAAATACTTCAGACGATGTGATATTACTTGCATGAAAATATATTGCAAACTTCATATCGAGTTGTCTACGAAACCCGGTCCTGCCCCCCGGGTCATCTCGCCGGTTCAGACGGTCAATATCTATCTTTTGCATGATGCGTCGCGAAGTCGAAATGTGGAGGCGAGAGTGAGGACAGGGTCTATGGGGATGAAGAGTGCGCCATTCCGTTTAAGCATCCGTCTACAGGTACAGCACAGGAAAGTGGAATGTATGGTCCCGAAGCGGGGGACGAATGGGAATTGGCGGAGAAATACGAATCCCAAGCTAAAGCCAATAGACATCCCGGTATCACTTCTGCATGAACAAAGTTGAAGCAAAGTGCTAAGATGGATTTTGACGAGCTATCCATTTACCCGGCGGATATGGGGAATCATGTGCAAGAAATCCGACACCTATAAAAAATTTGTTGTCCAGGATTTATCCGGAAAGACAATGGCACAATAGGACCAGGTAGCCTATATCTGAGTCTGCAGATATTATAGCAGAGTAAACGAGACTGCGGAATGATTGGCACCGGAGATGTTTGGCGGAGTTTCGAAAGCTATTTTTTCTTTGTTGAAACTTACGGATGTTTTCATGTGGATCATCTACATAGGAATTTGAGATGGTATGTGTCGATGTCGGAATTTTGTCCTATAGATGCATAAATCACTCATCCGAGATAATTCCTAGTCTGAAAAGAAGGTTTCTCAGGAATATGAAACATTTCTGCATTGAGACCTCGGAATGACTGCCCGGACTCGTTCCTTTGCACAACTCAAGAATGCGGGGATAAGCTATAGACTTTTCATTCTCTGTCGACTGTAGACGGTGTCTCTGAGACAATAGACTTTAAGTTCCATTCTCAACTCCGAAGAGTCTTGGCGAATTAACCTTTTGAGGGGTAGGAATTGGAGCTGTCTCACGGGGGAATGGCCGAGAAGAACACAAATTGCCCCGGAATGCTATATTTTTTACTGGAGTAAATATTCTCCTACTAGCGGCTAACTTCGGGATGTCGTTGAAATATAACTTTTTTTGTATAATACAGGTGCAAAGACATTTAATACAATGTCGGTGGCTATACCCCGAGTATCAGTCAGCTGTATGGAAAATGTGCTCAGGTGAACCGGAAAGATATAATCCTGTCATTTGTTGAAGTCGAAGATGTCTTTCATCACTCATCCATTACGTTAAGGTATCTAATTTTGTCAGCAAATATGTCGCTACCTGATTGTAGAGCAACGTTAGGCTGGCTGTGTAACACCTGTAAGCAAGTTGAATAAGAGCTATTCGAGAGAAGGAACGATCGGCATTTGCGGGGAAGCCCCACGGCAGGTGCATCTCCAACCGAAGCTACGTTTGGACAATCATATGGGTCCTCGAGATCGGTTATTTCTTTGGAGTATCTATACTACGGAGACGCAGTCGTCTGCAAGGGATTCGCCAAATGAAATGAGTTTTGGTACTAACGTCATAGTACTTTGTTGATCGCAAATGGATCGAGATCTCTTGAGTATTTTGTATTATTTTAGATCCGGGATCCTGTGAGCTCTACGGAAACCTATAATATGGTTTTTATGATATTGAATGAAATCATAAAGCTTCAAATGTAATATTAAAATCTTGCTTTCCGAGGGATTATGGGGAAGTGGAGGGAAAAGGCGGGGTGGCCGAGGTTACCGAATGGCAATGTGAACGAAAGACGTCATGTTTACACGAAAATGTCAGATGCTGATGGATGAGAGTTCCGACAATAATGCCGTTCTCGCCTTCGTCTCGGGGAGGGAATTTTCGTCGTTTTGGTCTTGCCGCCCCGAGATGGACTAGGTAAGTTCATGAATCGCGTGCATGCAGGTTCGGAGTGCTGTGAAGAAAACGTCCGGGAGGGAGATCATCGAGCTGACCCGGGCAGACGGGGGCATGTTCTGACATATGACGTAACGTAGATGGTGAATGCAGGCCGAACAGGTTGGGGCAGACTGCACACTTTGTGGTAAAATGCGTAATGTGTTGAACAACGCAGGTTGGATGTTATATATGATGATATGTGTTTGATCCGGTCAAACATTCCCCGATACGGCCACAACACAACAACAGCCGAGCCAATAGGAATTTTGCACAGTTGCTAGAAAAATTGAGTGCAAAATTTTTGTGGGCAACCCTTTTTTGGTATTTTTTCTTCTTTTTCGCATTCCAAATTGAACGCAACAGAAAAACTCTTCCCTTCCAAGAACGAACAGAGAAAGAAATAAGGGCGTAGGGCTTGGGCAAGAATCGAGGGCAAGATTTCCATCGCCAACGTCCATTTCAGCAACAAACCCAGTTTTACCCGCGCCACGACCCGTCGCTTCCCGTCAAGCCGTCGGGTCTTTGCTTCTAAAAGATCATGTGAGTACAATTGGATAAAGGAGATTGTTGTCGATGATGGTTCCGATAGCGTTTTCGGATGGATTGCTGTTATCGGCTGTTCTTATCATCATCGTCAGCAAAATCATCATCACTTCACCCGGCCGATTGCATACCGATTGATACTTATACTAAGCCTTTGTCGCTCTCAATGAAGAATAGTAACTGTCACTACCAATTCCGATCGAGGTCTCACGACCATCGTCGCCGTCTCGGAAGGGAGAGGCGACAATGACAACCCCAATGGATGGCCTATCAGGTTGGTAGACAACCTCCTCGGCGATGGTAGATATTAGCTTGTAGACGTTCGCTTACTAACACGGCGGTATTGCCGACCTTCCGACAGGCCAATCTACCGACAACCTCATGGATCATGGGGATCTCAGCGCAATTGCCGAGTTTAATAAAGCTCATGATGCCTCGCAGCAATCTAGCACACCCGTGGAACCTCCACAGCCCGTTGTACAACCCCCACCCATAAAGGAGCAACCCCCAAAGCCGGCAGCTGTAGCATCAGCACCGGTAACACCAACTGTCGACCGTACCCCTCCTCAACAACCCCTCACACCTCTTCATCTCCCTTCGCAACCGAAACCTGCTACTCCCACTGCCAGCTTGGCCGCTACACCTGCTCCGACGAATAACCTCAAGAGGCCGGCAGAGGGTCCTCCTGAAGCGGTTGTCTCTCCGATAAAACGTCAATATGTACCTCCTCAACAACCACAACCAGCTACCCCTCGTACGCAGACTCGAGAGCAATCGGTGGCGTCGCAAACGTCGGCGTCGAACGGTCACCAATGGCGTAACGGGTCATCACCGGACCGGGATCAGGTCGATGAATACGGCACTGATAGTGATGATGACTTTGAAAAACACCCTCCGAATGATAGTCTAGCAGCGGGGTCTGGGTACTCCTTCGCCAATGCTTTCTCCAACGGGCAGCTTCTCGACCCGAGTCAGCATCTGAGGATACATTCTTTACCGATCCTCGAAAATCTTGTAAGTTATTCGATTCTTCTTTTTTCCGAAGGACCCAAGCTAACAGAAGGCGCAGTCTTCTCAACTTCTAAATACCCTCTTGCAGGGCCAGTACCAAGACACGCTGATAACCGTCACGCAGCCTGATACCGACCAAGGTCAAGCGTACGCGACTCTGAAGGCTTTGTTCCTCCAGACAAAGCGTGTCTATAGTACGGATGCATTCCTATCAACTGATGAACTGAAGTTTCAGATGCCTGAGCATCGCAACATGGTCCGCAAGGTCAACCTTGCTACCTTTATCTCGTCGTTGTTTGGCTCAACTGAAGTTGGATTTTTCCATTTAAATGAAAACTTCCTACATACATTTGTCCCGGAAGGGGGCCGTTTACTGAAGAACCAAGGCAACTTATTCCTCGACTTGAAGACACAAGCATTCATTTCTGCTCTGGACCAAGCCGAGAAGTCTAAGGAGCAGGTTCTGGATGATCTTTTTGAGCAGGACATCGGCGGTAAGCTCATGGATCGTAGAGGAGGCTCTAAAGAGCTAATCCCTAGTGAGGTTGATTTCATTGGCCGTGTCAAAAATCGGCGCGATACTCTTGAGATCGCGCCAGCTGATGTCAGTGTCCTGAGGGAGTTATACCCGTGGCAGAATTTCCTCAAGGAGATGATTTTGTATGTTGCGAAACACAAGGATTCGATCCTAGCTCCGACAACTCGGAAGAAGCTCAAGCGACTCGAGGCCGCTCAAGCAGATTCGAGTAAGCACATGTTCCAAGCTCATACCCAAACACCGAATTCCGCCTATGGACAGCATGCCTCCATGTATATGCCGCCCGGACTCTCACAGCCGGTCTACCCAGGATACAGCTCCGTTGGTCGTCCGAGCATGCACGCCTACTCGAGTACTGGTGGTGCTGCTGCAGGCGCCATGGATCAGACAAGCCTCTCTGGATCCACTCCCAATCCTGCCTTATCGATGGGCACTTCACAGGCTTTGACAGCACATCCTGAACAGACAACCCCGACACACATCCTCTATGAGCAGGCGAGATTAGCGGCTACTGCCCGCCAGTCGCCAAATGCACGTCGGGCGGGGTTGCCATCTCAGAGGCGACCATGGAGCACCGAAGAAGAAAGAGCGCTAATGGCTGGCCTTGATTGTGTCAAAGGACCGCATTGGTCGCAAATTCTTGCCATGTTTGGCGCCGGCGGAACTGTTAGCGAAGCGTTGAAAGATCGTAACCAAGTCCAACTCAAAGACAAGGCTCGCAATTTGAAACTTTTCTTCCTCAAGAGTGGTATGGAGGTTCCATATTACTTGCAGTTTGTGACGGGAGAGCTCAAAACCCGAGCCCCGGGCCAAGTTGCAAAGAATGAGAAACGGAAACAGCAAGAGCAGGAGGCCAACCAGAATCGGGCAACCGTAGATGCCCTGAACGCACTTACTGGAGGCAGTAGTAATGGTGAGAGTAGCCAATCGGCTATGGCTCGTGGCCCTCAGCATGGTCACTCGCAGCCCCCACAAGCTCCGCGGCTTCAGCCAACTCACGTTCCAACTCCGCACCCCCAAAATCCACAACGTTGGGCAATGTCGCAAGCCCAACCACAACCTCAACCTCAGCCACAGCCTCAAACTCAAAGTCATGTCGGCGTGGCGGCTCCGAAGGTCGAGCAAACTGTTACTGCTACTATAACACCACATGCGCAGCCTCCAATTATCCATACCCAGCAGTCCCAGGCACCTCTTGCGCCTCAGGCGCCGCAACCTCCAATGCAAGCTGCACAACCTCAGCCGGCCAAACCTATTGTCAGCGCGACCTAGAATTCTTGCCCTCACAAAAGCCGCAGTCGGGTTGGCTAGTAGCACCGAAGCTACTGCCAAATCACCAAACACATCAGTCCTAATAATTACTTTTTGAATGGAGCTCGGAGTTCCACGGAAACGGCGCTGGGGCGTTTTGTTATATTTCTTCTTTTACTATAAGTATTACCTACGAAAACCATTTTTCTCAATTATGCCACTGTTGCCCCCTTTGCTACGTCATGAATTCTCTACAAAAGTCTCATTATACCATATTAGTCTATCATACGAATGTACCTGTTCTCCAAACACAGGCTGCATTACTCCCGCCAACTAGCGTATCAATGTAAAAAATACCTTTCATCTTCATTTTCCAATTTCCTCGCATGTTCTCCTTGCGCGATCTGGTTCTTTTCTTTTTTCCTTATGGAAGGGTATTTGCCAATGATACCCATTTGCTTTTTATTGAGGGCTCGGATATTGAGTTGGCCTTTTTGATCCTTTTTTTTATTTGATGTGAATATTCATTTCGGGCCTCTTAATCATATCTATGCCCATACATTGGGCAACCGTGGTTTCGGGGGATCATTTTTAGTAACCTCCCTTGGCTGTGGAACGTCTCATCGCCTACCTGTCCTCGGTGGTTCGGTTTACTTGTATTGCACTCGTCCTAGGTGAATTTTTTTCATAGTTAGCCTAGTCGATAATTGAACACAAAATAAGTGGAAGATTCTCTCCCCATTTTGCTAAGAATTCGAACGGGTATTTGCGTAGATTTTCTGCATGCGATACTAACGTAGCACTCAAACCAATAAGTGCAAGTAGCTATATTAACTGCGATGCATACGTGGATGTTTGCTAGATCTGCAAACAACGGTATCTTTGAGTTTCCGTGCTTGTTGTCTGAAGTCCTTAGCCGTATTATTAGTGGAGAACTAACAATATTGTTATCCTCTGGAGGCATCCGTGGTGTTTGTTATATTATGCAGCTCCCCGTGGATGGCTGGTGTGAGGTGGTACGGGCGGTGACAGCGCAAGCATTGGTAACCCTGCAGTTCTCCGGGACGGATTGAAGTTTCTGGAATTTGTGAATTGGCGTGCGTGCTTTGTATGTGGAGGGAAGGCTTTGGTGGCTATGCTATGGATTATCTGCCCCATGTTTCTAAGTTGTTCTGCATCACGTATCATGACATATAGGATTTAAGAATCAAGGGGACGTCAGGACTGTGACTTATAAATATGGCCCTTCTGGACTTTAAGTCTGAAAGTTGATCATCACTCTGTAAATATTTCCTCTTCTTTTCATACCTATATATATGAAATATTCTATCTATTTCTTCTAGTAGCTTCTATATACCCTCTCTCTATATATTTAATAGCCTCTCTTTGAGTCTCCCCTCTTTAGCCGCATCGCGGCATATTGTCATATAACATGTGGCAACGCCCTCCACAACCTGCTCATGGTTTTCGGTTATATGAGCTTTTGTCGATCCCCCCTCTTCTCTCTAGAGTCGATACTGCTTTCTTTCTCTTGAGGACGTTGCTGGTTCCGTTCTAAATATATTTCCTGTTGCATTTAAGATGTTTGCGACTTTTGCATGTATGTCGTTGATGTATCATATTACCACTACAGCCTGTAAATTTTTTTTCAATCTCTTTTAGACCGGTGCATGCGAGCCTCGCTGAATTCTCGAGGTCATTTTCTCGCACACTTTCGTTCGGAATAGGTTTGTATAAAGCTTGTCGGGGTAGAACGGGGCTGCGAACGATTCGGAAGATTCGTATTGTTCTGTTCATCTACAAGCTTATTTCTGTGTCCTTGGGGTCCGCACAGGATTCCCTTGCTCTTCGAGCCATATATGTATGCCCGCGAGCTGAACTCGAGACCTGATAAAGCGGCGCCATGTCACTCATGTCGCGGTTCCCTTCGCATTTCTTTTTCTTTTCACTCTTCTTTAACCTTTGAATTTGTTAAATCGACCTTTTACTTATATCTCCTGGAGACACGCAAAATCATTGGGGTTAGTTTATTCCTTTTTATATAAACACCAAAATAATCACCCGTTTTGCAAAGTTGCAAAAGTTTTGCGGTTTTTTCTTTGTTATCTGTCTTTTTGCATTTGCTCTTGTCTTTCAAGGTGTGTTCATGGAAAACAGTCCTGTATGCTTGGACTAGCTGAAAGATCCTACATGTGGAAGTTAATCAATCTTGGAGGATCGTTCCAGGGCTGCAGTTGGTGGCATACTGGGGGAGCGAGGATGGTCAACGAGGTTATGGACTGCCGTGGACTCTCGTGCGGGGAGGGATGCACGCAATGGAAGCCGGATCAACCCGTCCGTAATTGCCTGGGTTCACCACGAATCAGATCACACGCTCCAACAACTCCTCGTCATCTACTATTGAAAATCTGAAAAAAAAAAATTTCCAAAGGGAGGCTGATGGGTATAAATGAAGGAGAACATCAGCCTCAAGCTCCGACAAATCTTTTTCAAAAGGACCAACACCTCCAGGCTCAAGCTTCACTGAAAGTGCAGTTTTGGTCATGGAAACGCTATCGGCGCTGCCTTTCCGAACCCGGTCTTGTATTGTTGTCTGATCGGAAACGGGCCGGCCGGTCCAAATACCAGTCCACCGTTCCTCGATTACCCTCTCTATCACCGATCTTCCAAGAGCACTATAGATAGCCTCACCACACGCAATGCAATGTCCCCTCAGTTGCTTAAGAAATAACGACCAAAACAATCTCAATCCTACAACTACATATAGTCCACCGAGCCAACCGATTGGCATCTCCTTATTCTCCACAATCAAATATATATATATATATATATATTCGGGTTGGGCCTGTTGGTATGGTTTCTGCAGCCTCATATTTCATAACCTTTTGCCAGGCGAGGATCGAATTCTGGCCATTAGGGCGTTTTCTACAGAACGGAATACATTGAAGTTTAACGTGCCACCCTTTTCGGATCTCACAATGGGTGGGATACTGGTCCGAAATTCCTCAAACCCAATATTTATTCTATATATATAGAATGCGCATCCGGAAACCTTCACGATGCTGGGCTGGACTGGGTAACCGGTACTCAGGTTCTACTCTTA
This sequence comes from Dactylella cylindrospora, assembly GCA_012184295.1. NCBI lineage: Eukaryota > Fungi > Ascomycota > Orbiliomycetes > Orbiliales > Orbiliaceae > Dactylella > Dactylella cylindrospora. The sequence goes on from LDUD01000084.1 coordinate 317,591, forward strand.
ACCTCTTTCAAGGTAGAGCACCACATGTGGACAAAACATGTTACAAATTCACTACCTGGGGATGTCAATCCCACTTTTGCAATCGAACTTGTTTGTTACTGTTTTCTCTGCATAATCAAAATTCTTGTCTGCATAGTGGTTTTAATGTCGTATGTTGGCCGGGAATTACTATTCTGGATTATGTTTCATTTGGGATGAATATAAAGAGATCTAGGATTAAGGCTGGCGAGTTGCAAGATTATTTTTGTGCGTTTCTATATTTATGCTTGACAAGGGTAAAGGCAATTTAACTAGCCTAGTGCTGGAAATAGCTCTACTTGAAATTTTTTATTTCTTTTTTCTTTTTTTTTTATAAATCATTTCAGTTGAGGGCTTCCTGCGGGCTGGTTGGTAATAATGTGTTAGGGATGCACTATTGTTGTTGTATTTTATGACGGAGGTTTGAGCGATAGCCAAAAATTCCAGAGTTGATGCAAAGGGACCTAGAGGTGGCTACGGTGGTTTAAGGCTTTGGTCAATGTCAAATAGGAACAAAGGCAAGTGGGTTTCCGGAATTAAATTCCTGGATTTTAAACTATAGCAATTCCTGTTTAAATTCATTGTGTCTTCGGTGTGAATATTATGGCCATCTAGTTGTTAGGGCTATATGGGAAGGAAGATATGAAGGTACAAGACCTTTTGTGTAGCTATCGGTTGAAGCCCGATGTACAATAATTGAAAAAGATGAGAAAAATTTGTTTGTGGATTCTATCCACAATGGTTCGCTACTTGGGATTATCCCGATTTTTCGTTCTGCACAGTAAAGCAAGAGCTGGGGTCGAGAGTGGCCAGGTTACAACTACGGAGAGACCGGGGAAGATTCCACGCTCCCCCAGTCTTCTTTCCTAGCCGTCAGTTAGCATGTAATTTCAGAAAATATATCGGGGAAAGAATTACCATTCTTCCAGTATGTTAGCAAGCCTTGCTTCGCCATGCTCTTTTCTAAACGCTTGGAACATTCCAAAGACTTCCTCACTCCTTATCTTTATTCCGTATCCAGCGAGGAGATCCTGGAGTTCAAAGTCCTCCGTACTGGTACACGCGTCTCGTATCTCGTCACTTTGTTGAAAACGACCGGGTGGGTATGCTAGTGCTTATTTTTAGTAGATGCTTGGGTATGGGTTGCGGGGACTCTGATATGAGTAGGTATACCTTGGCCTAGCTCGTCTAGGATGATGGGAAACGGGAACCTCACATTAGTGGCGAACGAGCAATAGCTGATAGGTATGGTATACCTATTGCTTAAGAGCTCAGAGGTGAGGTCGTCTCTTTGGGGGCTCTCGGCTGCCGAGGGAAGTCCCAATACATCTAAGCCCAGGACCTCTTCAATGAAACTGACTGGTGGGGCCTTCTTGCCCAAGGTGAATGGGAACAGCTAAGAGTATCGTAAGCTTCAAAGACAAACCAGTTGTTCGATTTTTGGGGAAAATAGGGTATAGTTACAGTTTCCAAAGCTGGCAGAACTAGCGGGTCATACCAGTTTCTCAATATCATTTGCCCGTCCAGGTCGAGGATATTGATGAGTTGGGCCGCCCTTGGGAACATATCCCAATAAAGGGGCTCTGGGCACCCTTTCATTGATGACTGGAAGACTAAGATCTTCCATCTGTCTCCCATAATCTCGGGAATATGGCATGCTTCATCGCTACTCAATTCCACCCAGTCCCCCATATTAAATCTGGTGGCAACCTGAGTCCCCGGGTCCCCAGTACCGGATGCTGTACGATCGCTGGGCAGTTTGACTGGGATGAAGTACCAGGGTGCAAAGACTTTGGTCTACGTCATGAATTTAACATAACTCAATATTACTTGGATCAGAGTATATATACGACATCAACTTACCAATGGTCGGTTTCTAGACCTTAAAATCAAGGCCTTCTCACAGTTAAATGGTGAGAAGTGCAGAATGGTGCTCTTTACGTCAAAGAAACGACGTATCTTGTTGAAATCCGAATATAAATCTACGATAATATATTTCCCCCCATTGCTTATCTTTATTTCGGGATGGTAAGGGGCACCGTCTCCAAAACCATATGGGAATATCGCAGCATCGGTCTCATCAAAAGTCTCTATCCCGCTATGATCTTCTTTGAGTACAACCACACGTTCGAACTGACATCCGTGGATGGATGGGTCCGCTTCTAAGTCCATTTTAGGTCTGTGGGTGAGATAGTTTACGATACTGGGTATACTAGAAGGGTACAAGTGGTTTAGTGCTAGTTGAATTGAAGCTTCAAATATCTGCTTTGATCAAAACGATATTAGTTTGCTTGTTTGATGTCAGCTTCAAATAAGAGGTATAACCTCGCGAAATTATTATATGATATTGTTGCTATTAGTTTTTGTTGCTCTGTTGCTAACAATTGCTAACGATGGAGGAGAGAATGGACGGCTTTGGCTCAACAGATTTGGGGTTTTTTTTAAATACAGGAATCGGGTTATTCCAAACGGCTATTCAATGGTCACTAGTGTGCGGTTTCAACCATGTTCTAGATCTGAATACCATGGTTTCGTACATAAATCTCAAACACCTCTTAATATATAAGACTGGGTGACGTTCATAGGCAAGTTTGAAAGTCTAAATTAAACAATATGAAGCCAAATTGTTGGAAATATGCAAGGTATGGCACAATTAAGAATGGAAATACCACTTCATTTCCACCTGGACCTGTTGTTTGTCAATTGGGACAGTATTGAGTTATGCTAGGCTGGTTAGAGCTATGGGGGTGTATAATTTGATACTATTAAGGAGGTACCATCAAAACTCAAAACTACATAAACTGTCTTTGGATGTCATACACGCATGCCTAAGGGAAGAAGGCTAGATCTGCAAAAATGCGTTGCTCGTGTGGTGGATTGTCGTCACTTGATTGGCTGGGGTGTGTCGATCAGCTGTGTCTAACGCATTCCTCGGGGAGTTCTAAGTTCTGAGCTTCCTTAAAGGCTAAGTTATGTGTTCACGGATTCACCTAATGAGCAGGACAGTGCTCTTCCTCGTCGATACACTCAAGTTACTTCTGGGAAACTGTTTTGTGGATGTATAATGCATATGGGTATATTTCAAACTCAAAAAAATGTCTGCAAGAAATGTACAGCGTATATACAGGTGTATGGATACAGTCTGTGTACAGAGATCACTCAAAACCAGGACCGTCTCTTGATAAGAACCAAGAGGATCTATGGTGAGGATCTATATGCAAATGAAGAATTCTGGTACAGGGAAAAAAAAGGCAAAATGTAAATCTCAAAAACTTGGGGGTATCAAAGAATGGAAAAACAACACCGTGGGTATCTGGCATATCTGGTATCGGGTATCAACATCGTCTTGAAAATTCATTGAGTATTGGGTATATTTAGGTCATTGTGATATATTCGCTTTCTTGTGAAGGGTTCTCGAGAGTATTGAGAGTAATTGGAGGCGGGTGGCTTCGAATCTAGTGCTTGAAAAACACTTTTCGAACCAAGCCATCGAGATCCCTCTAGAACCCTTTGGAACTGGGTTTAAAGCCTTCTAAGGCTTAACACCACCACGGGAAATAATCGCAGATCCAATCATCCGGCGATCCGGTAGACGTTGGGGATGCAGACGCTATGGGAAAATGTCAGCAATATATTCGAGTTAAATGTGGAGCCTCTTGCTTGAAAACTTGAGATTCTGGTAAGAATTTGTGAGTTGTGAACGCAGGTGATTAAAGACATGATATTGCCGTCCCATGGCTAATATGCACATCTAGAATTGCCATTTGCTCCTATATCCCTTTAAATCTGAGGAAATTTGTTCTGCAAAGCAGACTCAACTGTGATTTAGACGAGATCCCGCCAATCCCGTTGAATCTGCTTTCCAAGGTCAAAGGAGAATCGTAAGGATTCACAGGGATTCACAAACTCTTAACCGAGAACCAAGAGTTCCGGTCTAGGGATAGTAATGAAGACCCTTGAAGGCCTCTGATAACAGTTAGGGGTTCAACTTACTGGTTCGGGTAGTGGTTCGAGTCGTGGTGGTGGTGCGGGTAGTGGTTGGACGTGTCGTGGTGGTTGAGCGGGTCGTAGTTCGGGTAGTAGTGACTCGGGTAGTGGTGGTGCGCGATGTAGTGGTGGTGCGAGAAGCGGTGGTGGTGGTAGAAGAAGAAGATGGGCCTGGTTCGCCAGCATCGGCAGCCCTGTATCTGTCCCAGAAGTCGAAGACACGCTTGGTCTGGCCTGGAGTGAATTCGTACATGCAGACATCGTAGCTGTAGTCCATGAAGTTGTGGATAGGATCGACACCTGGGTATTGAGTTCCAGTGCAGGTATCTGGGCTGTTGGTTGGGCATCCGTTGGTTGGGGATCGTTGAGCTGGAGTGTCATCGACAGAGTCACCGCCAGCGCAGCCGCCCTGGAAGGTGTGGAAGAGACCGAGCCAGTGTCCAATTTCGTGGGTGGCGGTCTTACCCTCGTCGTAGTTGGTGGTGTCACCGCCTGGAGCAGTACCAGTGAGGACTTGGCATCCATCGAGGACGAAGGTGCGGTCACCAGTGGTGACATCTTCTGGGAAAACGCAGATTCCTATAATTATCAATTAGCTATGCCTGTGAGGTTAGAAGCTTGCAAAGCATGATGCTTACCCAAAAGACCATCTCCGAGAGGACGGAAGTAGAGGTTCAAAGCAGCATAGCTTCCCTTTCTCAAGGCCTTCTTCATGGTGTATTCGACATCGTTGGAATCGTTGTCAACGCTGAAGGTGGCCCACTCCTGGTTGACAGTGCGGGTGGTCTCCTTGAGGACGAAGCTGATGCCAGTGTCCTTGTAGTCACGGTTGAGAGCGTCCATCTATTCAAATGTGAGAATTTGCACACTATAATCCCGTGGATGAGAAATACGTACCTGAGCAGTGACTGCGCTGTCGGGCATGTTTCCACCAGATACACTGCTGTCAGTGGAGATGATGTGGAAGTAAGTGTCGATAACCAAAGTTCTCTCGGCAACGGCTCTCCATGAGCGGGCATCGGCAACCTTGTCCTGCTTGTCAAAGTACTTGGCAGCAGCTTGGACGGATGATGGAACAATGTCGTTACCGCACTTTCTGGCGTCAACGACGAATGCCAACAATGGCAGGACTGCGAAGAAGGACTTCATTGTTGATGTCCGGTGTGGTTACTGTTGATTCCGGTGTATATATGGAGAGAGTTGAATGTTTTAGAAGAAAGTTGAGACTATTTCTAGATGCTTTGATCTGAAGCTGAGGCTTGAAGATGGAGAATGGACTTTGGAGGGAGACGTCGAGGGGATTTTATACTTCGTGATGACCTATCGAGATGATTCGAAACGCTTAGGATGGTGTGAATATTCCCCACTGCACCTTACCCCTCCGTATCCCGCTCATCTATGCCGTCTATTCACAGCCCGTGCGAATCTCAATTCCGACATTGTGTGCCTACGCTGAAATCATAGGATGAGAAAAACAAAAGTTATCAAAGTGGATACACCCCACCATCAAGGACGATTCAGATCAGGTGGATCCCTTTGCCATCCAAACTAAGACATGCGTCTTGCAGCTGCACAGTTGTCTGCAGAACAATAGTGGAGGTATATTCTCCCAACCTCCAAGAACATTGGCAGATGCAAACTGACGGGAACTCATAGAGGGGTGGGGATCGACCACGCACCCCTCTTGAGCTCGTACCTTTTTTTTGTTTGCATATTGACAGCGCCATTCCCGGTCGTAATCTGCAAGATATCAGGTTAGAGAAGTTGATTAAGAGAAAGTAGTGTGTATGACTGCAAAGTGAGTAAGCCTACAGGCAGCAGCGTATGGAGGTCCCGAAAGCCGTGACATCCGTCGCCAAGACGAAGCTTGTGTGTGTGCGAGATATCGTGAAATGATGTTTCGTGTTTGGTTTTACTGTTTTCGATATGGTGAATCTTTAGTCCAACTGGGATATCGCCATCTGCCGTCTGATATCAACTCCGTTGCAGCTGCTAAGCGAACAGGCTCTAGTACTATTTGTGACATGAGACACCGCCAATCGATATCGTGATCCATGGACGGTGTACGCCATCTGCGTACTTATCAATCGTTATGTAAAAGGCCAATGAGTAAAGGCGGGATGGAAACGTTTAGGCGGCCACTTTGGAGGCATTAGAGGCCATGTTGGTGGTGTCAGTCGTGAAATAGGAAAGTGGTCGATCGACTGGGTGCTTGGGCGAGTTGTGTATTCCCGACTGTGTTGTTGGATGTTGATTGCCTCCCCACCTCGTCAACACCCTGACTTCCAACACGGCGCACAGGCAAATGCAATATGCATGCTCATGCTCATGCTCTCTCCCTCCAGAGCATTGATATCGGATAGAAGCAAGAACATCTATTCCACGAGGATCACGCTCGAAACGAATGGGATCAGACCGCAAACAGTCCAAGAATGTTTAGGTTGATAATTACCTCGTCTGCCGCTCTCCCGCCCCATTCACAGTGGTAACAGACCAAGCTGGCTAAGGAACAGTTGTATCTCGTACCTGCCGCATGTATATAAGATCTCACTTTGAGTTCCAGTGTTGCGTTTTCGCAGTTTCTGGATTTGGCTTAAAAAACGGGTTTGGACAATGCCTGCCTGAAATGCCAAGTTTGGCGGACCCCTCTAGCCTTGTCCTTTCTGTACCACCAGCTTGGGCGTTCTATTGGGCCCTCGGGCGGACAAGCTTTCCGCCCCCCTCCTGGCTGCAAGGGCAAGGAACCTTGGATAGAATCTAAAGATTATCATGTGCAAAAGTGGAGTCGATATGTATGTCTGGACCTTTTTTTTCATTTTAATATCTTTTAATATCTGGGGTGTGTGTGCAGTGAGGCTGTGGGCATCGGAATATCCTCCACCCGTGTCCCTGTCCTGCATATGTCCATGCATAGAAGCCTCTTATGGAATGATCACCCACTCTCACGATAAGCTTAGGATTTTGACGAATCATCGTTATTAATCCTTAATGTTTCAAGGAATACCGTGGTTCTGCCTATCTTTTTGCGAGGTTTGAACAGTGGAGACTTTTTTTAATATTCAAGTCAACAGACAATCACACGCACGAAAACTGTTAAGCAATCCTGTGGGGCTGTAGACGCAACTGGGAACAGCCCCTAAAAAGACCGAGGTTTCTTCGTTCTTGTCGCAGGATATTTCCCGTCTTGGTCGGCTCTTGAATACGGGTTCGAAGTGACGATATCGAGAAACTTCCCCGTTTTTGCAGGTCGACGGTACAGGTAGACGGGTCATAAGACCACTTTTACGAAACCCGTCTACAGGGTGCAGAAGCAAACAGACAAGAGGTCAAAAAAAGTCAATTGGCCGGAGATATTGCAAACTGGCAATTAAATTCTAGGCGATGGCCGACGTCGGCCACAATGTGGGTCCATAAGAGGACCCTGACCCGAGTTTTTTTCGATTGCTGGAGGCTGATCACTCTTGATCGCCGTAGGGTATCTGGGTAGAAGCACTGATAGGCGTGCACATCAGCATCTTGACGAAAGAGATGCTTGTCCATGCTTCAGCCAGTAGATCACTGTAGCTTTCGGGATGGCAATAACCAAAGTCCCCACTTTGCTCAGATAATGGGTATATGTAAAGATGTATGTACAGATCGTAGCGCCGGTATCCCATCGCTGGAGCTGGTAAAGATGCTTAACCCTATATCAGTATCGTTACCCGACCTGCGACCTACCAATTCAAGACTCATTTACTCCTCCTTTGCCTCGCTACTAAGCTAAGTCCCGCAAAGCTCGCGTACACGACACCACCCATAACTCCGGTGAGAACACCCCACTCGATCCTCCCAATACTGACAAGGACGCCGACCACGATGGCAGATCCTACAACAACCGGCATCATGACATCTAGAACGCCTACCTGCCTTCTTTTGACCTCGTCTAGAATGTCGTATTCTTTCTGCAGTGCCTCAGCCATGCTTTCTTTGCTAAAGTTGTCAATAACCCTGCGTTTTGCTCGTTTCCCCAACGCTGCTCTTTCATCCTCGTCAATATCGAATAGGGCAGTGTTAAGAATCTCACTCCATTGTGAAGGCTGAGGAGGACGTAGCCATCCGGTCACCCCGCCATCTAGGACTGTCTCCAGAGGGCCACCTGTATTCGTTGCTAGCACTGGTGTCTGCGAATTTCGTCAGCAAGGAGCAACACGACGAATAGCTAAGGAGAGGCATACGCCAGCCAACATTGCCTCCAATGGGACAATCCCAAAGTGCTCGTTCTCTGGTGTATAAGCAAGGATACTTGCTGTTCGAAGTAGAAAGCTCTTCAAAGCTGATGGTACGGATGGAAGGAAGAGGACGTCGATGTCGGAGGGTATCGACAAAGACGAGATATAGTTTCTACATGTCGCATGCCGTAACGATAAGGAGTCGCAGAGTTTCTCTAACTCTACATGGTACTCAACATTTTCCGTAACTCGATTGTCGTAGCCGCCTGAATGGGCTGGTTAGAATCTGCTCAGGGTCTTGATAGAATATAGGTTTCATACCAGCTATGATCAACCTTGCCTTCTTTCTCTTTGCCTCATCGAACTCTCCGAATGCCTGGACAACTAGTTCGATATTCTTCTTCCTCTCAAATCTATTGATGGAGAGTATTATTTTTCTTTCTCCACCCTCTAAAAATGGATACTTGTCCCCTTCAAGTTTCTGGTTCCCTTCAGTAATATCTACACAAGGATATACAACCCTAGGAATGATATTTATCGTCGGAAAAGCCTGCTTGAACACGCTAGCAGTGAATTTACTATTCACCACAATGTCGTCCGATAACTCTGTCGTAAACCCCTCTATCCAATCGAAAGGAATGCGGTATAATGACTTAATAACCGATTTTCTCGATGCGAGAAGTTTGTCGGGGAAATGGCAGTAGAAGAGGATTTTAGCGTCAGGGAGAAAGTATCGGAGGGAAGGTATGCAGGCGGAAAGTTGGTCTACAAAAAAGTAGTCTATCTGGGAGGTAGCGGTTGTGTCGAGAAGGAGAGTGATGGTGAGGTGGAGCTGGCGGAGGATGGCGCAGAGAATGGAGAAACGACCGAAAATTGAAGGTGGGACGATGGTGTTCCCGCGGACTATGACCTTTAGGGTTCCTATAGACAGTCAATTAGTGACTGTATGCGGAACCACAGCCGAGCAGGCGATTTGTTAAACTACCATCACGAGCTTCGTCGAAACAATGAGTAGGATCGCAATGCGACGTGTAAATCGTGACATTGTGACCAAGGTTCTGAAGCCCCACCGCCGCGTCCACGACCAATCGTTCAGCTCCTCCGATCCCTAGATCAGGGTGGATAAAGACGATATTCTTCTTTTTACCCATTGCCGCGGATTAGTAATTGCGAGTGGATAGGCGGAATAACTGTGGCTACCGAATGGACATGGTTCGAAGGGTTTGTTTTGAGGCAACGTGACTGTGCGACTTGCTGACTTTGATTTCGTTTGGTTTGAAGTTTAGGCCGACCCCGATGACAACACATAAGCCCCACCGCGAATAGCCAGGCCTAGTTCCAGCTGCATGCAAGTTGACTAACGTTAGAGGTTGTGCAGACTAGCCAGTCGGGACTTTGAACCATAAAAGCGATATCATACCATACGTGCCGAACACATATAACGTTATAAAATATATTAGGTCTTAGTCATCGTTGCTCCTCATATTGGAATATCTAGGAAACTCAAAAAATTATCGGCTGTCGGCAAGCTGCATATCGCCCGTTAAGTCTTGATTGAACGGCGCTAACAAAACGCCGAGGACCGATAGTAGCATATATAACATGTACCGGCCGAGAGGCTGGTGAAGAACCTCCTTAACTGAGGAGATCTGGAGATTCGAAATAGTATTTTCAACATAATTGGCAAGAATTCTTGTTTTAGAATCTAGGAATAACGTTGTGATACTTAAGGTCTATGGTAAGCAAACGGCATAGAAAACGCGCATACAGACGACGTTGAGATAGCATAATCATACTGTCTGTGCTAGACTTAGGCGGCTTGCGGTATCAGCGGATATAAAGGCAGCTACCCACTCTCGATAGCCAGCATTCAAGATGTTAAGACGCCAGATCGTCTCACAAGTCAGCAGAATTTCAAGACAATTCTCAGAATCCCAATCTCTTTCTCAGCTATCAATCTCCCTAGTCCGAAGGTACACCACCATGACATCTGACCAGGGCATTCCAGTCTTCACTGTTGGAAAATCAGTCGACATTGGGCGGAAGGTCAAGGAAGGTCTTCTCCCCGACTATGATAGTGAGTACTAGCCGCATGGAATTATAATTAGCAATCTGAAACCATAACTAATTAAACACGTGCCCTCGTATCCAGTAATTCACATGGTCACATCGGCGGAATCCCTCAAAGTCGACCTCCCCAAAATCCTTCAAGGCGAAAAAGTGATCCCGTCAACCTCCATCGGTTCCAACCAAGATCGTCCAGCCGACGCCCAACGTCTCCCAAAATTAATTGCGGTTGGTGGAGGCTTCTCGCCAGAAGATTTCCAGGCCATGAAGGACTCTGTTGACCTGACGGCTGGTGGTGTAGTCGCTCCGGAGGATGTGGCAACCTGGGTAAAAATTGGCCCAAAAAGTCCAGGTCAAGCACCGTTGGTGTTGCCGCCTGGACAACTTCCTAGTGCTGAGTTTGTTATTAAAAATTCAAAGGCGGCGTTGGATGAGGTTAGGGAGGAGAAGGGTCTTTAAAAAAAAAAAAAAAAAAAATTGGTTAGAGTGATTGTTGAATATAATATATCATCAGGCAAAAATGTGAAGAATAGAGCATCGAATGTATCCCAACACATTGGCCAGCTAGAACAAATACCAAGCAGGGGGACCCTGATCATGTCGTTGTGCAGCCGAACACTGCATGCGCATGCGCAGACTCCTGAGAAATAGAAACTGAAGCACTAAACCTTCGATATTTGATATTCGTGACAGGCTGGACGTGTAGGATAAGGATATGATGATGATATTATTAATATAATCGCTACAACTATGCTTATATCTGTCGGCAAGCCTGACAAATGCCAATGTGTATATGCCATCAGCCTTCTCATCGTCCCCGAACCACCTTATGCGCCCAGTCATCTAAAAACTCCAATCCAGAGAAACCATGCCCGGATTTAGAGACACTCAAGGGGATTGGTCAAATATTCCCCGGGAGTGAGACTATCCTTATATACAACATGCTATTACATAAAATAAGGCAATTTAAAAGATTTAAAACGGCTATGAGGGTCATGAGTATGAATTCAAGGAAAAACAAAGAAAGAAAAAAAAAAAAGAAGCCGTGAGAATGAAAAGCAAACACCCTTCCGAATGACAAGAAAAAAAGGAGAATCATTGGTAACATATTGATAGCTCAAATAGCTTCACGGATTAGTTTGAACGCGGTCTCTCTTCTCCATCTACGAGATTGTTGATGGACATGATTTCTGCAATTCTGTCATTCGAGTTTGTATCCGGCCGCGCCCTCGATCTATGCGGGGATGTCGGCGGGGTCGAGATTGCAAGAGACATATACGAAGGTGTTGGTGAAATTGGTGTCTGTGTTGGCGGATATAATCCACTTGGGTGAGAAAACGGTGGTATTGGTCCTGGTGCGTAAGGCGATGTAGCTGTACCGGGGTGGGGAGCCGGGGCGAGTGGTCGATAAGTTCTAGACGGCATTGGGTAGTCCCTGCGTGACGGATCTCCGTGGGGCGAATAGTATCCGGTCGGTGTTGTAGGCGTCATAGCCGTGGGGTAAGGGGATTGGGAATGCGGGGAGTATGAATGTAAACTCGCTCTTCTTTGTAAGCTATGCTCCGAATGCGACCTGTACTGGTGATAGGCGCCATCCGACGAAGACGCTGAAGGAAAAGTATTCGGATAATCCATGAAACTTGTTCTTGTACTTGGAGTCTCCGGGCGCGAAGCTCTTCCTGAGCTCGGGGCGGCTGCTATACATTGGAGGCCTTTTTCCGAACATCGATTACATGTCTGTCCGGGTTGTCTCTCGTACGGTAAGCACTACAGTCGTGAACCGTTATAATCAGCTAAAATCCGTTCACTTTAAGATGTGAGAGTCTCGCATTGCTTTCTTAACAAGGATCCTTACCACCTTGTGGTCCTTCCTGCACTGCGTGCATCTTGGCTGCTTTTTGAAGACCGGTTGTGGAACGGTTCCACCGTAGCTATCGGCGGGCACACAATCATATTTGTAATGCTGGCACCTATCGCAAGTAGTGTCTTCATCGGATTTCTTGACGCACTATACGGCAAACCACCCAAAGTCCCTGGTCAGCATGGGCCTTTATTCGGCCTAAGAGAGAGGGGCGGATGGAGAAAATAATAATAGGACTTTTGGAAGTTGCCTTGGCGAAAGGAGGGACGGGATATCCTTGCCCTCTCACTCTCTCCACGAAAAACCCCAAAAGCCTAACCCCGCAAAAGGTTGGACTTCCTCCATACCTTTTTCTTGTCCTTTCTGCAGTGAAAGCAGATATTCTTATCCTCAACTCCTCTCGTCATAGTGCCAACATTAATCTTGGTTCGAAATTCTAGTAAATTCAGTCCGCCTGCACAGCCAAAAAGCACTAGCCTCTGTCCAACGCAAAAGGCCTCATTCAAGTTTTAGCCTCGCACGGGAGCGCAACTGCATTAAAACCGACGACTATAGGCAGCAAACAAGGCCAGGATTTCCAATAGGGAAATGATCGGAGGGTCTTTTTCGGGGTCGTCCTAATCAATTTTTTTTGAGGTGCTTCCGAAGCGCGACGATTTCCAGCAAACTGGTCGATGCGGGCTAGCTAGCCTGGTTTTGGAGGGTCAACTTTTGTGTGTGTACTACACTTGTTGCCCGGTTTTTCTTGGCAACAAATGAACCGGGATGATTGCTGTTGTCGTGATTTGAACCGCTGGGGCTGAAAAAAAGATAGAGCACGAGCGAGCCAAAAAATTTAATGGGCAAGGCCTTGTAGAAACACTCTGTCAATCGGACACTGTTTGGTGATGGTTGGCAGGTAGGTCGTTTATTCGGTCATCGAGGGGTAGTGCGGGGTTCAATTTCCCTTTGGCTTGCAGCTACACTGCACTGGTTTTCGAATCGACTTCTTCGAATCTCCGCTTATGCTTCCCTCCACTAAAAAAAAGATGCAAGATATTTGTCGTGCCTTTTGCTGACCTGACGGGGTTGGATGGATAATCCTTTGGCAGGCAAACCGCACCTCTAATCTGTATGTTACCAAGTCGGAACCTCTCAGTTTGGGGGATACAAACCCGAGCGATTTTAGGCGGACTCGGGGTTGCTTTTAAGCCAAACCGCGGCGGCTGGCTGGGTTCTAGTAGAGGAGAGTACGACCCGCTACGGTTTCTCGTCTGTTGGCAGAGGCTGAACGTAGCAGACGAAACCACTAGATTGGTCGGGCCGGCGGGCGAAGAAAGCAATCTTCTAGTTGATTCGTCTTCCTTTTATTGCACGGAAGGTTTGTGGAATTAGCAAAAAATCTGTTCTAAGGCAATATTATCCTTTCTTAAGCCCAGCCCACAAAAAACGCCAACTTTTTTTTTTTTTTTTTTGGTCCCCGCAGCTGGCTTTGTTGGTGCCACTTCTACGGGATAGGGTTGAGGGGAATGATAAAGAGAAGAAGTGTATCTATGACTAAAATCTAGATTTTGTATGGCTGCTCCTAAATCGGTCTAGAAGCAATGTCGCGTGTGAGGGAAAGAGAACTAGAAGTGAGACTCAAATTCCCCTAACTAGGCTGATAAGAGGCACAAAAGTATATCTGAAAAGATCGGGCGGAGAGAGAAGTCGCATCTGAGGTGAGATGGTAGGGGATTTTAAAGTTCGTCGAGATCTTGAGAAGAAATAGGTACTTAAGAGGCTAGAAAGATTGGATGGATCGGGTGGAGGTGGAGGTGGTGTGCGTGGAATTAGGAAACGAGAAAACCAAAAATGAATTACTTAATTAATAAAAAGCACTTTTGTGAAAAAGAAGAAAAGAGAGAAGAGGTAGCAGAAGGAGTGAGAGAAAAAGAAGAAAATCTCATGCCAGTCGATGGTAACACAAGGTCCCATAAATCTCTACGGTGAGACATTTCAGTCAACCAGAAATAACCGGGTGGGCTTCCTGTCTAGCTAATTTAATCGCAGCTTGGGGTTCTACTCTTGCTGGTTGGCGAGCGAGTGAGGTGTGTGTGTGCGTGCGTGTGTGCTGCTGCTGCTGCTCATGTATATTATACTTTGACAATAATATGAAATATGACCAGGCTGCTGTGTGCATACTCCTGCCACGGCCGGTACGAGTGCAGGCGCAAGCATCTGCCGGGTCCGTCAACTAGATCAGAAATGGAAGGGCTAGCTAGGCTTTTCTGGTATGGAAAAAACCATCTAAGCGAGACGTACAAAAACTAAACTGCCTGGCGTAATTTCTTTTCTCTCAATAAGACTTACGTTGTAGCAAAGAATAGAACTATCGGAACTTGCCTTTGGTTCGCTGAGAGTTGAATGCACCTCGCAACTTCAAACTTTCAACGAATAGGATTGCTTAAGCGAAACGCCATCACACGCTGCCCTCGTGAAAAACAAAAAGAAAATTATTCGGGGACCTAGCTGGGGTAATGTCAGAGAGAGGTTGCATGTCAGACAATCGCGAACGAACGCCGTCGAAGAGGAAAATTTTTTTTGATTACACGCTTTTTGGTAATATTTATTTTTATTCATTATTTTTATTTATTTTTCTTTTCTTTTCTCTTTTCTTTTATTTACTTTCCTCTTCTCTTCTGGGCAGCCAAGTTCTACATTCGTCATCGAACATTCAGCCCCTCGCCAAACAGATCCCGGTGTTCCATCCACACTCTTGCAACCCGACACACTCCTAACTGTCCTGGTATAAACTTCTCCACGGCCCCATAATGTTACCCACTTTTACATCTCCGACTCGAGAAAGAAAAATTTTCAGCTAACATAGACCCATCGGCCGGACGCGCGCAGCTGACCCTAATATTCCGAGATGTCTCACATCATCATAGCAATCTAAGACCAAAACTCGCCAAGTTCCGAAAAGACGTTCTTATTCCCTGGTTCTGATAGGTTACAGAAAACGAATTGCGCTGGCTCCGGATTCACCGATGCCGGTAACCTGGTTTTGAACCCGCAAAGTGTTTCCTAAAATTTCTCTCAACCCTCCGATAGATCTCGGAAACAAGCAGAAACTCGTTTCGTTTGACGATGCATACCACATGGCTACCCGCGTCAA
This sequence comes from Dactylella cylindrospora, assembly GCA_012184295.1. Lineage (NCBI taxonomy): Eukaryota > Fungi > Ascomycota > Orbiliomycetes > Orbiliales > Orbiliaceae > Dactylella > Dactylella cylindrospora. Next base: position 332,868 of record LDUD01000084.1, read on the forward strand.
CCATTCTGGCGCGAAATCAAACTCTGCAGGCTCGCTTGTGTGACAGGTTTGATAGACAAACCCTGGAGGCAAAGAGAGGCTCTTTTGTGCTCCCACCACCCTCCTCTCGCTGGTTATTGCGTGCTCTTAAACGAAACGTCCATGGAATGTGGAGGCAAATGCACACACCCAGCGGGGGTTTTATTTTGATAATTTATCGGAGGGGGCACATGGTAGGAATCTGGAAATCTAGATCGATCAAACACAGGATTAACGATCGGTATTTTGGAAATTTGCATCCTGTGGGCGTTCAAACTAGTGGGCGCCCAGGTGGCCAAAAGAGCGACCTGGCCATCCTGTGCGAACGCCTTTTGTGATTTGCGAAATGCAATCCCACAATCTGATCGTCGGCGCTTGCCAGATGTTCCGCTAGGTCACTTTTTGTCCCCAAAACTTGCAAGCCTGATCTTTCTCCTTCAGAATACGGGATTCGGCTTTGATCAGCATATTACAGATGAAACCATAAAAAAATCAAGAAAGCGAGTACTTACGTAGCTGCTCCATCTATGTCCCTGTATCGGATAGCAGCAGGAGAATCTAGGTGGCAAATGATCCGGGGATCGGTTCGCAAAAATTCACATCCGCGGCTTTAAGGAACATTTTGGTGAGCTGATTCTCAGCTCATGGAAGGTATTGCCAAGCTCCACCAACTTCCGAATTGCGAATGCATGCTTATTTAAAGGTTTCGTCAATTGGTTGGGGTTCTAAATTCCGGTGGTATAAATATCAATGTCAAATCTCGTAAAGTCCGAATGAAAGGTCAAAAACCCTCTCATCGTTTCATAAAAATTTAATTCATCTTTAAGGACGAAACGATCGATCTGGGAGTTACAAAAAAGATCTTAATAGGGGCCACTATGCATTTGGCGAATCTCAAGCAGGAAATGGGGTCAAGGTGGAGTGCAAGCTAACTAGATGCGCCATCTGCAGGTTTGGCGCCACACAGTTTCAGCCCCCTCAGCCATTTTGGTTCCAAGATGGACACGAGCTCGCAAGCGTTAACCAAACGTAAACAAAAGAGGGTTTTAAGAACGGATACATTTTATACTTCTATTGAAAAAAAGTGGTATGAGTGAAATAGTTGGGTGTCAAAATCTGCATAGTACATGCTGCTAATGCAGTTAACCGGACCAACTTTTTTTTTTTTTTCTTGTCTGGCCTTGTCTTCATGTCCAATCTGGTATGCGTTGGCACACGTTGTAACATTCCGGCCCACTCTTCTCGGAAAGACCAAGCTATGCCCGATAACAAGACAAGACCAAAAAAAAAAAACTGGATCGGATGCAACAATCCAATTGCGAGTGCGGCTGGAAAACCCAGTAACGGAAACAAAAGTTAAAATTGATATCACCCTTAAGAAGACCCTTAATTTCCATATAGCTGACTAATCTGAGGCCGGAATAGTTTCAGAGCCCTCTCTTCTCGCTCGAACGCATCTTCAAGGCTATAGCCGATAGCTGGACAAACGTGCGTCAATGTTGGTCCTCCAGGCAATGTCGTACAGAATTGAGCTGCAGCATTGTGGAGAACTGTTGCAATTTATCAGCCAACACATTGCCATCTTGTACTGCGGCGTAGCACGGATTATCAGGCCCAGCAGCGGCGTGACCCTTATATTTCGACCGGATCCACTTTGATAGAGTATCAACGGCTGCCGCTCCATCGATAGCGAAGAATTCCCTTGTGCTACCACCATTCCCCTCCATTTCGACCCACTCTTCGCCCAGCGGGTGATCGAATTCGGGCCCCTTCTGGCACAGAACCCAAGATGCATAACCCACCAGATCTTCGTCATGAGGTACAATGTGGTATACATTCCCTAGCGGATCTACGCCAATCGGATGCGACGACCTCGGGTCCAGTTTCCTGATATATAGCCATTCTGTGAGGCTGACCTGCGCAATTTTACGCTGTGTTTCCTCGACCTGTTTTTCGAGCTGCTCAATGAGACACTCGTTCCGATTCGCTCTGGCCTTCTTCAAATTATGCTGTCTCAACTGTTTCGTCAGAGTGTTCAGCTCTTGCCTTAGAGCCTTCTCAGCCGCTTTTGTGGCGCTCGCAGTCTGCTTGATCTTTTCCTCGTTGGTATGCAAGTGATTTCTGATTTTGGTGCATGATGCACCGACAACCATGAGCTGCCGCAGCAGCTCGTATTTTACCTCGGGGTCTGCAGCGTTATTTCTCCGACTGCGATTAACTGGCCGACCCCGACCTTGTTTACACCCGCTAGATTTCGGGGATTCAGCTTGATCAACGCCATATAGAAGATCGTGGAAATCCTCCCACATTTTGTCCGTAAACCCCTTCCGCATCAGCTCTCTAACGACCTCCGTTTTTACCTTGAGATCATTTCCGCTCCAACTGTGTTTACACCCTAGTAGACCTACCAGCTCGTTACCTACAATGCTAAGCACCACCTGCATAATCTTGCCCATTTCCTGGAGGGTCCACTTGTGGTTCGGATTTGTAAACACCTTTGACTTGATGAAACTAAACTTGTGAGGGCGTAACGCCGCTGGTGCTAGGTCACCGAAAAGTAGTAAGAAGGAACGAAGCTGTAGGCGGATGAGGAATATATCTGGTGGGTAGGAAACGTCTATCCATTCAAAGTTTGGGAGGGTGTGTGGGAATGATTCAGCTGCATCCTTGGATTCGGAAACTTCTGGCTCTGGAGCTAACTCAGCCGCAGGTAGATTTGTGGCAGGTGACACTAGCGGCATCGGTGAGGTTGCATTTTTGTCATTTCTCATGGCATGCCCAGATTCCGTTTTAGCTTGTTTGACAGGGGTAGCTGTATCGTCATCTCCTCGCTTGCGTTTGCGAGGTCGGCGTACTTTTCTTGAGGGTTTAGTGCCTATGCTCCGAAGATTCTCAGGCGGAGGCGACGCGGTTGATTCCGTTGATTCATGTTCATCGTTCCCCTTGCTTTCTTCTGCGGTATTTGCCATATTTTGCTTTGACCTTGATGCATTCTGCGATTTTGGCTGCTTGGAGTTTATATTCTGGCTAGTCATTTTAGATATGGGCGCTTGGTGACTTTCTATTCTGATTTGACATGAGATTTACAATGCAATCGGATGATGTTGATGTCGATGAGGATGACGCTATCTAGATTCGGTCCTCGATAGGTATCATTTTCTATTCTCCAAAATCCTTCCTGTCTGTTGGCGGGGCTTGTGGTTCAAGTTATTCTACCATGGCAACTTGAGCACGTGAAACAATTACTTGAAGTTATCCTTAAGTCAGGATATCTAAAGCTTCCATGTTATGTTACTAAAATGCTACTAAATTGCTATTGTTACACACTAGAGGGATATCCGTAGGCAACAAAACTACTCCGAACGCCGTATTTTGATACATTAAATCCGGGACGAACCGACCCGACCGATGCTGTACACGCTTTAGCCTTGAAGCCATCTACGCTATCACCTTTTCATTCTGACTTTCCACCTTCACCAAGCACACACCTTCCATCCACCTCGCTAGCTTCACGCATCCAACGTCCACTACTCTCCAAAATATATCGCTAACCCAGAACACCGTCCCAAAAACCAAAACTCCGCCTCCCAAGACTCCCAAAACGTATCCAGCTGTCGTATTCCGGCCCGTATAACTCCAAAGTCGTACCACACTCCAAAATCCCAAGCTCCTACAAACCGGTCCATGGACTAGGTAGAGTGCGTATGAGATCTTGCCTAGATATTGCGCAAACGTCGTTGTGAACGGTCTCTGCAATCCCTTCGGAGTAGCAGAAGATAATGCGTAAGCTACCAGTATCGCCGCGACGGATGGCCAAAATCTCCCCTTCTCCGACACGCTCTTCGGTGTGTACGCTGTGATTGTCCTATATCCTGGTGTCTTTCCAGGATCGTGCGATGGTTGCGACGCAAGATATAGTCCGGCGAGAAGGATCGGGAGCAAGAGAATATTACTTCCCTTCCTATCCTTCTCAGCTCTGATGATTGTGATCTCGGCCAAAACTGCTCCGGAAAGGAATAAACACACATCCCATCTATCCAAATACGTCAAGCAAGCAACCGCCATTGCGCTCAACGTTATCATCCTAACCCAAGCCTTCACCCTCGCGAGCCCCAGGAGGGACAGAAACACCAACACGCTGCACCTAAACTCGACAGGGATGGTCCACAAGTGCAAATCGTAGGTGATAAAATACTCCTTCCAGAGGAACGGATTTGACATCCGAGCCCAAGCCCAAAACGCATCTCTCATCTGACGAGTAAAGCTTGAGAGGATTGGGGGATCTTGCTCCCTCCAGCCTGGGATAACACCGTTTTTGCCATTCTTGGCGTGCTTGGAAGGCCATGTGAATGCGCCGGATTGTATCAATAGGGCGATGCACAGCACGCTGGTAAGCGTTGGGAGGAATAAGCGGATTGCTCTGCGAAAAGTCGAAGAGGAGAGGGTGGATAAAACACCCGCATAATCTTGTCGTCTTATCAAAGTGATGGCTTTATAGGAGAGCACGTAGCCAGAGATTACGAAAAATATAGAAACCATAGAGGCACCACACATAAAGAGGCGGATTATGGGCAATTGTAAAGGATTAGTGTCATGAGGGGTATGGAGGTAGCCATATTCTAAAGAAGGGAAATAAGCATAAAGGAAATGATATATAAAAACTAAGAATGCAGCTGTCCCACGAAGGCCGTCGAGGTAAGCGGTTGGTGATAGAGGCCTGCTCGACGGGCTATGAACCGAAGGGGATGGCAAAGAAGCTAAAGATGGGTGTAAGAAGGAAGGTACTATAAACTGTATAATCGTCCTCAGAGAGTGTCTGGCCAATGTGGGCGCAGCATTTAAAATAGTCGAAGGTGAAAAGGAGGATTTGATTTCTCCAGAGTATCGATCAGAGGAAGTAGAGGAAGACGATAGCGCCGACGTCGAACGACCGTGTGTTGTTCCGTTTAATAAGGTGTAGTTGTGGTATCGTAACGTTGTAGATTGGATTCCGTGGAGTGTTGTCCGAATCCACTCGGTCGCATGCTCGAAAGGCATGATAGTTGGCGAAAACTAACAAAGTAGAACTATTAAGAACGAATGTAGATTAGGCCCGAGGTGCTAGTTTTTTTTTTTTTTTTAGCGTGTTCGTCCAGCGAATATTTTCAGCTCATCGATATTTCGCACAAATGACGTCGTGATCGGGGTGTATCGTGGGATCCAAGGGGTTGAACGAGCGACTGGCATTGGCGAAGCAAGCAACTTTACTACGAGCAATACAAAAAGAAGAAAGGAAAACGAAGATGAGAATCGAAATTGAAAGCTAGAGCTAGAACTACATTTTATTTGGTGTAGCTTTCATGTCTTTGTTAAACGTCTCCTGTTTTCCATTCCACATTGCAATGCTATGCACAAGGAGAATAGTGCTGTTGCATTGACTGAATGGGACTGAAACCCGAATGGCCCCAGACACTGTGGTGACTGCTTAGAAGGCTGGATTATACAGCTTGAACGAGGGATTGGTACAAAATTGGCAACAAGATTACTGCAATCGGTTTCAGCATGCCAACCACGGCATGGTCACCCTATTCTCTACATTTCCGCATGCGGCTCTGAATTCCCATCTCCTTCTAGATTGAAAAGGGGATGGTCGGGTTCAAGAAAAATATCTCCGTTGTGCTTTTTGCATTCTGTTGCCTTCCTCTTTCGAGAGAGAGAGAGAGAGTTGGGCAATGTAACAGGTAGGAAAATGGGATAGAGCGCACGGATAGAAAAGGCTTTGTCAGCTTCAACTTGCCAAAGGTTTTCCAGGTCTCGTATGCTATACAACACTGTAGCAAGGTATTTAAAACGAGACTGGTTCTCTGCACGTGTCTACACGTGAGAAATATCAAGTCGGACGAGAAGCTCCGCCATAATCAACCTTGAAAAGGAGAAATTTTGTTCGAACCCAGGAATTAGTAACCTTCTGCATTTCTGGGATGGTGTAGCGGCCGCGAAAGCAGAAGTATTATACCACTTTAATAAGAATATTCGTAAGAACTGAGGGAAACACAAGGCTAACTGGTCTAAATTTATCTCGAAGACTAAAGTTTCGCCTCCCAACTTGCTCACTAGCACTGGCGACGTTAAGCTTAAGGCCACCGATACAATATCGCGGTTCGATCGGCTTCGCTTCTATTCGGGTAGCTTATTCATCATAAATGCAGGTGAGCTGCAAGGTCGGAGGTCGGCCAAAAAGGCCAAGCAGCCCATATCCCACAACATGCAACGCATTTGCCAGGCGCCAAAAGAACCAAGGAAATTTAATGCATATGAGATTCGGTATGTTAAGGATCTCTTATTTCTTGAAACGGGATTATACGTAAGCCACTCGCCCTACGTGTCCCCCATACTAGCAAAAAGGAATTTTGTAGGTAGATATATTCTGCAAGTTATTATCTTGAGTTTTAGCCTCCGGACACGAATCCTTTATCGGGTATCGGTAGTAAGTGTGGTCATGCATGTGGGGGGTCTGTGGTAGGTACCATGAGCTAACTGATACCCCCTAGCTGGGAGTGCTTCAATTGCAAGCCGCCGCTTATTTCTTAGAATATGCAAGTATGGTATGATCGGATTAGTATGAGCTATAGATCAGATCTCTCAAGTTGTTTGAAGAGAAGAAAAATGTTAGATTCAGACCTTAGTTTCGAATCTCGCTATCTATAAATTCAGCTATTGTTTCCTTGAGAGTAGAGTATCTTTCTTGGTTTAATATCACCAACTCCTGCAAACTTTTGTAGATTCAAATCTCCAGAAACTATTTTATCTTTCGTAAATTCTATTTCTGCCAAACTCGGTTACCAATTGCCAATCTCTATACTACCTAAAATTCAAAATGAAGGGCATCAAAGTTACTCACGTCGGCGGAGACTACCAAGTTGTCGATGACTTGGAGAAGCCAACTCCGGGTCCAAACCAAGTCCTCGTTAAGCCAATTTACGGGGCAGTAAACCCAGTGTAATTGATCCCTCGAAATATTATTTTCAAATTATAAATATAAGGCTTTACCGTAGGCTGACTGACTATCCGTGCTGGCTCAATTTAGTGATGAAATGATGCGGAACTCTGGCCTCCTCATTGCTTCATGGCCTTGGACTCCTTGCGGCGACATTGCAGGTATTGTCGTCGAATTGGGAAGCAATGTCACAAAGCTCAAGGTGGGAGATCGTATTGCTGGATGCCCAGGAGTCGGACTTGCGGGAGCTGGGGGTGCAGCAGAATACGTAAGCACAAACTACGTTTTAACTTTTCAATCCCATCATTTCAAGGACGGGTACCGTGGTGTACTTGCGAGGCGCTAACAGTATTTGCCACCTATTAGCTCGTCGTACATGAAGAATTGGCTATCAAGGTGCCAGATAATATTCCATTTGCAGCTGCTGCCTCAGCTGGGGCGGGGTTGATGGTTAGTATAATCTTTCATTTTAATCCCTCTAGACCAATAATGTAGCGATTTGGTCCCGCACTTGATTGCATAATCTCAATTAACCGGCTTGCGCAAGTAAGTTTCTATGAAGTTTCTGATATCTGACTATTGGCTTAGACTGCGGCCCTTGGTATCTGGAACGGCCTGAACGTAGCCATTCCTGATCCAGAAAATTTACCTCCCGTGTCTGATGAGTGGATCCTTGTACTTGGAGGAGGAGGGAGCGTTGGAGGATTCGCTACGCAAGTATGTAAACGTTAACCCTTCATATGCATATACGATACTCCTTAACTGCCGCTGTGGGGGTTTCAATTTTGAAGTCACAAGGTGTCCTTTTGAATTATCAACATCGATACCTGTGGAGACTTCTCCTATTGTTCTCATGCCACTGATGCATACAGGATTAAGATGAAGTGGCCAGGCAGCCTAGTATACGCACAGGATTTCACTAACATTAATATCATCGGTATAGGTTGCTAAACTATCCGGCTACAAGGTCATTTCGACTGTCTCCTCGAGGACTGTTGGTGTAAGTAGCTTTGGTTTAGCCGGTTTGGGACTTCTTACTGTTTCGATAGTCGTCTACTGTCTTGCCTCTGCATCAAGGAACATGGAGCTCTGTGTACGGGATCATGAACGAGTCCTTTCCCGTGCTAAGAGGTTACAATGCATTAATGATGCATCACCATATGCGTATCCTGTTCTTCCCGTGTCCATGAAACAAACGTTATCTTCTCCGAAAAGGCTCTCTTACTAATAGCATTTGAAATATTATAGGTTGCAACAAGCTATGGAGCAGACGAAACTGTTGACTACAAGGCTCCCGTCGATGAGCAAGTTTCAAAGATCCTTTCCGTCACCCAGGGTCACTTGCATAGAGTTTTCGATGCTACCTCATACAGTATTGACTTTGTCAAGGAAGCTTTCAAGGCTATCGAAGGCCAACCTGGCGAGAATTTCTTCACCTCCACCGATGACTGGTATGCCTGTCCTTTCTAATGCCCTCCTCCCATACCCACCACACCAACCGCCCTTCATGCTCTCCTTTCATGCTCTCCCTTTGTTCACTAGCTCCCTCTTCTCCCCCCTTCATCCTAATCCCCTATGTTACCCTTCTTTTCTCCTATATTCTGATCCCACAACCTGAAATGGTTTCCACCACAACTTCTAACACTTATTTTGTTTGCTAGGACTGACTTTGGCACCATCCCCGCCGCCCCTAAATTCTATCCAATCTCTCTCGGCCCCATCGCCCGCCCCGAGGCTGTTCAGCTAAATGCTGACGCTGCCAAGTTCATCAAGGTCTTCGAAGCCCTCCTTACCTCTGGTAAGCTCAAGCCAGCCGAGTACGTCATCATCGGTGAAACTGGCTTTGAGAGCTGGATTGAAGGTATCAACGCCGCCAACAGCGGTACTGTCGGCGGCAAGAAGATCGTTCTCAAGTTCCAAGACGAGTAGGCTTTGCCTGCGTATTCTTCTGCTCTCTCTTGAGGGCTACGCTGCATCATTGTATGCTCAACACATTCATTTGTGGTATTTTTTAGTCGCTCGTTTCGTCTTTGTTATTCTGCAGTAGCTCAGCTACCCCAAGTTGTTCACAGTTGCTTGATGCAAATTTATATTATTCTTCATGTAAGCTACATGAAAGGCAAATGAAATGAATGGATAACTATTGCGAAGAGCATCTATACTTACTCCGTAGCCCTCGTATTCTCAGCCCTTATGGCTTGAGAAGCCGTTATAGTATCTTCAGCCCACGCTTCGTAGTTCAACAACCGGTAGCCGACCGCGACCGTCTTTGCATGATCCGGTAACCATAGTGAACCTACTTTATCATTTTCGCTTCAGACTGGCATCCACGCATCTTAGACTCGAGTTTGCAATGCAATAGTCACCGACTGTCTCGAATAACCGTTACACCTCTGCAAACATGCGAGCATGGCTCTTGTGGGTATTAGCTGCTAGGTGACCGTGCTATGTCATGAGACTTTACTTTAAGTCCACATCCGCAGTGAACCACTTCAAGGACAGACCCGAGATATCCGACCCCTAGACGCTGGTCCGTATTTTTCATATCACTACTGACACTCTAGAAGTGTGATTGCCGCCCCAAGCTACCGTCATAAACCACTAACTCCATTTCGAATTTCAAAGACTGCTATCGATATACTAGACCTGACCAACTCCTCCACTTAGCCTTCGGAATTGAAGGTGGAATGCTCGATATGCCAGTTCACAGCAAACACTCTTCCGATACTAGAGGTCGTCGAAGCACCTCACTCGCTGGCGTCCCTGAAGGCGGCCCTTCTTCATCCCGCCTCAATACTCAACTTTCAACCGCTCTTGAAGACGACGGATATTTACGTGAAGATATTTATCGTCCCCCAAGCTCATCTTCCCTCCCACCGAGACAGCATTCATCTCACAGCCGCCACGGAACACGAACAACCCTCACTGATAGCAGGGGCAGAGACCCCCGATCGGATAATTACACACCGGCACGTTCATCCAGGATTCCAACTGACCGCCCTAGAAATGACTTAGGCAGAACTACATCGGGCATATCCACAGACCAAACTCTAGTCGACATGCCATATCGTCCCAACCGAGCTAGAAATTACCCGGATAGAACCGTACGAGATGCATCCCCAGAGGGAACTCTAGTCGACACACCATACCGTCCCGAACGATCGCGAAGTCAGCTGAGAGAATTAGCCCGATTGTCTCCCGGTTATTCAACAAGCCCATTATACGACCCCCGAGACTTTCCCCCCGAAAATATCTACGTTGAAGGCGCATACACAACTCCCCCAGGGGGCAGCAGGAGACTATCTTACGGAAGCCTCTATCCCGCCGGTGGTCGCGAATCCCCAGTCAACCAAAGTCCATCCCGCCATGCATCAAACTCGGGCCTCATAGATCTGATTACCGACGACGGCGAATTGCTACAGATCGATCCTGATAGCCTCCTACATCAAGTTGTGAGCCGCGGGCGCTCGCGTCGTGATCTCTCTCCCGTTCAAGGAAATGATTCTAATTATTACGTCGGGGAGGCTGTCAGCGAAACCTATGACGTCTTGATATACCAGCGCGTCGAGAGGAGAGTCTCCGAAATGGCCCATAGATCTCAAGGTTCAGGACGCTCTAGTACAGCTGGGAGGCAGCGTAGATCCTAGGATACAGGATAGTTCTAAAGTTTGGTGATCGGGTCGAAGTGCAACGTATTTTAATTGGCCCCTAGCATCTCGCCCTTGCTAATATCGTGTACACATGCATGTCTTCATGCATGAATCAAGACTACCAGCCTCTAGTAAGATTCCCTAGGGAGCTCTGGAAGCTGGAAATTTGACAATAATACGAAAGAGAGAGAAACAACAAATACAAAGAGCATCAAAGAAACATTTAAACACCGTCATTAGTGACGCTAAAAACACATCGAGGATAGCAAAGTAGACAATCTTAATTGAGAAGAGACGAAAAGGTTTGTTGATCGTAAACAGAGAACGGATACCGAAGAGTGTTAACGGGATTGCTGAATATGGTAGGGTTACTTCGTATCCGTATCGTCGGAGGCCTTTGAAGAAGGTTGAGAGAGCTGCAAAGAAGACGAAAGTTCTCCCTCTGCCGGAGTAGTATTAAGAACCGGGGCGAGTGGAGCTTGGAGCATATACTGCATATCATAGTTAAGGACATTTTGCTTAATTCTGAAGCTAGAGGATACTAGTGCTCACCTGGATGTACTGCATCTGCTGCTCAGGGGTTGAGGTCATTCTTAGCGATCGCAAGAATTAGCAGATTCAAACATTAAACGGAAACTGAGTAAAAGTCGCAACTAAACGCACCCAGATAAGCCTTTGGGCTTCTTGACCGTTGTCCCGTCCTGATCTTGCAAGGCGTAACCGTAAACTCCGCCCCACTTGTTAGTGATCTCTGCCTTCTTCTCAGCAAGTTTTTCTTTGGCTTCTTCGACTAGGTGAGAGGTCGAATCTCCACCGAAATCTCCGATGTTGGCAACGGCTTGCTCAATTTCGGAACGAACAAGCTGAACTTCCGCGTACTTCTTGGATATGTCATGGAGAGTGCCAGTATCCAGTGAAACGGCATGTGCGATGTCATTGCCAACGATTGGAGTTGGTGGCCCTACGTTGGCGGCTGAATCTATATTTGAGAGGTTGACTCCAGGGATATCGTTCTCCTTTAGGATAGGTTGGTTCATAGCTATAGATCTTTAGTTAGCTGGGAAACGAAGAATGTTAGGGGATTGAGATAAATTACGAGATGTGAAGTTGGTACGAGAACCGCCACGGTGATGAGGGCCTCTGAATGTCCCACTGCCTCGACCGCCTCCACGCCCCCGGTTGTTTCCGCGATAATAGCTGTGGTTTCCAGTATTGTTGTAATGGTTATCGCGGGAGTTTCGTTCGTGAGTAAGAACTGTTTCCAACAGTGCTAAATCAGCATTTCATCCGTAAAATGCGACAAAGGAGTCTACATTGGAACTATTTCGGTTGTTGAAGGCGATTATTATGCTCACCCTCGGCTTCTTGGTTCTCGTTGATCAAGCCTTCCTTGACACAAAAGTCATATGGTTTTGGTCGATAGGCGTTACGGTATCCTCCATGATCTCTTAAGCCAGCGGAACCTCTAACTTCAACCCAGAGGCCCTTAACGAACAATGTGTGGTCAGGACTTTTGAAGCGATCTAGATAACGGTAGTGGAAGGCACTAAAGTATTGAAAGGCGATCAATTCAGTGCGAAGGTTGAGGGTCAAGATCTGGTGGTCAACAACTGGATTACCAGTTGACTCGCAGCCAAGACCAGGGATGTGGACGATATCATAGCTAAATGTTTGGATGTCAAAGCCTAGGCTGAATAAGTTCCAATTCTAAACGACCAAGGGGACAAAGGAGTAAGCCACTCACGGTCTCTTGGGCAGATAATATATGGCAAGATCTCGCCTAACAACAAAAGTTGTGCAATAGTGTATCGTCTCTTGACCCATGGTCGGGGCTCAAATCCATCTTCAGTTTGAGGAAGCTTGGGCTCTGGAGGCTTGAATTCCTGAGCTGACATAGGAGTGGCAACAGTTTTAGCTGCTTCTGGTCTGGTTTGCTGGTTCGCCGCCTTCTTGTTTGAGACGCTAGCGCTTGAGAGAGTAGCCTCTGTTTGTTTAACCTTCTTGCTACCATCAACCTTAACAGCTTCAGCCTCTCGAGCGGCATTATCAATCCTCAACTTGGCAACGGCAGCGGCCAAGCCATCAGCATCTGGATTAGGGTCAGACTCGGATGGCCGCTGCTTGACAGGAGCTGAGAGGGACTTTAGCGGAGCAGGAGCTTGCTTTGAGGTAGCAGCCGGCTCTTGCGGATGTGCTTCGTCCTTCTCATCAACCTCTTTAGCTGTGGTAGAGGCTTGTTGGCGAAGACGTTCCTTAGCGATTTGCTTAATCTGGTCAACAGCATCCTTGACATCCGAACGTTGGTTATCCATATTGCTTTGGTTCGAAGATCCAGCTGTCGGGACGTCAGATCCCTTGATAGATGGTCCTGATTTAGTATCGGCATCAACTTCAACGCCGGCAGCTTTTCCTGAGGAAGACATATTTGAGGCAGATCAGGAATAGGCAGGATGACCCTAGGAAAATTTAACAATAGAAAGCTGAAGAAAGAGAGAGAAGAAGTGAGTATATTGAAAACTTTCTAGTAAGATGTAATATGGGAAGCAATAGAGGAGAGAAGAGAAGTAGAAGAAAGCAGAAGGGAAGATATCACGGTAGATGTTTGCTGATCTACAGCAAGTTCTACTGTTTACTGGCACGCGTGTGGATAGGCTGAGGCTCTATATATTTTTGTCATATATACTGATTTATAGAGGCTTTGGCTAGTCGATAGGATTCCTGAAGATATCGGCGTGGCGATGATGTTGTTGATGGTGGAGAGATGGCGAGGAGAAGGTAGAGGAGAGAAATTTCCAGTTCCGGACCAAGTAAAATTAATTTAAAAGGCCATTTTGATGATGCGGAGGATCCTGCCGAATGATGTGGTTGTATTTTTGGAAAATTTATATAATTGTCGTTGATTATATTTTACATCTTATCAATATTGTGGAGATGAGCTTAAGCTTATGGAGGGAGGGTATCCACCTAAGTGGGTTGCTACGTTGGGATTCTGTTAGGGACCTGACGCCAAACGAGGTAAGAACACAGAGGAGCATTATGATTATCAAATATACAATAGATTGCATATTGCAATCAGAAGGATTATAGGATAACCAAGTATCAATCACTAGAATTCTATAGCTTACTTTATTTACTGGCCAGAAAGGAGGGTCATGGACACTGGAGAGGGTTCGCCTAGGAGAAGGCCTCCAAGCAATAGATCCAAAGCTGGTGCACATTATGGTGCCCTTTAGGCGTTCCTATGGATTGGGGAATTACAGAAAGGGTCAATGGTATGCAAGGTTAGACTTAACAGAAAATGCCGAAGTGTATAAGGCATATTTTTCATAATGAAGGTGCAGCAAGACCGATGGAGGTGCTAACGACGCTAGAAGAAAAAGAACCTCAAATCACACCATTCGCCATATGCTCCGAAATAAAATTAGAAAAGAAAGGTAGTCGATGGAAAAATGAATACGAAGGACGTATAATCCTCATTTCCTCCGGCTCCTCAAACTCCCCGAAATTGGTGCAAAGTCATCACTTTCGTCTGATTCTTCGATTTCTTCATCGACCTCCACACTCTGTGATTTAGCCGCTCTCCCACCTGGCTTCTTTGTAAAAGACAGTGTGGTTTGCTTGGATGCAGCTGGGGTTGCTGCCTTCTTTGCAGGCGCTTTCTTTGGAGCGGCTTTAGAGGCGGGTTTCTTCGCCGCCGGGGCCTTCGTTGCCGGAGCTTTTGCAGTCCTCCCGCTTCTCGTAGTTGTTTTCTTCGGCATGACTTCCTCCTCATCGGTTCCCGGGACGACCAAATCGTCGTCGTCATCATCGTCTAGCATCCGCACATCTTCATCCTCATCCTCATCGTCTGGAATTTCTATAGCTCCTTCGTCATCGTCACTAACAACAGCTTTCTTCCCTCTTGCCCTACCAGTAGCTGTGGGTTTCTTTGCTGGAGCCTTGGCTGTTGTTGGTTTCCGTGAGGACGCGGCCGCTGTTGCTTTAGCGCCACCCCTTCCGCGAGTAGTCTTCGGCGGCGGCGGCGGAGGAGCCGCCTCTCCTTCGGCATCGTCATCCAGCATGTCCACATCGCCGTCTTCGTCCTCGTCGGATACAAATTCTCCATCAAGGTCGGTGTCCCAGTCTTCCGGCTTCTGTTTCTTCTTTCGCTGAGCAGCCCGTTGCCTTGTTTTGAATTCGCCCTTTTCATAGAGTTCTTCAAGTTTAGACTTTTCAATCGTCATGGCTTCATTGATCTGGTCGACGTCTGTGATGTTGTACTCTAGGACCTTCTTAAACTGGGTGTCCAAAGAGTCTTTCAAGAACCTATCATACGGGTTAGTCAAATGTTGCTTTGGCAATGACAAAAATATGATGATTTTGGCATACTGTTCAACCGCGTGAGTATCACCCTTGTCTATATACCTTCCGACGGCATTACCCAAGGCATTTTGCGGCAGGATATTTAAGCTTTGTGCAGTGAGGTACTCTTTGACGAAATTCTCAACTCGGATATTCTCCACCTTGCCTCCGTACTCCGCTAGAATAGCTTCTGGATCCCCCTCGACGATGGTTCCATCCTTTGCCTTACCTATGGCGACTATTAATATCGAGTAGTAAGGGGAGGCAGGTAGAGATTTGCTGTAGCTTACGAGTTGGTGCCACTTTCCTTCTGTAGAATTGCACTACATCATTCGTATTCGCGACCTTACCCACGAATCTGTTTGAGAATCTCTGTGGGTTCTCCACCTCGAATTTTCCATCGGTAGCTGAATATTCAACCCGTAATCGGATCAATGGCAAGGGTACGTCCTCATCGGCGACCTCTTCACCGCCGGCTTCTAGCTGCCCTTCCATCCACTCTTGCTTTGCATCCACTATCATTTGTTCCACAATCTTTGTCAAGTACGTAGTAACCTCGGTTCTGTTATCGCTTTTTGTTGCAATCTTCCTCATGCTTCGGTCATCGTAGAGAACAACCTCCTGCATTTTAAATGGGCGGACAGTTTTCAATCGTATCGGTTCGATTTCGAACTTTTTTCCTGTAATGCTTAGGATACCAATATGCTTTGCGACGGCCTCGCCTTCACATAATGAGGTGGCGACGGAGGAACCGGGTTGTACAACAGAGAAGCCCATTTCAGGGTTCACACGAGGTTCGATCAAGCACTCATGCTCGTGGCCCCAAACTACAAGGTCTAGGAATTCTTGTAGGAAGTTCTCTGGGAGATATCCCGTTTCGGTGTGTGCTTGACTATGCAGTGTAATATTTGTTAGGAGGTGATCGACTTAAGAGTGCAATTAGGGGGGGGGGGGGGGGGGG
>LDUD01000084.1:357781-369520 GCA_012184295.1 Dactylella cylindrospora
TGAATCTTTATTTACCTATGTTCCAGGACCAGCTGTACTGGATTTAGACCGTCTGGCTATTACATTCAACCACGGCAACCTACGGCGATTGTATTTTTACCATCTAGTGTCTTTGTGGGCCATCGGCTTCAATACTGGCGTTTATGGCTCGTTTTCTCTCGGGGCGTTTATTTCGATGGTCTTGTTTAGCAAGTGTTCTGTTACATTTATCTTCTGCCACATGTGAACCTCCTCATACTTTTTTCAGCCGACGTTACGAAAGTTATACATTCACCTAGCATCAGCTTCCGGCGTTACTCCATTCTATCTACTTGCTCCCTCGACAAGAATTACATTTACATATATTTCCTAATATAATCACACTTTCCCAAGGGTATACCGTTTCAGATCTGCAGCTTAATTAAAATGCTCGGTTCGAACCTGAACGTTCTCGTTTAATGAATATCCATGGGTGTCGCATTTGCCAAATGCGGGCGATATCTGCTCATACTGACATAGAGGCCATCCAAATGCAGATTTTTTGCGAAATATCTTTTTTCCTCGTGGGATTACTCCCAACCTATCTGTTTTCCCTTTTCTCCTTACGCTATTTCTCTCTTCTGCATCATCTACCACAATAACACTAGCCTGTCAGCTCTTCCTCGCTACGAAATCTCATGCGACGATGATCGAAACGTGGTTGAGGTCTATCTACGTGGCTATGGCGTTTTCCTTAAATCTATAGTGGCATTCTATATAGAAAATACCACATTCACAACACATCATCGACTAGTCTCAATCCACTGAATAATTCTCCCTTACTGTCGATGTACAGAGCTTCCACGGAAATATATACTATGAAACCATGTCTAACGCCGCCAATGCCTCCTCCAACCCCTTCAGCCCCTCCGACCCATTCTCCCGGCTCCTAAATTCTACGGGCATCAACATTGACAACTATCCTAGCGCCGCCAGCAATCCCCTTCTTTCGAAACCGATACCTCCTGAAGTGGTGAATTCCTGGCCGTTGCCGAATTATGTCAACCCGGAAACAAAGCATGCTCAAATGTTTGGGTGGGAGTTGGGACTTGTGAGTTTGGCGGTTGTGACGGTGGCGTTGAGACTCTATGTTAGGCTGTGGATGATGAGGCCGCTGTGGGGAGTTGGCGGGGATGATTGGGCGGCTGCTGTAGCGGTGGTGAGTACTCTAAGGCCCTAGCCTTCACCGAATGTTTTTAGATATGTAGAATGGGTAGAATATTAACTTGGCCCAAGTTGTTTGCGATAGGTTTGACGACAGTGCAGCTGATGGCGACAAGGTATGGCTATGGTATGCCCCACTATCACCTTCCTCCTCCTAGACCACTGGCTATCTCGAGCTTCTAGTTTGCTAATTCAAGATACTCATATAGGGATGCACATATGGGACGTAAAACCGGAATGGATAATGCCAATGCGAGAGGTAACTACAGGCCCAAGCCCAGAACCCACCACCCACCCAACTAATCCGAAACGCCACACTGCCAGCTCGCCTTCTCCACCCAAATCCTCTTCGTCCTCTGCACCACCGCCACCAAACTCTCCATCCTCTGGTTCTACCTCCGCCTCTCCGCCTCCCCCACCTTCCGCCTCCTCGTCCACCTAGGAATGTTCTTCGTCAGCGCCACCGGCATCTCCTTCCTCTTCGTCATCATCTTCCAATGCAGCCCCATAAACTCCTACTGGGACTTAACCCTCCCCAAAGCCAAATGCATCGACGAATCCGCCGCGAACATTGCAAACGCGGTGATTAACAGTTTTAGTGATTTTTACGTCTTTATGCTCCCAGTTAGGGATATGCTGGGGTTGAGGTTGCCGTTGAGGCAGAGGGTTAGTTTGGTGATAATATTTTCTTTGGGAGGGGTGGTTTGCATCGCGGGGTGCTTGAGGGTGTGGCAGTTGACGAGCGTGTTGAAGCACACCTATGACAATACATGGTACGGACCTACTATATACATCCTGACGGCGGTGGAATGCGATGTAGCGATCGTGTGCAGCTGCCTACCAGCTCTCAAGCCGTTAATGGCGAAGATCCTGCCGGGATTAAGAAGGTTTAGTTTGAGGAGGTTGAGCGCTGTAGGTGGGACTAACGGGAGCGAAAGAAGAGATTCGGCGGCAAAAGGGAAAGCAGGTTTTGTGGATAGTAGAGATGGGAGCAGCAGCAGCAATGGGTATGGAAGAGCCAGGCGGGGAGGTATCAGTGCTCCTTGTCCTTATTCTGATCCGACAAAGCTGGATCCCGAGATGGCTACCTTGGCCCCGGGGAGACTACAGCGGGCGGTGGGACTGAGCTTAATGAGTGATTCGACAAGCTGCCTAAGTAGTTCAAGTATCCCGTTATACGAGCATATTCTGAAGAGTACGAGTAGACTGCCGAACACCAGGGCGGAGGGGGAAGACTACAGAGGTACAGATTTAAGTATCGATGAGGGGGACCTAGAGAAGGGAGATCTAGCCGATAAGAGCGAAACAAAACCCCACGACATCGCCTAGAAATGTCACCTAGAAGCTGTATATTGTAATATAATGGGTACATATTTTATGATGATATTGTCCAATGCCATAAGCAGTATTAATTTCCTTTGTAAGCTAGTAACGCCTGATCGGGATCGATGCAAAATGATAAGAGATAATCATAAATATATCGTATCACATTAAACATCCGTTCTTCTTACTACTGCAAATCTCAGATGCGGCGATAGGGACACGCTTTTGAATGACGCCAGCTTGAGCGGCCTCCATCCTATCAGCGGATGTAGTCGAAGAATTAGAAGGTGGAACTTTCGATTCAGGAACAAATGCAAATGTCTCAACCATCCAGTCATACCAAACTTTTCTACCATCCGTTATCCTCCAGAAAGACACTTGTGCCTCAGACCTATCTGGCACTGGCATTGGAGTCTAGTTTTGTATTATTAGCATAGAGAGCTAAACCAATAACCTAATAAATTGGGAACTCACCCTGAGTGGGAAATAAATGGCAAACCAAGATATCATATCTTTACTCTTCGCGTCAATAGTATCAGGTCGGGTGCTCAATTCGACGATTGCTTCAGTCCTTGGACTTTGGTACAAAACACACTCGAAATACCCGGCAACACCATGGATAACACCTCGCCTAGGAATAGGGAAGACGGCAAATGACTCTCTCTCGTTGTGATTGTTAAATCCGCCTCCTTGTTCTGTAAACCTCTCCAACTCTTCCTGTGGAACCGGATGCTTGAATTCCCAAGCCAAATGAATGTTTGGCTCGGCCTTCTCGTTAAGGGAGAGAAAGTCTATTGCGGTGAGCATGACCACGTATGGGACTTCGTAAATATCCGTAGAATTCTGAGCCGTAGATACTCGACTGACAATATCACCATGCACCTTTGGCGCCATGATTGGTGTGTAGTGAGCAGTATATGATTGAGGGATGCAGATGCCGACCTCTGGGTCTAAAACCCTCTGTACCCCATCGAGGCATTCCGGTGAGAGCTCATTGTCTGCGAATGAACCCAGAAGCTCAGATACTAGAATTTGGACATGTCCCGCAGGTGGCGTCCATTTCCTCATGTCTGTTTTGACAATCGTTACACGGCCGTCCCAAGCGTCTCTATTCATCTTTAAGAGATGAACGTATGCGTTTGGATTTTTCTCAATTGCAAACATTTCAATGTCCATGCCAGCATTCGTTGCTGCCCTGATACACCTAGTCACTAGAGGCCCACGCCCTGCCCCAACGACAGCGACTGATCTATAGTAAAGTCAGCTCTAAATACCCTAGCACTAGGATTATATCTTAACTGACATATTCTCCACACCCTTTTCCTTAAGATCTTCCAGAGCAATTTTCACTGCTTTCTCATATTGGTTATATTTTACTGGATCCCTCTCAAAGACCTCATATGTCATGGACTCCAGATTATCCGCAAGTGGCTGAAGCGGCGACTGTAGGAAGTCTTGGTAGCCAGCTCCAAATGAATCCAGGGATGGAGGTGGTGGCATTGTCTCAAGTAGATGCTGTAGGTACTTGCGGTAAGACTGAGGATCATCTCGTCTAGTCTTTGTCGCTTCCGTTTGGCGCGCACCTTTTGGGGCAAGAGGTGGGAAATCAAGCGAATAGGACGTTTCAGCCGAGGTTTCTTCGTCTCTGGTAAACTCTGCATGCCGAATATTCGATAGCAAGTAGAACGGATTCTTCCTCGCAAACTTCTGAACCATCGCTTGATGGGGTTTTGTCAAGACCGGATAGCCTTTTGAGTTCAGGACATAAGCTTGAGATTCGAGAATCAGGTAGCGAATAGGTTCTGCGAACCATCTGTTTGTGGCATGCGAGTTAGGGATCGAATAATTTATCTGTAGAGCTGAGAGAAAATATTTGTTTAATATCCGATAAGAGATATTTTTTGATATAATGAAAATAATAGAAGCCTCAAATGAGACCGGGGTAGCATTGGTAAGTTACCTAAGCCTAGTCTGAGAGAATATCTTGCTGATGTTCGTATTGTGTTCCAAATATCCCAGGAACTAAACTCATCGTACAAAACATCCGGCCCACTTTCACTGTCCTGGGTCTCGCCGTCGGTATGGTGTGACGTTAAAGCGAGGCCATAGGCAGGGAGCAAAATGTTGAAATACAGGAAGGCGTTTATAGCGAGACCTTGAATGATTGCTTGACAGTATCCAGCCATATTTTGTTCGGAATTCTTCGGGCCGTCAATGAGTAGTGAGTTCAGGCCGCAAAATGCAGCGTACGCAATCTCATGATGCAAGACCTGTCGCGCAGCACAGGCTGTCAAGGGGTCTAATGAGTCTAGCTCGATCCATTGTGCTGTTACTCCAATTATCTTGTTTATATTCTCATCTGGGTGAATGTTGACGTCCTCCGCTTCAAGTCCAGGTATGTGGATTCTAGTAAAACCGCGGTTTCGAGCGTTGCGTATCAGTTCCTCAACTTTGTATTGATAGTTAATGTTACTGATATGCGTGCTGATCATATTATACTAGGAAGCACTTAGCTAAGCAATCTCGGATAGGTCAAGAAGGAATGTTCTCATCACCAAAGCCTACATTTTCAGCAACAGCTCTCTCCAGAATCTCATGGGAAACTGCTCTTCCTGGAGCAGGCAAATGTTCCCCTATATAAAAATTCGTAATAGTGTCGCCCTCCGACATCCTGAAAGGCCGTTTTAGGGTAGGACTGATTATCTCTATACCCTGGGGTCCCTAGGCGAAGTGGCGTATATGGCGTATAATTGGTTCGAAACCAGTCGAGCCGTTTTTGGTGTGTTATATCGAGTTGCTTTATGTGGGCCGTCCTACCACTTCATTGTGTGCGGGTAACAGCTGCGACTTGGCAAATGCAGATGGTGCAGCTGCGACAAAATGGACGGGAGAACGTTACCTCGTCCGAGGATGGTAGTTTTAGATACTGAGAGGAGTGTTTGTGTACCGCCAGCGGTGAAACAAAGAGCGGGATGGGATCTGAGGAATGGACTTATCGATAATAAAGCATCATCTTTTTTGTGACTGTCAAAGTTGAAGCTGGTGCTCTTGCTTGCTCTGCCAGAAAGGCGAAGAAGGTACTACCACCACCAAACAGGGCTAGCTGGAGGGGTTGTGGTGTGGGGATCCCTGCCTGGCCATGCCTTGTCGATGGCCTCGCAAAAACAACACACAACACATCATGACGTCCCAATGTAGGCACCGCCTATAGCAGCAGCTATAGTCAACATGCAGACGTTCGATATTAATATCGATTCGATTGGGACGAAATATCTGTTGGCAATTTAATGAGGCTTTCAAGGCGCTACACAGCCCAGCCTTCAAAAACGGAGCTCGGAAAGGCCAAACCAGTCCCATCTCCTACAAGCTATTAGGAAATTTGTTGATCCTCAGCGAAGTACCAACTGAGTTATGCATCGTGGGACATAGATTTAAAGAAATAAAATTAAATTTCATAAGATTTGCGGGCCGATGTGGGTTTACATTCGTACTCTGAATCCTCGAAAAACATATGAGATCGACTGGTGTACGATGAGGCTGGTTTAAGCTAGTATCACATTTCAGCCCTGGACGGAGGCCCGGCGAGGCTTTAATATTTCACCTGCGTACGGAATACGTAATTGCCATTCTTAACTGAGAGCGAAGCTAGGAACCTGGTCGAGGAGGAAGTCAGCCGAATAGAACTTGCCACAAGCAAGGCTTGCTTGTGGGAGCCGCATCTTATGCGGCCGCCCTGGATTTTTGGCACCCAGGAAATACATTACCTGGATACTTTTCTCAAAGAATACACGATTTTGAAATTTGGGCTACATCCTCCTTTGCAGGGATTTCGGCCATCAATTGACAAGGGATGCTGCTCTATGTAGCTAGGAGGCGGCCGACAAATATTATGTAAATCGAATATCAACCGCATTCTGCAAGAGGTAGTGTGAAGGTATATGCACGTCCTGCAGCAGGCTGACGATCAAGGATTTAGATAAGATACTTGGCATAAAAATTCCAAATGCGAGAGCTAGCCTTGCTGCGAAAGCTGCATGTCTAATCAGCTTGGGGGTTTAGGCAACCCTTGACTTGGCCATCATATTCTTCAAATGTAAATCTGCAATGCCTTATTCGTCTGCTGTTAAACTCTATCTTAGTAGTTGATCGGATAGATCTGTCATCCCTCATTAAAACCCCTTCTGGTCACTGTTGTTTTGTGGTACTAGCAGACTGTATTCTTCATAACTAGCGATAAAATACAATGGCGACAGCAACGGAATTTCCTGTTCACCATTTCCCCGCACATCCCCAGTTCAACAATAACCAGCAAGCTCATCAGTCAATTCAAAGCAGCTACCCAAAGGACTCAAGAATCTGCGGGCTTCAAAGGCGTACTTTTTGGACCCTGCTCATCCTGGTAGATGTGATTATCATCGGAGTTGCTGTTGGGGCTGGCTTGGCAATTGGGTTGAAGACAAGAAAGGATTCACCCAATATCGATGGCGTGGGGAATTATAATGGAACGGTGGAGCTTGATCTAAAACCAAGTACAGTAACGGTCTGGCAAACTTCATTTAAAACAGTCGGCTTAGAAAACACGCAAGCTTCAGTTACTGTTACCGAAACAATAGTAATGGATGGTGACACGGTCACTCTACCGGCCGCCACCATTACCAACACGATGACGCCGGAGATAACCACCGTTACTGATACTTTGACGCCAAAGATTACCACTGTTACTGAAGTCAGTGACCCAGAACTGATAACGATTGTCGAAACCCTGACACCAGACGTGGACACGATTACTAAAACTGTCACGAGGATCACCACCAAATTGCCGCCGACACCAACCACATGGACGGACCTATCAACTGGGTATATTACGTATGCGGGATCGATGTCCGTACTTACAGGCCCCTTATGCGGTCCAACTGGACATTTTCTGAATCCCAATGACTTCCGTGACGGCTCTATGATAATCAGACGGAATGGCTACAGAAGATACAACATGCATATCGCTTACGAAAACAGTGGTAAACTCGAGGCACCTGGTGTTTATGACGATACAGATCCGGACGAACCCCTCTGGACGTTTAGGTTTACACTGAATCAAAAGGAAGCTACCGGAGATTGCAATTTCACCGAATCCCATCAATTCAACTTTGGTCAGAACAATAAGCTAGCCGTGGAAGTGTAAGCCTTAAGCTAAACTAATAAGAGTGATCTAGGAGGTGAACATTGCCTCCTAGATAACCATAGAATGCATAAATATGGAGTACTAATGTTCGACGATCCTTTAGCCTTGGAACCATATTGGATACTTGCCAGTTAGATAATGAGGTGTCGTTATCGAGGTATGATACTTGCTTAGGAAGTAAGTTAAATAGATCTCCGCCAAGGGCTAGCTATTTAGGGGTTCTACTCGAAGATATCATAGTGACTAACACAATATATCTAAATTTAGTCTATGATGCAACGTATGAGTAGCATTAAGATTGAAGTAGGTGTTGCATCTGAGGTGTTCATAAGATCTGATATCGATACATCTCTTTACCTGTCCTCAGCTTTATCAACTACTGAAGAGGTGCTAATATATTACATCGTGTGCTATCTTAGGTTACTCGGGTTACGTTACTGGCGGGACTCCGTTAAAGAAATGCAAATGAGGCTAAGATTACTAGATAGAGAGTCTCCGAGTGTTACCCTTATCAATAAGTGTCCTATGTTTAAGCATTGGATTTTAATATTCAATGGAGTTGGAGAGGATTCTTTTCTTCTTCCCTTTTTTTATTTCAAATTGAGAATGCCTACGGAGAAATGTACCTGAGGTTTTTAAGGGATAGTATTTTTGTCTAACGTCCCCTTCTCTTTGCTCAATTGCTCAATTAGCCTCTATATCTATTTTCTATTTGCTCCCAAACCCCTTAGAGAATTTATTAGTAAACGGCAGCCCTAGGCAAACGTAGGGAAAATGTATTGCTATATCACCTGTTGCTACGATTACAATACCTCGTTAGATCTCTAGCAATCCTTCGAGTTCAGCTTTCGCGGTCTTTTTCCTTATACGTCCGGGTC
Source organism: Dactylella cylindrospora (assembly GCA_012184295.1). Classification (NCBI taxonomy): domain Eukaryota; kingdom Fungi; phylum Ascomycota; class Orbiliomycetes; order Orbiliales; family Orbiliaceae; genus Dactylella; species Dactylella cylindrospora. The sequence continues at coordinate 366,344 of LDUD01000084.1, forward strand.
GTGCTCAGCAAATGTGTTGCTAGAAATTGGTATGTGCCCCAATAATTCTTCTACAGCCACCGCAACCACGGCCTGGGCAGCACTTCGATCCAAGCTAAAATTCCACGGGATACGTATCGATACCAACCAGAACAATCAATAAGAGACAACAGCACCGAAAGCGGAATAGCTATATATTATTTATATGAACCTAGATCACAAGGAACGCAAGACCCGGTTTGCGAGATCTAGATCTATGAAGGCTGCAGTGTGAAACTGTGCAAGTGCTAATCGGTTATAATCTCACATGCTCGCTATTATTGCTAAACTAACCGGCTGCTGGCTCTCGTAAATTAAAACTCAGCATCGATCGTTTATCTTGCTTGATCTCTTTGATCGCGTTTCTCAAGTCGTTCAGCAAGAAAACCCACCACCTTCCTACTTTTCTGAGCTCTACCAAATCATCCTCGAGCTGTTTTGTAAGGGCTCTAAATGGTTTTGCACGATTTGGGTAGAGTAGCGGATCCAAGTTCTTGTTATTGATTATTCTTTCCACAACAGTGCTGGTAAACACCTTGGAATCGTGTAAGCCTTCTCTCAAAAGAGCGAAAACCTCTCCGAGCGATCTGCGAATCATCTCCGGCCGGGAGAGATTTATTAAAACATCATCCTTGGAAATGTTCGATTTCTCCCATATCCATTGAAATATCCTTTCCTTGTCCAATAGCTGATTTTTGAAGAAGTATATTAACCTATCGGTGCACTCGCAAACCGTATATCTTTTGTTTACGCCCCGTACTGGAGCCTTTAAATTATTACCCTTGCCGTTGCTGGGAGATGCCTCTCGGCTTCGGCTGTTTTGAGGTGTGACCTGGCCGGTACCGTCGCCGATTGATATCGTCTCCATCGTCACGTCTGGCGAGCCTTGAGAGCCGCCAAGCATGGTCTGAGACTGGTCGGTAGGGGAAGGCGGCTTCCAGGCGACCTCTCTTAGCTTAGTATCCAACATTATGTTAATCGACTGATCTAGTGAATCGAACGCATCTAGCATACTATCGAAATCGGCGTTGTTGTCCAATTTGTAGTACCTTAATCTTTCAAGACTGAGCTGTTGGATATCTCTGTTGTGTTTCTTCAGGTTTTTGATAACGGAACACAGGTAGCCTGGGGTGATGAGATCTTGATCTTCCAATTCAGTTGGATCTTGAAATTGACCAAGAACCGTGGTGATTACCCCGACCGCTGATTTAACATCCTGATTGTCTATTGTGAATTCTTCCCACTCCCTAGTGGGTAAAACCTCAGTGGTTGCAAATCCAGTCCGTTTCGTCAGTCGGGGCTTCTCATCGATTGACTCCCCAGAAACATTTTGGCAAAGCAGTAGCGGGGCGAGTGTAAATATTAACAACTGATGCTTGAATACTGAGATTTTGCGAAACCGTCTCATTGGAAGTCGTTATAGGTCCAAGATAGCTGTCGATGCCTTACAGATGGATTCATAGGAGCGCAAGTGTCAAATATGAGCTTAGTGATTCTGAAACGTCCACCATAAATGTTGCTAGTACTATTTTCTAAATCAAGCTAATCTACGAAATCTTACAGCTAATTTGGTTCGCTCTTAGGGGTATCTTGAGTGCGGCGATGTGTGGGATGCCGGGGCTTGGTATTGCAGGATATATATATCGCGATCGAAATATCTCATAATTTGTATTTAGCCTTGTTGTAGAAATGCTCAGTGTATCGGGCGGGGTACTATAGTAGAATGCGCGACCTGTAAGGCAGCCATGCATTTCAATTAGCGCATAGGGCCTCACCCATGTGGGTGATGATGCTTTGGATTTCTCAGTACGAAATGGCATTTGCTTAGTGGAAACCGTAGAGTTAAACGGTTATTAATTTTCATAAGCTTAAGTTGAAGTCGGAAATTCCAACGGACAGACTCCGGCATGGCATTCTCATCACTCCCCCAAGGCTTCGCTAGACAGTATCTCCTAGTAGTTGCCACTACAGCCTTATTCGGTTCGATATTCATCGGTCTAAACAAGCTCGGATTATGGACATCCCAGCCGCAATTGCAGGATATTCATATGCATACCTCTCAACCCGCAGATAGTATCCTTATAGACTCGCAATTCGACGATATCCTGCTTCGCGACACCGGCCAGCAGCTCAAATACTTCTCAGGAGATACAATGAGTCCTTCGAATGGGGTATCGGCTCCTCAGCTGCAGAACCATAATCTCTACAAGCGGGCGCAGCACACGGCGGATTGGGATACTATTAAGCGTTTTGTTACAGACCCTGCATATGCCGGTGCACATTGGATGCTACCAGGTGTGAAGGCAACGGTTGAGTTTGCAAAAGATTACGACTTAATACATAAGGATTTAGGACTTGTGGACGAAGTTGCAGCGCAGGTGGCGGCGATTTCATCGATTGAGACAGCTGATTCGTCTCCATCGGTGAAGCTCGCAGTTACCAGATATATTGGAGCGCTGAAAGACTACCCTAATATGAAGGAGTCGCTATTCCTAATAGTTCAGAATTTATCGAAGGCCAATGGAGAAGCTTGGGATGAACTTTCCATGGTCAAATTTCTTCTTACTATTACGGATACCAACTTTAATACGATCAGTGATGACTGGTTAGGGTACTTGATTACCTTCTTCACAGAGGCTGAGGAACTGATACCGGAGTGGATAGGGAATGTGGATCGCGCTTACAATGAACTCCAAGATACTATCCAAATAACCGGAACCAGTCAACTCAGTGAAGAGGTGACAGCTATACAAGCCAAACTCAAAGATTTATTCCAAAGATTTGAGTTACTGGCAGTGCTTGCTAATACCGCATCTAAGAATCTGGACGAGTTTCGTAAAGAATTACTGCTAGAACTGGATCCTGGCATAAACGAGCAAGATGAGGAGGGAGACGAAGAATTTCTGGGCCCAAATGATTCTGAGGCAGACGATTTCAATACTTTATTTTCCCCATCAACCGACGCTACAAGCCAATCCCAATCAGGTCTTGCTAATCCATTGTCGCAAGACTCTAATAATGAGGAACAGTCTGGGCTTGTTTCCCTGCTAGGGTCACCTAAAATCCAGGGTGATCCAAGTTCCAACTATCGACGTTGGTAGCACCTAGCAGTACTGTTCCTTCCCGGGGAGCCCTCTGGGGGGGGGGGGGGGGGGGCCC
>LDUD01000084.1:369540-408923 GCA_012184295.1 Dactylella cylindrospora
GCCCGATCTCGATAGAAGCGTGGCGCACTCTAGACTTTGGCGTCACTAATCCCAGTTCCCTCAGCGTTGACAATCAGCCTAGCCGTAAAGGTATGTCCGAGTTGGTTTTCGGGTAACTGGTGATTTAAATGAGTTCATGTTTACTCGTCCGATAAAGACTTAGTATTTATAGAAATATTCAAATTAGAATGAGCATATGAGTACATGTCAACTTAGGCATCCGAAACCGGGACTTTTCATATGCGTAAGGCCTGGATACCAACAATATCTGCTTTTGATTGCAAGATGGTCAGTAGCTTGTCCCTTTAGCCAACTGTGCTAATGTTAGAAGATCTGCGAATACCTAATTAAACGTGCACGTGCCACACGCACTGCTTGCAATCTAACATAACCTACACATACGCCACAATAATAAGCACAAAAACAACAAACTGCACTCAAATGACAGGGACTTTATAATCGTTTAGGGCCACTAGTAGCTAATCAGCAGCTCTGTTCTCAGAAACTAGAAATTTAAACTAGATGTTGACTATAGTCTCTTTGCTGGCTTCGAGCTCCACTGGTCCGGTTTCAGCTAGTGAATAAAACCTAACGATCGAAATTTTGTTCTGTGAATACTCGGGACGCTTTTGCACTGAGGCGATAGTATATATCTCCACGAGTTTCGAGTGGTTAATCTTGTCTCCCTTTGTAACTTATGGATTCGATACCGGCGGTGGTACCAATACACAGACCGGCTATACAGGATTCTTGTGAGTAGGAAATAACCAAATAATTAAAGATTAAAACTCACCATCGTATCCATAAGAACCGATCCCGAAACTGCTATAACGCTGGTGGATATCGAGGGCTCCGTTATATAAGAGACCTTATCCGAATCTTCCCAAAAGAGCTTGTCCGCGTCTTCCATGGGGATTACATCGATATCCGGGTGTGGTGGGTCATCTATGCAAGGTATTTGGGATCCCCATGCCGCCCGCGGAACTGTAGGAGTGTCGGGGTCATTTTGGAAGTAGTTTCCTTTCGATTCAATAGCAAATCTAACCAAGACTTTCTTGACTGCTAGACCCCACTTGTCTTGTGAGCCCTGAAGTTCATTCTGGACTTCAGCTTGGCCACTGTCTTTGGAGAGGATTGCCGCGGCGATCCCGGCTATTTGTGGAGTTGCCATTGACGTTCCAGTTTTGCCCCAATATCCATACTTTTGGAAACCTGGTGTGCGTGGGTCCTCAACAGAAGAGGCACATGAAACATCTGCTCCAACAGCGTATATGGTCAAGATGCCAGTTTGAGGGCTAGCTTCAGAAAATTGGGAGGCATAAAATCGCGTATTGTCCGCCCAAGCATTACCCACCACTATTAGGCTTGTGTCACGTCCTCCAGCTGCTGACGGCCAACGTTTGTCAATACCCAGCGGGTGGTGGTTACCCGCTGCGCATACCAAAACAACCTTTGCCGCGTCAAAGCGTGCGAGAATTCCCGCCCAAAAATTATTTATATCTCTAGTTGTGGGATGAAGTATTTCATTTACGCCTTTGAAGGCTGTAGAAACGAATGCTGGCTAATGTCAGTGAGGTTGAGAAAAAAAAAGAGCTACCATTACAAATCAGATCACCAAAAACTTACATCTGGACATCGACATTACAGTCTTTTTCCCACGGTTTCTATTACTAATATGGAACAATATTTCTCCGAATAAGGCGTAGATAACTGCATGTTTTCCCTTCTCGTAAATTTCTGATTCCATATCCACAAATTGACTTATCGACACAAGTACAAGCTTAACTCCCTTTGCTGGCCCTGATTGAAGCCCGGAAACCAGCGAGGCGCAGCATGTACCATGCGCTGCTTCCTTACTAGTTGGATGTTTCCACCGGTTTTCAGAGGGTATAGAACCAACTACATTGTGGCGATAATCCTAGTCGCAGATCCAGAGTCAGCATGCAGCATCGATTCGCCTTGCGTGATACTATATATCACTCCAGAACGTTAAATTAAAACATGTCATGTTCTCCGCTTAACTTACGTTATGTGTTGCGAGGAAATCAGCATCTATGATATAGACATAAGAGCCAACACCCTGTTGGTCCTCCTTAAATATATATGACCGAAACCCACCATGACGCATATCGTAGTACCTTCCTGGTTTATTTGTCCACCCGTGAGGTGAGGAGAGCCAGGATAAATGTTTTTCTGCTACCGTTTGTTCCCAATAGGTTTCGTCGTCGCCTAGGTTCGGGTTCTTAAAAGCTCGTTTCGATATGTGCCTGTTCTCCTTTAGCGATTCTCGTTTGGCTGATTCGAATTCATGCTTTCTGCTAGGGTTCTCCTCTCTTCTGACTAGCTCTGATGAACCAGTTTCGTCTATATCATCTTCTATATCATCGTGTTCGTCGTCGTATCTATCATCGTATGAAATTGCTTCGATGGGGCTAAATGGGTTCAGTGCTTGCAGCACCAAGTCATCCGAGTCGCAAGTCGCGATGACCCCGCGGTACAGGCGCCAGTTCACCTCTGGATAGTCAATTCTAAAGTTCCTGGGATGTTGCGGCAGAGAATCGATCAAAGCCTCATATTCCTTGTCGCTTGTACCCATTTTGCATATTATCACCAGCGGTATCTCCTTCTTGTTTCCGCATTCCTCCTGTTCTCCTTTCCCTCCTTGCTGCGCATTGAGGGCCAAATAATGATGTAGCCTAATAGCGGCGAGAGCTGTGGATGGTCAGCGTTAGCCCACGACGATGTCCCTTTAGACTCGGGAATACGTACAATCAATTGTAGCGGTACCACCCTAAATACTGCCTTAGCGAGTCTACTAGCTAAGCCGTGAGGGTATAAATTTTTTTTAACATACCAGGGTTACAATAGCAAGCGCTGCTTCAAGTATTCCTCCTTTGTTTACGCCCTCACCGCCAACTATCCCGCCCCCCGGTACGACACCTGCTATCAAAGACTGAGGCGTTGTCGTCCGTATGCTCCTGAGTGACTTGGATTTCTCCACAATCCACTCCACATTTTGTAACAGTGATGAATATTCCATTGCACTATCGCTTTTCTTTATAATTTTTCTCTGCATTTTGTGAGCTTTGATCTTATGCAGGGGTCGTAGGTGATACATACCGCCTCTTTTGATGCTGTGCGAAGCCGATACACAACATTCTCTTGCTTTTGCTCTGTAATATATTCGTTCACCTATTAGCTGTTATTCCGTGAAAACGGGTAAATACGACTTACGAGCTAGGTTAGTTGCTGTCATCATTGCAGCCCAGACTTCCTCTAAATCACGTACAGGGGCGTTAGGTTTTGCTTTGCCGTTATTTTCGGCATAGGTTCGGAGCGAACTTGACACAGCCGCAACTTTTGCTATAAAATCTATATATGCAGCTTTAAGATGGAATAGGGCTTTTATAATCGCTTGTATGCTTGACTGCCCTGTGAGATAACCGGAGTTCTCGTATAGAATGTTTTTGAGCTTGGCTTCACATTCCTTCTGCTCGCCAGCGCAGCCAATGTCACAATCCTCCATATCTATGCTTTTGCTAGATGCTCCAAGGGCGTCACCCCAATAGCAAGCACCGCCTTCTTGCACGGCAGCGTATCTGTATGATGCGGCTCGAGAAAGGCATTCGTCCACTGTCATAGTATCGTTGGTGTACATATTTTGAAGCCCTGTAGCGTTAGCGTTGCCGCCGTGACAGCCAACGGGGAACCATGGATCGTAGCTTAGGTCGACAGTTGGTGGGGTGGGTGCCACATATTCACTGTTAACGTGTAAGGAAAAGCGGTTGGCACCACCACATATCTGGGTTTTATTTCCAGAGCACGGTGTGGCGCATCCTGTCGAAGGGACCAGGGTTTCTCTTAGTTCATTGCCCCAGAAGCATTTCCCGGAAAATTGAGTCCCGAAGTATTGGAAACCGGCAGCATATTGAGCGCAAAGTTCGTTCGTCATAGTGTCCCAGTTATTTGCATAATGATCCAAAAGCGCCTCATTAGGATTGTTTGTATAGCAACCCTCATATGTAAAAGTCCCGAGATCTGATGTATGCGCTGTGTTTTCGTATACGGCTAAAGCGTCAGGGCCTCCGCAAAAGTCGGATCGAGTACCATTGCATTGATTGTTGCACGCATTGCTGGAGATAGGAACTGATGTTGATGCAAGGACATTCCCCATCCAACATTCTCCATAGTTTCTGAGAGCCGCATATTTATAGCCAGTGATAGCAGCCCGGCCAAGACAAATCGCGACAGTCATGCCATGAGAGCCATTCCAGGTGTACTGCAGGCCTCTAGCGGTTACGCTGTCTGAATAACAGCCAACCAATGTATAGCCATGTGCGCCTGGGTTAATTGTGGGTGGTGGAAGATGCCCCGTATGTGTATAGAGGCTCATCTTGTACCCACTACGCCAGGCTTATCCTTCTTGTCCCGGGCAGGATATATTACACCTGCTAGCTTCTACGGTGCCTCGGCGTTCTCTAGGAGAGGATTACAACAGGACCATCCACTGTACCATACAAATATGGTTAGTAGTTTGACCAATTCTGGCTTGAAGCTTTAAAATTTTGGAACATACAGACAGAGGAGGAAATAAAGATCGAAACACGGTAGTGACTTGATGACATATATTGCAGAAAACGTTTAAACCTATTTTAAGTGGTAAATGAGAACTTTCCTCTATATTCCACACCTGCATATTTATACGCTAGCGTAGTTAACTGCAACCACTTCTGCAGGCTCTACCAACGTAATCAGTTTTATATACATATCTGAGCTCGGAAACTGTAGGCTGTCTTGATATACATTGCAACCTCAAAGCTCTCAGTGTGGATAAGTAAGCACCTAAGTAGTTTTATTAACAGTTAGATTCCGAAGTACGCAACACTAACCCCTGGTGCAAGAGCTTCGTATCAGAGGCCGGTAGCTGCTATTGTTGGAGCAGACCCTGTTTTATGCACGAGAACAAAAAAAAAAAAAAAAAAAAAAAAAAAAAAAAAAAAAAAAAAAAAAAAAAAAAAAAAAAAAAAAAAAAAAAAAAAAAAAAAAAAAAAAAAAAAAAAAAAAAAAAAAAAAAAAAAAAAAAAAAAAAAAAAAAAAAAAAAAAAAAAAAAAAAAAAAAAAAAAAAAAAAAAAAAAAAAAAAAAAAAAAAAAAAAAAAAAAAAAAAAAAAAAAAAAAAAAAAAAAAAAAAAAAAAAAAAAAAAAAAAAAAAAAAAAAAAAAAAAAAAAAAAAAAAAAAAAAAAAAAAAAAAAAAAAAAAAAAAAAAAAAAAAAAAAAAAAAAAAAAAAAAAAAAAAAAAAAAAAAAAAAAAAAAAAAAAAAAAAAAAAAAAAAAAAAAAAAAAAAAAAAAAAAAAAAAAAAAAAAAAAAAAAAAAAAAAAAAAAAAAAAAAAAAAAAAAAAAAAAAAAAAAAAAAAAAAAAAAAAAAAAAAAAAAAAAAAAAAAAAAAAAAAAAAAAAAAAAAAAAAAAAAAAAAAAAAAAAAAAAAAAAAAAAAAAAAAAAAAAAAAAAAAAAAAAAAAAAAAAAAAAAAAAAAAAAAAAAAAAAAAAAAAAAAAAAAAAAAAAAAAAAAAAAAAAAAAAAAAAAAAAAAAAAAAAAAAAAAAAAAAAAAATGAGCGCTACGTCCTTGAAAATGAGGACAGTACTGTTGCTCAAGAAACAGCACAGCCACCTCTGCATTGAGTTTTTATTCTCCCTGTATGGGTATTGACGATTCCGAACTGGGCACTAGCAGAAAGGTTTTCTGCTATTTCCTGGCTAGAACACGATTGCAAGGCGCGCAGCAACATCATTTAGTATCGTCACCAAGTTAATTGCTATGGCGGGAAAACCATACCTAAGCTACACTAACGCATTCTTGATCCTTTTGGTGGTAGCTATTGCCACAAGAATTCAATATCGCATCATATATACCTATAGGCATCTCTGGTTTGGTGGTTAAGTGATTTAGGGACGAGCTAAGTAACATGCCTTGTTTGAACCTTAAGCCTACCGCGCTATCACTCCTCGAAAGAAAGTTGATGATAACTCCTGATAACATAACTCTAATTTTTTTTCTCGATCGCTCGTCGGAGTTCCGCAAAACTTTTGCTATTATATTGGTACAGATGTGGCTTGCTGCAGGCTGAGCTAAAAATATATGTTTTGTTAGTCGTTTGGACGTTTTGCCATATTTCGAAAAGGTAGCAGTTGTATACCATATATATACATATATATATATATATAAACGCCTGCGTCCTTGGGCAAACATTCAGACTAGCCATTAAAACATACTCTGCAGCTGCTAGCACGAGATGGCAACAATAAGGCCTGGTACTGCATTGAAACGGATGCTGTAAAGTTGAATTCCAACAGTAAGAACCCAATAACATCCGAACCTACCATAGTAGTCCCACAACGCGGACAGCAAAGTGGGCAGTCTGGCCTCGCGAGACAAAATAATCCCCATTGCATAGTATATAGCACCGCAATGGATATGAGTACGTAGATGCATTGACATTGGTATCAATTGGTGATCATCCGGGCACTTAATATAACAGGGGGTAAGGTACTGCTGTCTATGAGCTACTAGAGCCTCCGGTTCCCGAAGCAAGCTATTCCCGTTTCATATTTATAACCTGCTGTGCTGGAACGTGAGTATCTCGTTGGTGTGTTGGTTGTGTTGGGAAACATCATTCCTCGCAGCGAATGTTAACCTGGCCGTTCCAGCAATATTAAGTTAACAGCACGTGCACTACCAGACAACCTTTCGATACCTGTGCCACTCACTTAACTATTATCCAACAGCGCCAATTAGGAGCCCTGTTAACACATACTCAAATGCGTACCCAAGCTTGCGAGTGCTTCAGATATTAAGAGGCTCTCGTAGGTTCCCTCGATCTTGCAAGCCGATAATTGATGCCCTGAGCCCAGCAAGAGTCGCTGCAGTTGCCCTTGCTTCGAATAGTATTGATATGCAAACTTGGGCCGGTTCCGCAATCGCTCTAAGCGAACATTTCTTCTTTGGCGTTGCATTGACTATTAACATTTTTTTTTATAAGCTTTACGATACGCAGGTAGAGGCTAAAAATCTGATACCATATAATTCTATGGGCTAAGATTGATTGTTAAGGGAATGTCATGCATTATATCGCCCCGAGATATATACTTAAGGCATTAAATTTCTGAATAAAATAGCAGAAACAGAATCGCTGGCAAACGAGATGAGCAAGTTCCTTTCAAGAGATTAGGAAGTTAGCGTTAGTAAAGTTACTGGATAGACTGGAGACTCCAGCCCACGCATATGTTAAAATGTCATCACAATTATATGTCCAGTCAGCAATTTCATCCTCAGCGATCTACTAAGATCCATTCTGATGCAGTGGGGATCTGAGTATGTTATTTCAAAAATTGGAAGTGGTAGGATGCCTAGAATTATACCAAACACCAAGAAAAGATAACTGAATTTCACTTCGAATAGCCTCGTGGCTGGCGCATATATCGGGACGGGCGTAAGTTGCCGCATAATCGCTCAAAATACGAGATTTAGCAACCATGCGAGAGAATCGCACCAAAACATGGTACCTCAGGCTTAAGATATTATTGACTCTAACAAGTTTTGTTTTGGATTCATGGTGACTACCTACAACGGTATCATATTTATTAGGTTGCACGCCTCTAGCTTCTACCCATGCTGGAATTAGTGCGGATTGTATAATGTTTACCAAACAGCTTCGGACTACAATTCTAGCCTACGCCCTGACATCAACATCAATATTTGTGAACTTGGTTCTAGCAGCGCCTCTCCCCGGTGAGCGCGATAGCGATGCTCTTGGCGATAAAGATGCGGCCAAGCATCAACTTTATCGCAGAGACGGAGACGATGATCTGCTGCAAAAACCCGATCCAAATGCTATAATGCCGATAAAATACACAATCGATGAAACTATACGAATGGGCGAGGTAGTCAGCAGACGGTATGATACCGACTGGGAGCTCGTCAACGGGCTACTCCCGCCAACCAATGGACCGCAGGATATGTATGTCCTTCAGGTGTCTATAAGGCAACAGTTTTCAAAAGTTGTAAACGACCTCCACGAAGCAAAGACACTCTACCAACAGCAGGCGAGCTTTTTAGCCACGCAACCCAACTATTATAGCAAGAAGAATACCGGGAGAGCTCAAGGCCCGAAGATTCCATCTAAATCCGTAAATCTTCTGTCCTTTAGAACGCAATTCTTAAGCTCTTTCCCGGTCAACGCATTAGATCTTACGACGACAGATATTCCTAAAAGGTGGACAATAGAGTTTTATGGAGACGCAATTAGAGACGATGCATTGTTCTGGCTTTTCGGCATCGGAATATCTGGGGCTGCTCATCCTTTCAGGGTGCAGCCGTTGATTGCCTCTTTTGAAAAGCGGCATGAATTGCTATATACGTGGTTGAAGGCTCACCCGGAGTCCGCTGTCGCCAACTTGATGACAGATGAAAAGCTCGGGCCAGACGATCCCTCTAACTCACTGACGAAGCTTCGAGCCTCGGTAGCCAAAACGTACAAGTCTACTAGATATCTGGCCTATCTATTAGATGTCGGTATTAACAATCTAAAGACCCTAGATCGGCTACTTGCAACATACCAAAAAGCCAGCCGCCTGCCGACCGAGATCATTGATCTAACCCGAGAACAGTCAGCCTTTGAAGGACCTGGAGCAAAAAGAAGCCAACTGGTATCAAAGACAATAAAACAGAAACCGACACTAGGAATCGTATCGAACAATCCTTCTATTAATCTTGAGCCCTCTACAGGTTTCTTTGGCCTACCGGACCAAACTCGAGGCCCAAACCGCGAACTCTATTCGTTGCTCAGGCAAACCACCAACGATGGCGCGGGCGAGAGAATTAGCAACTTCAACACAGATTATAACATACTAGCAAGCCAATTTGCAAATGACTTGAATCCAAACTATATGCGCGATCGACTGCAATCCTATCAGGGCATGAACCAATACGACTCACATCAAAATTACCATGGCCAGCAGATGGGGTCGAATCCGCCAAATTACCTCACACAATACCAACTTCAAGAACCAGTTTCTTATCCAAACATTAATCCCATTCTATACAATCCCCAATCGGGGCTAGGACAAACATTCCCTGGCTACTCTTCGTTTCCCGCCTACGGCCAACCAGTCTACCAACAAGGGCAGGGGTCGTTCCCAAGCCTACCGCTAAACTATCCACAAGGGCTGGGTATGATCAATGGTCAATTGAATTTTGAATCTAATCAGCCACAACAGCAGCGAATCGAGATAGAGGAGAATCAGGCACCTGCATATGAAGACCTGCCACCCGGGGATGAGCTGTTTGAGTGGCAAATACCAAGTCCTCGCCCTCAGAATAGATTTGTTCTGGAGCCCAGCAACGGAGTTGTGCCTACAAGCGAGTCAGGTGCACAAGATCAAAGTGCTATACATTTTCCCGAAGTCCCGGAACTCCTCGGTCGTTATGACTTGTTCGCTGAGGATACAGGCAACGGGAGATTTGGATTCCAAATCCCGGAAACAATATTTGACGCATCTAATAACGGGAACGCAATCGAGATCGACTCAAGGGAAGATGTTAATCCCCAGCGGGGGAGCGGACGGAATGCTCGTGGTGATCTTGATGGAGACGTTGCTAGAGGTATAAGGATCACGACCAGGAGTGGGAGTAGGAATCCTCAGCAAGTTGGTGCTAACGGGCTTGGTACTGGAGGGAACCCACTGTATACATTTGAAAATCTAAATAGTATACCCAAGGATAGAAGTAATTTTTGAACCCAAATGTAGATATATGACACCAGATATTAAGTTTTGGGCTCATTGACACCTTATGGGACTACTAAACCCGAATGGAAGCAGTAAATATATGAAAGCAACTAAATTAGGGTAACTTTTGAGGTTAGGAATCATCAGTTCGATATGCGACGCGTGGAGTGACCTACCCATTAAAAGCCATTCCGGCCTCGAGTCCTAGCACGAAACGAAGTATCTGCATTCAAAAATACCTGCAAAATATCCTCGTCTGGGCGATACGCCTTTGCAGGCGGGACAACAAAGTTGTCAAATAAATTCAAAAATTTAGCCAAAACCTCGCACTTCGCCACCTCACTCTTTGTATGCACAACGCCGCTACATATCCCAGCCCACCCCGCACCTCGCGATATATCTTATAGAGCAGTTCCCCTGAGCGCCAAGTTTCTGCAATCTCCGTTGTCAATCTTCTAGTACGCTTCTCAAATCGCCACAGCACGCTGCCTGACTCCTGCTTTTGCCTAATCACCCTACCCATCCCTCGCGGCGAGAATAATCAACTCAGTATCCCACAAATCTAGAGCTAAAACCGACAACCACAGAGCCCCTGGAAAGATACTTCTGCAGGGTTGTACTACCCATCTAAACCCGGACCCAAAGTTCAAAACTTCATAATCAGGTGTTATCTCAAGAACGGACAGTTTCCCAAAGGGCGAGCCATGGCTCTCACCGACAAAACAAAACTCCAACCTCGTCTTTTTAGGGAACAAGGAGAGAGGGCCCACCGAAGCAGGACATCGCGGCGCTGTCATCACAAAGGTTCTTTCGAAAGATCCCTCAAATTCGGCTCTGGGGTCACGACTAGCAAGTGAGCCAACAGCAAAAGTATCAAGCCTCATTGACGTTGTGATTTATGCAGGGTCGGCCGTTGCGGTAGAATGTGATGTATGCCTGAAGATCTCCGCGATCTGGTGGAACGGACAGCGATCCTAGAGCTGCTGGTTGGACCTGCGAAGTACGCGCGACGTAGGTTTCGAATCTTGAAGTGATTAATTAGATAGCCGCCGAAATAAAACAGAAGTGCAAGGCAGGGAAGAGCCTAAATGGCATCTCGCGTAGGCCAGTAAGAGTCTAAAGACCATGGAGGCTGTCAACAGGTAACGATGTCATGGAACCCTAATGGCACCCTTCCGAGCACAAGAGGATGTGGAGTGTTCGCAACTTTAACAACCTACCGACCACGACCCATCCGCCGCTATGTTGCGCCTGTGGTCTTCTCATCGCCAAGAAGCTCCAATTATGAACAATGCCAAACTAGTCTTAACAACGCGGCCAATCCTGCCTTCGTTCAAATCGCGGACTGAATCCGACGTCTCATCTCATGAGCTGCAAATGCCAAGAACTCCATTGATGCCTCCAGCCTCAATTCCCACAAGACCGACTGCCATTCCAACGCTGAGATAACGCTGACCTTCTGCTTCGCCAAGTATACATACCTTCGTCGAAAGATTAAACTGGGCTCAGGACTATCATCAGTTTGTAGCGTTCCCACTCTAGTACGTCTTCTCGATTTTACAAATCCAATTTCAAAGGATCTGTGAGCGGTGAAAGCACGTAGCAGAAAATGCCGCTTATTCTAGACCTTTCGGGACAGAGTTTAGTTGATCTTTTGAAGTACGTTCTCTTAATCCACTCCCGCGACGTACATCGCGAATGTAGAGGTTGAGATTCATACTCGATGCCCTGAGAATGCCTCCCAATTGGAGACCACGAGGCTTATATCGCATTATGCAGGGGACCAGGTGTCCGATGAGCCATACGGAGTGTCGAAGGTTGGAGTAATCTCATGAAAGAGTCTTTAGCAAAGACCCAGGATCACGAAGTAGTTGCCTGCACAATTAATTTGATTGGCTAATGCTCGCGCACTTTCCTCTTAGTTGGATGCCATAATCGCAACGCCCTTCCGGAGTGGGACCACATATGCCGATATATGATATTGTTATGCGGATGCTATCGGTATTAGGCTGGCCGCGATCCCTAGTTGGGGAGCGGGATGTAAGAGTTCGCCAGTCGTCAAGTTTCCGACATGGTTATGTGATCTGGCCGATGTCTTCCGCCGGGTTTAGGTACGACTGTTTCCGGCGAGTGACCCTCCCAGCAGTATATAACCCTCCAGTGTAGGGATAGCAGGTGCCCACGACAACTGTGTGAAGGCATGTGGCACTCTAGGCAGCGACGGCGGCAGAGCCAAACAAAGATGCAGCGAAACCATATTCAAACTGTTGTCCAAACAAACTATCTTCTAAGAAGTCAAACCTGTGCTTTCGCAGAACCAGGTGAGACCCCGATCGGTCCAGGTTACTCTCCTCTGGTACACTCTTGGTAGAACATCAAATCGGAATTCTCTCCTTCTCTAGGAGATGGACTTCGAGGGCAGGTCGTATTACGTACTTAAAATTTTTATCCATATTCATACGCTTAGGGTTAAGTTCCAGGAACCCTTTCCACCTCGCTGTTTGACGAGACAAGGTGTTTTCCAACCGCAGAGTGCCACGCCAGCTGCCCGAGTCCCATTGATCCATGCTACGAGGTCGGGAGTGCGGTCAGTGACGACGGGTCTTTGGCCTTCGGATTGAGAACCCGCGAACCGTGCGGAGTGGTGTCGACGCAGTTGCTATGGTGTATGATAGTATTGATCCATCGCCCACACCCAAGTGTACGTTTAAACCGCAAAGGATATGATAACCGGGAAGCAGAAAGAAGAAGCACCATCTTGGTCTCGGAGGCAGATCTATGATGGAAAGAGTCCATATCAGTTCATAACAAACTAGCGAAGGCACAATGGAGGGAGGTCTGCAGAACAATTGACGCCCAACGTGGCCGAGAGGCAATATGTCGCGATTCGTCCAGCAAGTGGCATGTTGAAGTAAAATCCAGAATACTATAGTCCATTGCAGAGGAGTACCAAAGGTTCTTCAAGACGAGACAATAGAGACCACATCGACAGTCTAGGGCGAAAAAGATAGGGGTGATATCAGTTGAAATTGATTGAAGTTGATGCCAACCAAGATCGAGAGAACTACCCCTATGCCTTCACAATTTCAATTTATTATTCTTCATCGCGTTGCACAGCAGCGTTTCTGTTTTGGTAAAAACAGCGCGGTCACCAACGCAAAACAAGCTCGTGCTACAGGGATAAAACTGCAACAGCAACAACACACGGCTGTCCCAGTTACTCATGCTACTGTATTTATATTTATCATCATTTTGGAGCATTCATGCCCCGACCCAAGTTGGGGGAAGGGGGTCTAAGACAGACTATCCATTAGGAATACCAGCCAGCATAAAGCCCTTGCTCATTTCCCAATTTTCATAGCTGTCTTCTTTCGTACAATTGTCCAGCCAAACTTTATCGATTCAACATTAGCTATTAAGGTTTTTCGCTAGATTGCCACAGGCGGGATGCAGATGAGGATAAAATTGCTGCAGGCTCCTTAGCGAATGCTCCGTATAACAACCCCGGTTCGCGCATGCCCCACCAACCCTCCCAAAAGATTTTATGTTTTACGTCTCTATAATATTCTCTAGCGGCCTGGGTTGAGGACTACAACTCATAGCATCCAGACGCTCGCAACGGCGAGCATTTGACTGCCAAGTTGTCATAGACAAGTCGCCAAGTCGCTGCCAAGGCATAATGCGGTTGTTTGAGCACATTTTACAAGCTAAAGCATTCCTCGAGCTCGAGGTTCAGCAAGTATTAAGATAATGAAGTCGACATGGATATATCCCAATCTACTGCCGTGAAGCCAACCTACCTATGGGGCACCACTATCGTGTTTAACATATAACGACCTTGCCGTTATTTATGCACGAGTCTCTTTTAAACTTGCTCATGTCTTAATTATGTAATATTATCGATAGCGAATGGCGGAAGAAATTGCCAATTCAATCCTTGTGATTGGGTACTTATGATTTCGAAGGTGCCCCTGTTGCAATGAGTGGGGATTCGATGGATTGGACGGAGATCTGCGATTCTGATTAATGCCTGGGTGCTGCAAAATCAATCAGGATTTCCTCGATATAAAACCGCGCACTCGTCACTGTAGGACGGAGCTGCTTAATGAGTAGACCAGAGGAATCGGATAACTAGACCTCTAAGTGTCATTGTCCTTCCCTACCGCCGCCAGGATGACACCAAAAATTTGCCATAAGCCGCTTCTCTATCTCTCTCTTTATATTGCTGCTGCCAATGCTGACGGGAACGGCTTAATCGGATGGGGCAAGCATATGTATGATCCTACTTGCGCCTTCGCATGCCGCGGTGTCATTGCCAAATGTACTCTTCTTTGCACGCCCACCGAAGGCGGTGAAAACCATGGCAGTCACCATAACCCAGTCGTCACTCCACCAGAATGCTTCACGAGTGATAATGCTTTCATGCGGACGATGGCAATTTGCATCGACACATATTGCCCAATGAATGGCGCGCCGGCATTGAGCAAGATCGAGGATTACTGGTACTCTCATCTAGGCACAGGCAGCGTTGGCAACTATAAATACATTCCTACTGTATCCTATATCGAAGCACTCCTGGCTGGCAGAGAGGACGAATCAAACATCGACACCCTCAACAGTACAGTTAACGGGACAAGCGACAGCCATAGCAACCATAAGCTGCTTCGTGCCCGTCATGGCGGTGAAACAGCAGGATCGGAATCAGAGGCGGTGGTCCATAGCGTTTTACCAATAATCAAAGCAAAGATGCCATTAAACGTCACCAGCTTCATCGACCCTGATGACTGGCAGCTGCAGTTTAACGGCATGAGAAACTTTGAGATTAATGAGAACGGACATTCAAGCTACAGGTATTGTAACTTAACTACAAGCACTGATTCCTACGGTTAGCTAACTCAGCCCTCATTTAGTATAACCATCATGTTCACGGCACTGTTTGTACCAGTTGTCGCTTCTCTCTTACGTTTCATTCCAGGACTCACCAGGAGCAAGCTCTGGACCTACTTGAACTCGATACTCAACTACCCAGCTGTATGGGGAACCAGCCACCGTACTCCAACAATGTCATTTTTAGGTGGTGGGCTTATCCCTACCCGCGGACAGGCCCTCTACATTGCGCTTCTTAGCTTTCTCAATATCATCTTCCTTGTTGCACCATACACCAGGATCCATCCGCAGTCATTTTTTGGCTCGGTTAAAGAGCAGGACCTGAGCACAATTGGAAACCGCGCAGGAAACCTTGCACTAGGAAACATGGTCGCCATGTTTGTGTTCTCCGCTCGAAATAATGTGCTTATTTACATTACAGATTGGAGCCATGGTACATTCCTACTTTTACATCGATGGCTAGGTTATTGGACAATTCTCCATACTATTTTACATTCCATAATGCTCTTAGAATACTACAAGCAGCTCGGCATGTATGCTGATGAAATGGCCCGGTTATATTGGATTTGGGGTATTGTGGGGACCGTAGCTGCATCTGCAATATTGCCATCCTCCCTCCTGATCATCCGTCAGAAAGCGTATGAAATGTTCCTGCTCACCCACATTCTTCTTGTTGCCTTCTTCTTAATCGGATTCTACTATCATATCTGGTATTGCTTCGAGTACAAATGGGGTTATGAGATTTGGGCATTTATCGCCATCGGAATCTGGGGTACAGACAGGATCTGGAGACTCGCCCGAATGGGTTTCCACGGTTGGAGAATAGCAAGGATCTCTCCTGTTCAAGGATCCAACGGCGAATATATACGTATCGATATTGACAGCGTCCATTTGCGGGGCGTCGCATACCTTTGTTTCCCAACCTTGACTTGGCGATTTTGGGAGACACATCCATTTTCAGTAGCCTCCTCTTTTGCAAGTTACCAGCAGGAGGTCGCTGAGGCGGCGATTAGCGCTGTTGACAGCGAGAAACTTGCCATTGAACCAGTCACCAAGCCGTCAGATAGCACATCAACATCTTCAGCAGCGTCTGCAAATGCCCTTCCTCGTGCCGCTTTCGTTGTTCGAACCCGGAGTAGCATCACTGCCCTTTTGGCCTCTCGTCTCTCGTCTGCGAACGAACTATACCCCCCAGTTCTAATCGACGGGCCATATCACACCAATGCCCCTTCGCAGCTATCCGATTGCACCGATTTATTCTGTATCGCTGGTGGAGTGGGAATCACCGCCGTTCTCCCATATCTGCATGCTTTTGGCGCACCACGGAAGGCTAGACTATTCTGGGGTGTCAGGACTTCATGCCTGATTGACGCTCTGTCGAAAGAAATGGCAGACCTTCCCGCTAGTGTTCATATCGAAACAGCTGTGGGAAAGCGACTAGACGTCAAGGGCATTCTCCAGGACGAATTGGCTAGCAGGATTGGGGGTGGTTTACTCGGGATTGTCGTTTGCGGACCACCTGGGCTGGCTGATGACGTTCGCCACCAAGTCACCGAACTAACCAGGCGTGGAGTTTCTAGGGCAGCGTTCGTGTTTGTAGATGAGGCGTTCAGTTGGTAAATACATACTTCTGAGCTCCTGTTTGACAGCCTTTTGAGATTTGCAGTTACTAGTAGTTAGTGCATACTATTTTGCATGAAATTCACTATCTATATTTGCCAATTTTGGAAAAACATATTACGATGCAAAGTATGCTATACATTAGAGAATAGTCCCTGGACAATATGCCCGCATCAATGAAAGTTGAATCTTGAATATACTCATCTCATGACGCCGATGATCGGGCGGCATGCAGAGTTCTAAATTTGACCACTCGCAATCATGTCGTTCATCTCCTCAAACATAAACGGTTCTGCTCCCAAATTTACCTTGCCCTTGCACCTGACTTCGCATCCGACGGCACCGTACCAACGGCCGTGGATACTCTCAAACCCTACTCCGGCATACTCTCCATTCAGTGTATAGAATATCAATCCTTGCTTTACGTCCAGACCGCAACCGACGGTATCACCGGGTCCAAATATCATTTCTCCAGCAGAAGTTGACCCGCTTAGTCTCCACGTGTCAATATTCTCAAACGTGGCATAGAGAGCACCGTCATCGCCGAAGAGGGATACGGAATCGTCTCCACCTTGGGCGGTAGCTCCCGGGATTCTGTTCAGGCGGAAGAATTCTCCGACGAAACCAACACAACCGTCACTATTTGAGGTAAATTGATTAATAGAAGTAAACTTATAAACAGAGGGCATGCTATAGGAACGATCTCTTACATCTTTAATGTAGTGCACTCTAAGAATGTTACCTCGAAGTAGCTTATTTGAGTCGCTGGGGAAACTGGGCATTCAAAGATTGCTACTGCAGTGGCATGCCTATCAAGTTGGACTGGAGGCTACTGTTAATCATTGACAAAAAGAAAATACTCTCGAGGTACTTACTATGGTCTAAGTCCGGTACAGTTTCGAAGGTAAGCCCATCATCCATTATATTCATGTGAGACCTACCCCTCCGTTTACCAATCATCTTCTTCGGAGTTGGTCCCTTCCTAAGCTCTAAGTCGAGATCGAAAGAACCATACTTTATCCTGACAAGGTCCGTAAGGTAGTTCAAAGTATGGTCTTCTTTGAAAGCGTGAGCCCATTCGACGACAGTCCATCCGAATTCATCTTTGTATTTATAGTCGACACCGCAATCCAACACCTGTCCAATGAGCAGTATAGCGCCTTTGCCGACCAAGTAATGTAAATTGGCAGGATTGGATGCCTGAACAAGCTCCGAACTTGCCTCGATAACCTCTCTGCAGCATTTTTCAAATCTTCTTGCTTTTTCAATCTTGGATTCAAGCCCGACCTCATCTCCAAACGGCGTTGCTTCCATCTTGGCACGGTATAAACCTAGGACTGCCTCATCGAAGCACGTAGATCCATTAGTAGACCTTGTGGCGATTTCCGCACCGTTCTGAAGGTATATCTTGACCAAATCAATATGACCTTCCTGGATGGCGTCAAGCAGTGGGGTTCCAGCACAGTCTTTAGCCTTGGCGAGGTAACCAGGCAGACCACGTTTCGACATATCTTCAAAAGTACTGACGTCTTTCAACAATTCTTTAATCTGCTCTTCCTTCATTGTAGGTAATAATTGATTGCAAATTTCGGCTCCCCATCTAAAGTTTTGAGCACAGTGATGAAGGAAGTTACGGTTATGTTTGTCCCTTCGCATTAGATAAGGGCGCTCCTTGCCATATTTTTTCTCATACTCGTCAAGGACCGCCTTGACAAAATCCCAGTTTCGGCACTTGAAAGCCAAATCAAGTGGTGTCGTGCCTTCTGATGTTTCCCGCTCAAAATCAGGGTCATATGATAAAATCAGTTTGAAGATAGAAATGGCAACGTTGTTGTCGATGGCCTGAGCGACATTGAGTTCTCTTGCGGCGGCCCAATGGAGCGCTGTGTATCCGGTAAACGATTCATCCTTAGGATCTGCACCTTTCTCCAACAGCAGCTCTACGACATCTTTGAGCTGATTGGTGATAGCGTTGGGTAACGCTGTAGCACTATCTCGGTTTTCTTGGTTCGGATCCAGACCCGCATCTATGAGCGCTGTGATCATCTTCTTCAACGTAGTTTCCGTCCCTGGTGGCGTCCATATTAGTGCGGTATGGAGGGCACTATCCCCAGACTGGTCGGTCGCACTAACGTTGATATCCGGATGCTTCATTAATGCATCGAAAAGATCCCAAGATTTTGTAAGGGTCGCAACATGGAGAGGTCTCTTTTTCCCAAGCGCCCAGTCTATCGGTTGGTTGATATCTTTCTCTCTTGGAATAAGAAGGAGACAGCATTTGACGAGGTCATCCTTGTAGTTATCAGACATCGTTTCGTACTCCAATCCCAGAATTCTAAGCGCACGTTGGAACGGAGTCTGCTCGGACATTGGGTCTCTTTTCGATGGATCGGCGCCGTATTTTAGGAAGAGTTCCCACATATCTGGCTTTAGAACTGCTATTGAAAAGGCGGTCCACCCAGTGCCATCTTCGTCGTCAGGTCCAGCGAGTTTGTTTTCCAACAGGTATTCAACCACCATATTCATAGATCGCACACCGGCGATATGGATCAACCCCTGATAGAGCTTCGGTTTGTAGGCATTCTTCTCTGAGACATCCATATAGAACTGGCTATACTGGACTTGCCAATGCTTATAGTGTTCCATCTTTGCAAATTCTTTCAATTTTTTCCAGAAGAGATCCCACTTCTCACCCCTCCGATCGGCTTTCGGCCAAAGTTTCTCAACATCTTTGAGATGTTGGACCAAATTATAGATCTCATATCTATACTCTTTCTTCTCTTTTACCGTACTGACTGTGAAACTGGATGTAGGTTGGTGGGTTAGTCCACCGGGCCGAGCCTGCGACTGAGAATCGGAAGGGGTCCCTGAGCCGCCTTCTGTAGCAGGAAGAGCCTGTTCTTGGGAATCTTCCGCAGTATTATCTTGTAACCCTTCTAGGGAAGAGGTTGACTTCCTAGTTAGGCTGCTATCTGGAGGCTTGTATGGCATGTGCCTTTTCTGAAAGCGGGGGTTGCTCAATACATGCACTGACGTCAAGGTCATTAGTTTGAATAATATCAAGGTGCCGGGAATTCCAGGCTGAATACTCACACATGTATGTTGCAATATCAAGGCGAGACTCTCGCTTACTCGGGAGATTTACTGAGTTATTTTGATTTTTTGCAATGTTGGCTAGCGTAACATGGCTCTTTGTCAATAATCAAGGTACGGTACCTTATATTAGACCTTTCGATAATAACTTACCGGGAAGCTCGAGAGAAACTTTAAGGTTCCCTGTCTCATCGAGGACAAAAGTAGGGGTAACAGACTTGAGTTGGGACTCCTTGTCATCCGCCTTAGCAGCCTCATTCTCCACCCAATCGCGAACGGATTTATGAATAACGTCAATAATGTAGTTATCGCCATTGATTTTAAAGAAATCTCGACCGATGACTCTTAAATGGTAGATAGTTTCTGCAATCTCCGGATCTTTGATGGCCTCCTTAATGGGCGCCTTCGACTCCTCATCGTCGTCTATGGCAGAGTAATCCACCGTTCCTTCCTCGTCGTCGAGAGGCTCGGCTGACCCGTAAATGTTCTTGAACTGTTCTGCAATTTGTACCGCACTTATATTTCCCCACCCCCAGACTACCCATTTGAGGGCCAGAACCATTAGTTTCCTCTCCTCTACTCCCATACTCTCGAGCCTCCGGCGATACAAAGCATCCATGCCATCAGGAAGTTTCCGTAGCTTTTGCGAAAGTGACATAGGCGACGGTTGTTCCAAACTAGCAATCACCATGGCAGCGTACGTAAACATCCCGTTGGCCTTTTGCTTGATGCTAGTGACAATCTGGTTCGTATCTTCTGAAAATGCCAGCGCCTTCCTATCCGCTTTTTGATCAAGCGCACGGTATCCAAGCATACGCCGCGACATAATATTCTTCAGAGATTTTCGGAGGAAGAGTTCCATATCTTGTGAAGTCTTCTCTTCTGTGATTGTCATTATCACTGAGTCTTTGTTGGTGATACAATCGCTGAAATTCCAAGACCTATCATCATCCGCATCGCTGGCCGGAGCGTCTACGCCGAAGAGCGTTTCAAGGCTAATGTTGTCCCTGCTAGAGAATATGAGCTTTATTTTGTCGGAAGATTTAACTAGCTTATGGAGAAGAGGTATAAGCTGGTGGGTTTCATGGTCAATACATTCATCAACAGCGTCTATTAGAATAAAGACCGGTTTGTTCAAGATGTCAACCATTGACCCGATGAGTTTTATCATTGCTTCAGCAGAGAGGACAATCTCGACCGGTTTGTCAGTAGTATCATCCTTACCCGGGCGATCTGACTCAGCAGACTTGGGGGTATCTCCGAGATGGGAAAGCAACTCATTGAGCTGAGACATCTCCGACTCTGTCTTTGCCCAAGCTTCATTGAAGAGTTGTGCTGCCAAGCTGTCTAATGCTCGAAGGGTCATTTGAGTAGCTTCATCTCCTTGCCGAAAGAAGAAGTAGCAGAATGGGTTATTTGTCGCCTTCGTGAGCCGATTGAGGACGCAGGACATAGCAACCGACTTGCCGAACCCTGGTTTTCCTCTTATATAAAATATTTTCCTCTGCGGCGTGTCGGAGATCTCAGTAGTTCCAGCCAAGGGCCCACTATTGTTGTCAGGCTCTGGGGGTACAGTGATCTGCTCCCAGGATTTGTAATGGTCATCGGTGAAAAGCCATTGGCAAAGAATCTCAGCATGTCTAGACACTGGGTCAAAGATCGACCTGAAGAGTCGAGAATGTGCCTCATTAGGGCTAAACCATCGCTCTCGTTTGTAGAGAAATTCATTTCGAAGCTGCATAAGGCTTAAGGAACCTTTAATAGCATGTATTTCATTCAATTTCTCGCTGATATCTATCAATCAGGATCATTTAGAAGCAACTCCTTTAGAGAGAGTATTCAATCAAGACAGATGCAAAGGGGAAATCCAAGTTTCATTACCGTGGAGGGCGGGGAACAATGTAGACTTCATGTCTTCCCGGTTTCTCTGTATGCCTGAAACCCCACTATTAGCTTGTTAAACAACCGGATATTTGTAACTTAGACGCTTACTCTGACGAATATCTATCTCAATTAGTTAGTATGGGTAGCTAGCAAATAGATAGGAGACAGGGCCGCACTATACCTTCAACG
This sequence comes from Dactylella cylindrospora, assembly GCA_012184295.1. Lineage (NCBI taxonomy): Eukaryota > Fungi > Ascomycota > Orbiliomycetes > Orbiliales > Orbiliaceae > Dactylella > Dactylella cylindrospora. Next base: position 391,000 of record LDUD01000084.1, read on the forward strand.
GAGTCCATTACCCTCTCTTGGAAAGCGTCATTCGCAATATCGCGAATACGCCTATACTCATCAGCAATGGCCTGAACCTTGTCCTTGAGTTTAGGCGAGAATGTTTCCCTGAACGACCGCTCTTTTAAAGCGTACAATATACAAGTATTAGCCAACGTCCCATAGGTTAACACTGGAGGCAGTTATCCTAGCCACACAACTTGGGAAAAAATGAATACTTACTAATCCTACTTTCGCCTAAGTGATGCCGAATATACCACGAGAAGTCAAAAACTAGGGCGACGAGACCAGGGATTGCCTGAATGATCTTGAGTTCAATCTCTTCATCACCAGGTCCAGCGCCCCTACGTTCAAAATCTCGTGTGTACCTGTTCTCGTATATTCTGCAAGCTAGGATAATCAACACGATGTGGTTGCAAGTCTCGGATATGATGCCGCAATTTTCAACATCGTTGCTTGCAATCTATTTCTCAAGACGGATGGATCAGCGTGCGTGCCAGAAATAAACTCAGAACAGACCGTATTTGTAACTGGTTAAACTTTTGCACACGACTGCACGCTTCGCGCGTGAGATTCAAATTTGAGAACATTAAACAATAGGCTTTCAATTGCTAGGACGATAATGCTAGCACGAACATGCGAACAGAGAGGAAGGACAGTGAATTACCGTTATTAGTCCGCTTATAGCACACCAAGCGATACTAATAGTTTCTGGTGCGTATTGCAAGAAAGGATCCGCCACTTTTTTCACCATTACCAGACTTGTGAGCAAATCAGCTACAAATCTACCACCTTTAGTCTTTTGGTACGCCGCATCTGCCTTATGTTGTAAGGATTCACAATTGGATATTGTTTTGCTAAGGTTCCAGTTCTCTTTCAAGAAACTCTCTACGGTTTCTCTTTTAGGAGAGTTAGGGCCTGTAAACAGCGTTTTCAAGAATATTTCCTTTCCTTGTCTCCAACATGGCGAATCCGGCGGTGGTAATATCACGTCGGATTCGACTTTGACAACAGCAACATTTATATGTGTTGCACCTTTCTCTCTGTCCATCGTGTTATGCATAGAGGCGTCACCGGCGCATGTGATCTTTTTTCAAGGGGTAATTCTAATCGAATCTGCATAGAGCTGCGAACAACAGATAGAAGGCCCGAGAGATTTGTCTCGCTACAATACCTCGTAATCCCCGGTCGGTGGGCGCTTAATTTCGAGTGTTCTTGCGTGTCGCCGTCTTGCGGGCATTAACGGAGGTTTGGAGAGGCTCAACCCGGCGGCAAGGATCTAAAAAGTTCCCCTCACCAACGCTGGTTACGAAAATCTCTCGTACCTTTGAAATTGCGGGACTGGATGGCATCGGACATGCCAAGAATACTCTTCTTGGTTACCCTATAGCCTCAACACGTTATCGCGAAAGATGCTTATGTACTATGTAGATTATGACTACTCTTATATTATATGGCTATTTCAGAGCGATGCCAAAGAAACGGTAAATTTCAGGGCTATGAATATACCCGTACATCTATAGATACCGATAGTACCGCATCGTTAGGAGTGCCGTAGTGGATTCCTGCTAAAATAGCTAAACATGGCTCAGCTACTCATGGAAGTACGAGCTACTTCCTTAGCCGTCGGGGCCAAGAAGATTACTAGTCATGACACTTGCATATACGCCTGCCGTCTAGATTTGATAACCCCTTTCTATTGTTTATCAGAGAGGGTATATATTCCCTTAAGAGCATAGCAAACCAAGGTCAGCCTCATTAATAAAAGGATAATTTAAAGAGATTATACGAATTAATATACAGATATACACGGCCGCACAGGCGTTAAAGGGAATAAAATATTAATATATTGAGTCTATTCCCATTCCGGTTTTTACCACAGGAGCCCATACAACAGCTTGTCTCCCGGGGCTGCATTGAGGGCTCCTCAGAACTCTCTTGAAGGGGGCTAGAACCTAGATATATTGCGAAGTGGGTGTTGGAATCTCAAGGGTATTTGCATATGACCCCTCAACACAACGAAAATAGAAGGTAGGAGGCAAAGTGCATACGCGAATTCTAGCATCTACACATTCTCATAGGACGAAGGCGGCCAACCTAGAGGAACTATTTCGACATTCTTCCTTGCGGGTTTCCCTTGCATGGGATTGAACCACTGTGCCGGTGTCGTTCAAGTCAGATGATCTTGGGATCCTATTGTCCTCACCACTCGTTCTTCGCCGACGGGGATGCGGACTTGAGGTATATATAATCAAGGTTTGACCTCCTTTTATGATGCTAGCAGACACGCTACGATTTGTCGAAAAATAAAGCTGCACCTGAGCTTCTGCATGAATGGGAACTCTCTCTGGACGGATTTGTATAGTATAACCTTAGGACCATGTGATGATCTTCGAAATTTTTTATGCGGGTCAGTAAGGTGACAAGACGGGCGCGCACGGCCTGTAAGAAAGACCAAAGTGGGTCTTCTCGGATGCAATATGGCGCTTACTTGCCGTCGTCATTATTGGCATTCCAATAGGCTATAGGATGCGACGGAAACGGCTTGAACTATTGAAGCTTTGCGGGAAGATCGTGATGACCAGGTCCCCCATAGCTATTGGGGCCCCTAGCAGTCTAGTCGACACGCTGGCCGTTTGTTTCTGTTTTTCTGACATAACCGTACAGTCAACGGACTTAGTAGATGAACTAGTTGACAGGACACCACTTGAGGGAAAAATTTAAGAAAAATTTGATACATTTTGCAAGGACTCGTACACCCTCTTGAGGAAATAGAATTCAAAGGTTCAACAAGCGAGAGTCTCATTTTGAAAATCATCAAGGGCCTCTTTGAATCCCAGAATATTTGAATGCAACTGGGAGCTCTTTTCTGGCGGTGATCAAGGGGGGAGGGAAGGGAAGAAAGGAAAAATAGGGCAACCCCTCCCCACTTGACGACAGAATCTTCCGATCTTGATCTGATTTTCGTTGATTCACCTTTATTTCCTTTTCCCAGCAGCCGATTATTTTGCCATCGACGGCCTCTGGTTGGCTCTGTTCACCACCGTATGGAGCTGAGTCGCACTTTAGGAGGGCAGAAAGAGACTTTTCTTGGCCGGTGTGCCTGAGCAATGACGTCCAATCAATCATGGCTTTACGCGCCTTGACCCCGGTCGATAAAACGCGGGAGTGTGGTAACTAGGCCGGGACAGGGCAAGTTCCATCTTTTGGGCTTGTGCATGGCTGTTTCTTGTGAGAACGGACCCCGCTTTTCCTTCCACGGCAGCCCGCCTCTCTCTCTCGGTCGGTTCGAGTGTGGTGCGGTGGATATGGATGATGATATTGAAGAGACGGCTCGTTGCCCATATCGATAAACATGAACATGCCACACATACAGATTTACTGACGGACGCAAAACACCATTCTACCACACACACACACACACGCACTCCACCCAATTTGCGAGAGATATTGAAGTTTGATATACTCAATTTATAAGCTTCTCCGTTTGTCCAATTTGGATCAACCAACCCACCACATTCACCCCCAATTTGGAACGGACACGGCAGCCGTCAAAGTGCAAAAAAAAAAAAAAAAAAAAAAAAAAAAAAAAAAAAAAAAAAAAAAAAAAAAAAAAAAAAAAAAAAAAAAATTTTTTTTTTTTTTTTTTTTTTTTTTTTTTTTTTTTTTTTTTTTTTTTTTTTTTTTTTTTTTTTTTTTTTTTTTTTTTTTTTTTTTTTTTTTTTTTTTTTTTTTTTTTTTTTTTTTTTTTTTTTTTTTTTTTTTTTTTTTTTTTTTTTTTTTTTTTTTTTTTTTTTTTTTTTTTTTTTTTTTTTTTTTTTTTTTTTTTTTTTTTTTTTTTTTTTTTTTTTTTTTTTTTTTTTTTTTTTTTTTTTTTTTTTTTTTTTTTTTTTTTTTTTTTTTTTTTTTTTTTTTTTTTTTTTTTTTTTTTTTTTTTTTTTTTTTTAAAAAAAAAAAAAAAAAAAAAAAAAAAAAAAAAAAAAAAAAAAAAAAAAAAAAAAAAAAAAAAAAAAAAAAAAAAAAAAAAAAAAAAAAAAAAAAAAAAAAAAAAAAAAAAAAAAAAAAAAAAAAAAAAAAAAAAAAAAAAAAAAAAAAAAAAAAAAAAAAAAAAAAAAAATGGTGGTAGCTAGCGGAATATTAACGAGGCGACCGAGCAGCAATATAGAAGAAGGCTGTGGCTCTGTTTTATTTGCGATATTTGTCTCATCCTTATTCGAATAGTTGATCTTAATTAATTCGTTTTGCTATAAAGGAGGAGGAACAAGGAGTATATCTTGAATACTTCATAATCTTAACCTTTCCAGCTAGACCATGGTAACATGATATAATTTTTCGACAAGGAGTATTGAACTCCAAGATAACTGGTTATCTCAAAGATAGCTCGGTGCCACTTGAGCGACCAGGAGAAAGCGTTTTCTTCAGGGGCATTTTAGCCCGGTCTACATCTGTGGGACTGGACACTTGCAGATTGCAGACGAGTTGTGGTTCCTGCTTCCTTCCACTTGTCGACGTCGAAAAAAGCCATCGCCAATTGCCGTTGAGATATAGGCGGGCCTCATGCATCTCCTATTCGATATTTCTGGAGAAGCGGTAGACAATTAATTGTCGACAGATATTGTTAGCCTGTAAAATACGCGCCGTTTGTGCATTTACCAACGTGCAATTGGAGCAGATGCTGCAGGTTCAAGAACGAGAAGTGGGCCAAATTTGGAGCCGAGCCCACGTTCGGGTTGATTATAATTCTTGCTACCTCGTGAGGCGTATCATCCCATAAATTTTCACTAGCGAATCGACTGGTATGGGAGTATCTGAACTTATCCGGTCTCCGTCCACTTGAGAGGCCATTGGAAGATAAAAAAAGCAACTAGCGCACTGGCTTCCTCACAGGAAAAAATAACGTGAGGTCTCTCAAAAATTTAGACTACGAACGGGCCGAAGATTGGGTGGTGACCCCATGTCGGCCCAGCAAAAACTCAAAAGGAGGAAAAAGCAAAAGCATTGGCAAGCAAAGCGGCTTGCAAGGGCCCTGTCCGTGAGAACTTGTAGGACAATGCATGAGAAGATGCACCGAAGTAAAAGAAAAGGTTGGAGAGGAAGGAAGGAAAAAAAGGGAATTGGGATGAGAATATCAAGACATTTATTATCTGAAGCTTCCCCCCCGCCTCCCTCCTGCTTCATGATGTTTCCTGTACTTCGCTTCCTAGATACACACATATTCCGAACACTCCCAATCCTATCACGTTAACCCCTCATACCTACCTTCCTCTCCCGAATCTGTGGAGTTCAGTAAGCTCTGGTGCATACACGGATCCAGACAATTGGATCAGCCGCTATTTGTCGCCCCCGTTGGACTTGGACGCTCTACCTGTTGCATTGCCGATCTCCTTGACTGGGTACCTTACTTGCCCTGGATATTAGACCGAACTTTTCCTGGCGAAACTTCGTTTTTGATAGTTGACCGATTGCGCTGTTACCATTTCTGCTCAGCCAATTTTTTTTTGCTTGCTATTCGAAAAGTCCTGATAGAAAGCGAACAGCTATATACGTTCGGTCGAACCTTGCCTTATTAAGCCTTTGCTCAGCAGGACACCCCGAACACCTAACCCGGAAAGCCAACAAAGAGGTACATTGCAACCCCGTTCCCCTCTTACTCGCGCGGGAGAAATTTTAAAAAGGCCCTCACTGGAGTAGCTATAAAAGTTACTGTTTTTTTTCTTTGGCCCTCCTGCATGTTTCCAACTTTTTCTGGTGTTGGATGAACATCAGCTGCTCGCTATCACTGTGATTCGTCCTGCTGCAGTCGCTGGTTGCTGACCTGAAGACAATTTCACAGGGATTGTTGGTTATCATTCCCCCACGGCTACCCGGGCAGCGAATTCTATTCGCTCAGCACCTTAAATCCCTGAGTTCTGATACTTACTCTCAGTTTGGATTTGGGATCGAAGGCTTAGACTTGTAGGAGGCGGCTGGTTAGTTGTCCATTGGAACTACTCTACAAGACTTTATATTCTCATACTTGGCCCACTCTTCTTTGAACGGCTTTGAAAAAGGATAACGACTACACTCCATGAATAGTAAATAACTAACAGAGTTTCTCACATATAGACAGTTATTTGGTCGGCTGGACGATGAGCTCGAGACAGGAGGTGGAAGTGTATAGTTCGATATCGCCGCCTTTATCATACGACAGCAAAAGCAAAATTCAAGGAACAAACGTCACCGTAACGGAGATAGAACCAGACATCATGGAGAAAGACAAGCCACTCATGAATTTGGCGCCCTGCGCTAGTACGGCATCGCTATTCATATTTGCCCAAGGGTCGTCGATTGCTTGTGTCAGGCACGATACGCTTCAGCTCGAAAGGCGATTTGAGGCACACGCCGCCGAGATCACGATAATTGCCGCAGACACCACAACAGAATCTGGAGACGGCCAAGTCATTAGTTTAGACGTCGCGAAGGAGGCCGTTGTATGGGATGCAAGCACCGGTGAAGAAATCTCGAGGTTTACTGCCTACGAGGAGATTAGAGTCGCCACGTTCCTTCGAAACGGCACGATTGCACTGGGTATGCAACACATCCCCTCCGGACCACCTCTACGAGCTTCAATAGAGGAGTACTATTCTATGCAAATGCTAATTGGGATACATCTTAGGTGATAACATGGGAAATATAATATTATTTGATCCCGTCCGATCCGAAGCAGTTTCCTGCAGGACGTTCCAGGCGCCAATTACAGCATTAGCACCGTCAGCAGACTCAAAATTCTTCGGTATTGGGTATGGAGTCCTCACAGTTCTACTTGGCTCGAGACTTGACACCGTCTAACGATCTTTTCAAACTTTATTAGATACCAAAATGGTGCAATGATTATTGCTACTTTGATGCCTACCTTTGTCATCCATCACACTCTGGCGGCCGGATCGGCTTCCTCTTTCCCAGCGACAGTCCTAGCATGGCACGGGTCTTCTTCCAGGCAAAAATCGGACATGCTGGCGACGCAAACTAATGATGGCGACCTTAAAGTATGGAGTATTGCGAAGCCAATTGATGGTGGAGAGCCTGCAAGAGTGGTCCGTGTTTTAAAGAAGCCGGATTCATATCCTAGTCGAAGAAATTGGATGTCGTGGTCGAGGAACGGCCGTATCGTGCAATATTCCGACTATGACACGTTGATATGGGATGTTAGAACAAAGAAGGTCACATGGGAGGCAGTTATGAGCAAAACAAATGTGCTCGCAGTATCAGTCTACGCTCCTAAAGGCTTGATGTTTACCATTGACAAGCAGCAGAATGTTCAGCAATACAGTCTGTATCCACCACAGATGGTTGCTAACGCTCAGCACTCCCCGGCAAATGCCCCACCATCGCCTCCCATGTCTGTCGGCCATGATCAGTCGAGACCTGGAAGCAACAAGGATACGGGGATGGAAAGAACTGCTAGCCAGCGGTCAACAGCCATGGAGAGATCGGACAGCAAGTCGTCCAAGATGTCGATGGAAGCAAGAGCAATAGTCGGTAGGCGGGATGAGACGAGAACTCCGCTCGGACAAATTGCACACGAGCTTGAAATGCTCGAGGAGCTAGAGAAATCGCACCTGAGAGCCACGAATATGGCACGATCAGACTCGATTCAATCCACTGGGACTGGCCATCACAAAACGGCCTCGGTTGCTTCCTCTATCAAGTCTTACGCTTCAGGTTCGGGTTTAAGTGATACGACTTCTCTAGCCTCTCCCCGAGGTTTCGATGATATGGCGACACCGAGACGATTTCATCCTCTTTCTCAGGAAATTGGCATGTCTCCAATCACTCCCAAGGCTCCTGCGGATGCTCTTAGGCCATATGCTCAACGCAATGTGAATGGAGATCCTCTACCTACCCCAGGCCTTGAAACCAACGGTCAGTTCTATGACGACCAACTTTACATGGTACCACCAGCCGAGAAATTGGAGTTATTCCCCAATTTGAGAGACAAGATTGCAACCATCACGTACAAGACTCCATTGGCAAATGAGCGCCCGAAATATGATGACGAACGCCGCAGAGAAATGTTCGCAACCGTGTTTGGTTTCAATGGTGACGCTGAGGCGTTGATCCGAGATGAAATTTCTCAGCACCCCGCTCGGTCCTTGCAGTCCTTGATGCTTAGACTCTGGCTTCACGATCTTGACTCCAACGCGCTCAATGTCCTTATGGGATCCGATACCCTTGTTCCCAGCGATTGGCTCTTCATTGCCTTGTCGGCTATGGGTGGCCAAAAAGCATGGCAGCAGACTGTCAGAGTTTTCATTATGCGACTCATTCAGAAGGGTGATGTTCATAATGCTGTCATGTGCTTCTTGATGATCGGAGAGCGGGAACAGGCGATCGAGCAATACGTCAGTAGCAAGAAGTACATGGAAGCTGTTCTTCTAACTGCTTTGCTTCATAAGGAGTGGAGGCGACTATCGATCCTCGTTAGAAAGTGGGGAGAACATGCTGCGGAGAACGGTGAAGGCGGATTGGCAATGAGATGCTTTGCGATTACTGAGAACATCCCAGAGCCGATTCCGAACCCGACTCCTGCCGGAGGCCATTCCAGGAAATCCTCGATCTCTGGTAGCATCAAATCTCCCACATCTCCCCAGAAGGGCCAAGGAGTGCCCCAGAAGCCAGAACGCCCTACCTCCCCGAGAGTTGGGTCTTCCGTCCGCCATACCGCGGCACGCTTCTTTGGTTTCGGTGAGAAGGACAGGGAAAAGGCTAAGGGATCTAGCGAGGCCAATATTATGGACATGCCGTGGAACAGACCACTGGATGAACAGCGCAATGCTGCTCAGCTCTCTAAGCTTAACACCGAAGGAAAGGTGGCCGACGAGACTGGAGACAAGAAAGATATGGTTATCTCTGGTCCTATCAACACCACTCCAGTTGATGGAAGAGTTGGTACCCCGGCACTTCCCCGTGTTACTAGCCCAGGACTTCCACCCGGTTTTGCTGCTCCTGGAAGAATCGGTAGTCCAGCTTTGTCTATTACAAACGGACTTCCAAGCCGTACGATTTCGCCTAAGCCTTCGTTGATGTCGATTGACCGGACTGCAAGCCCACGCCCACCAGCTCTCACGAGCAGCCACGTCCCTCAACGCATTGAGAGTCCTGGACCGGACCGGATGCATAGTGCTAGCCCGGCACCGTCGATGGCTGTGTCTAACTTTGCTCCATCTAGAGTGGCCAGTCCAGCACAAGACGGAATGCTAGTTCCTCCTCAGCGAACGGGAAGTGCTCTATCTCAACGGAAGCCACCAGGCCTCCACATTCAGCTCTCATCCTTCCAGGACGTTTTGGCATCCGAACCTAGCCCGGAGCTTACCCGCACTCATCAAAAGGGTCCGGCTCACCAGGTGACTAGGTCGGTGAGCAAGCTTAACGAAGTTGAGGTCCCATCCGATGACGAGCCGCCACCAATGCCAGTTCGAAGCACATCCGTGTCTCAAGGTTCTAGGCCAATCCAGAAGGCCAAGTCCCCGGCCAATGAAAGAAGATACGAGGATGTCGCTGCGGACGACTACTATGATAATAGAGCTAGAGGCTCCGGTCAGCCACAGAGAAGAGGCACTACTAAGAGTGTTAGTAGCAGACGCCAATATGAATCTGAACGCGATCTTAGTTATGCTGAAGAATCTTACGAGGATGACTCCGCCCAAGAGGAAGCTGAGCAGAACTTGGCGGCCAGACGCCGCAGCTTGGAGAGACTCGAGCGAGAGATGGAGACTGTTAGACTTGAGAGAGCTAGGAGCATCAGCCGTCGCAGAGATACCGAAAATAGATCTCGGGGAGCAGGTGCTAGCCGTATCAAGTCTCCAGAATCGGACGGCCGTGGTGCAGTCCGTGCAAAGCCGAAGCCACAACAACAACAACAATACATGGAAACTACAGAAGAAGAGTATAGTGAGGATGATAGGAGGAATTACTCTCAGAAGAAGCAATACAACTATGATACTTCTGAAGTCTCTGAAGTCTCCGAAGTTGAGGACCGGTACCCACCACAGAGATCATCTACTCGAACTCCAGGCTACAGAGCTCCATCTAGAAACCAAAACAAGACACCGCGTGTTGCTTCGCGCAACGGCCATCGCCCCCCACCTGCAAGAGTACCTTCTAGGAATCAGACTAGGACCCCAGCTAGATACCGCGAGGAGACTGAGGAGGACGAGGAGGAAAATTACCCGCCACGAAGGGTTCAATCTAGAAACCAAAATAGAACTCCAAAGCCGCGTCCATACGACGGTGAAAGACCTCTGTCTCCTCCACAGCGGGTCGCTTCTAGGAACGTCAACAAGACTCCACGCCCACGTTATGACGATTTCACCGAGGAGGAAGAGGAAGAAGAGCCTCGCCCACGCAGGCGAACTATGGCCAGACAACCCGTCCAAGATGAATTCACCGAGTCCGAAGCCGATGACTTCCGCCCACCTCCCCGACAGGCCTCCCGCAACCAAAACCGCAACCAAAGATATGCTACCGAGACCGAATCCGAGTATGAAAACCCACAACATATTCAGCGCTCAGCCAGCCGCAGTGGCTTGCCAGATCGAACTCGTTCCCCGATTCCTCCAATTCCACGAACCAAGACTCCTCTTAACGCCATGAAAGCACCATCTCGAACCACTACTCCAGCCGGCGGTCATAGAAGGAACGCCTCCGCCTCTGAGTCTAACCCGCCCCTTCCTGCTCAGGCTGGTTCAATTGGCAAGACAACTTCTCCGGTTCCAGAATACGATCGCCACGACTACGACCTTCCAGCTCTCGCTGCTGCAGCCGCTGCTGCAAAGGCCGCCTCTCCCCCACCGGATCGAAAGTCCAATGTAGCTTCGATCCTTGACAGCGACCGCAAGCCATCCCACCCGCAGGTCCTCCGAGCCAAACTCAACACCCTCCCAGCGATCCCACAATCCCCAATGGGTCTTCCATCCGATCTCCCAACCCACCCTGCCTTCGCTGCCAACATGCGTGCCACGACCGGTTTGGCCAGAAAGACGACGGTTTCGAAGCCGAACGATGATATCAGAACCCAGACAGTCAGCGTTTACGGTAATGGCGGCGCCTTGGTTTCTCCTGGAAAGCAAGCCCTTAGGATGCACTCTGGTCCTGGTGGTGGTGACATGATCACTGTCGGATTGGAGGGTGTCGTTATGGATGACGGCGGCGCCCCGGTCGAGACCGCTCCACCCCCAAAGGCCGGTAGGGCTACTCCAATGGGGATGAAGATTTAAAAGCAAGTCTCCTATATATATGTTTCGAATTTCTTTTCTCATTCAGTATTTTCTTCGTTCGTTCCTTTGACCGTTTATATAAGTTTGGGTTGTTTTAATGGATATGCATTTACCTACGGAAGGCTGCAAAGCCGGGGAATCTATGTTTTATTGTTTCATGCTGCTCTTTCATCTCTATTTTACCAGATATACACGCATACACCTGCTCGACCGTCTTCTATATCTCTTTATTTACTATCTGGTCGTATACTTAGCTAGCCAGCAATTCTCCTTCTCAACTTGACGATATTATTTACACTTCTCCTAGTTGGTTCCAAATAGCCTGTTTAATGTCTTTTACTTAGCCATATGTTTTTCTTTTTGCAACTATTCACTTCTTTCGAGGCCGTCGGCCAGCTTTTTATAACTTTTATTTTCTTTCTGATTTCATCCGCGCTTTTCCCTGTTCGAATGTTACAGTCCTGAGTTTTCCTTCCTTCCTTTGATTTTAAGTGTTGCCAAAACTTAATGTATATATTAAGCTATGAATGTTTAATCCGTTTATATCGACTTATGCGTGCACGACCGCTATAAGTGAGTGCCTGATTATAGATGTTGTATCAGTTTCCCAATGGCTGATGGAGGTACTGTGGGCACAGGGGTTAAATCTACCATGTTCACCTTGTCTCGTGAACCCTTTACTCGTATGTTATTTTGCTAGAGTACAATTGAAAGCTTGAATTCATATGCGACGGCTCCCTGCGAGGGCAATCAGTTAAGAATTCAATACGACCTTGCCTCGAAGAAAACTTTAAGGACGATGCAAATAATGAAGAAACTCCAGCATGCCACCATACCGCTCTTTTATACAAAACAAAGTCATAAAACAGTCCCCGTATAAACACCGAAATCTACAAGTTTACAATGTTCCCCAGTTCCCCTGGCTCTCTGTGCTCCTAAAACTCTCCCCAAGTTGTTTATCTCGGGGTCTGTGCTCTCCTTATAAGCTCCCCTCAGCTGTTAATCTTCTCGCATCCTCTTCAATATCGTATACGTCCGACATTAAATAATCTTCCACCCCTCCTAGTACGTTCTCTAAATCATAGCTTGACTGTGTTTCTTTCTGCGAGTCCCTCTGCGCCTCTCTCAGTCTGCTAACTTCGCCCTGGCTGTCGCCATTGGTAGTGGGCTTCATAAGCTGGCTAAAAGTGAATGGGCTAACGATGGTAGTGGCTTCAAGTACACTAGCATCGCCGTTACTCCCTCTGCTTTCTCTCCTGCGATGGGGTTGTGGGGAGTTTATTGACCTGAAAGGTGTGAACTCAATAGTTTTTGCAGGACTTGTAAATGGCCCGGCTGACTTTCTAGCGGTCGGGGTGGGGGACTGTTCTGGACTCGTCATAGCAATTCTGTTTGTATTTATCGGTGTGAACCCGCTAATAGTACTTAGCACAAATGGGGGCGGTAATGGGGCTCCGGGTGTTTGGTAGGTAAAGTTGATTGGCGCTGTGATTGCCATTTTAAAACTTTCTGGGACAGATATTTGGCTCGCCTGGCTTGCTGTCTTAGGAGTTTCTGGGACTGGGGTTAGTTCCTTAGATATTGGTTTTGGCGTTGGCGGGTCCAAGTTCTCGCTGTTGGTAGGCTGGTTGTCCTCAGCAGGGATTACACGGTTTTGTTCTTCAAGATGAGAATTGGACACATGGCTAACGAGAATATCGTTGGTAGCTGGCGGTAGAGCGATAGGTGTGGCGTTTCTCAATGATTCTTCAATTCTTCGATATTGGCCGCTAGACATTTCGATGGTTGATTCGTCTTCACGGGGGTGGTCATTGGGAGGGCTAGGAGGCGCCCCGTTTGCTAATTTATTAGAGTTGGTTGGATTTACAGAATCAGTATTAGCTTCGACACCCTTCGACGACGCTGGCACTTCAACAACCGGATCGTTCAGCACGGTTGCTAGAGCTGGCGTCTCGACGCCGACTGGGCTGGAGGGCGGCGGAGAGCTCAGTTGTGAGGAGCCTTTTTGCTGTTCCTCTCGCAACTTTTCTTGAAGGCGTAGGCTAGAGTTTTCGTTCTCTGGTTGTGGCTGCGTCTCAGTTACTGGCGAAATCGGCCTAGCTGTCATCGGAGAAACAGGAGAAAATTCTGCGATCTTTTGCTGCAGTCTTGAGATTGGTGTAGCGATCTTCTCTCTATGAAAGCGTTAGCATCTACGAGTGCATATTAATCACGGATTTCCAAAAGTATACCTGGCGGTTATGGCGGCTTTTAGTTCCTCATTGCTACTAGGTTGGGCCGCTGCAGGCCTACTTGGCCGGGGCCTTGGAGCAGTTCTCTTCGCCCGCCTCGGGCCCGGATTAAACGTTGGTTCGTTTTCCTTTAATGATGTATCCAAGGGCAAAGGTTTTTCCGCGATCTCCTCTTCTACAGCCTCAGGGATATTAGGCGCGGTTTGCTGAGTAGTTGACAGGAGTTTCAGCGGACTTGGTGGAAGGGGAGTCGGCATCTGCGACAGTCGAAGAGCTGGCTTTGGTTCAGCGGCTCCAGGCCCATTTGCAGGTGCTGCGTCTCGCTGTGTTTCCGGCTCCGTTGACGGCGCACTCAGAGCGCTTGGATCTTCGGGTAATGAAGGAGGCTTCTCTATGCTCGATGTGGTGGCATTAGCAGCAGGGCCCGCTTCTCCTGATGGAGCACCCTGGGGCCTGGGAGGTTCTGTAATGAGTTCTGGAGCGCCAGGTGGGGTGTCCGACGCATTCGGTGCCAATTTTCCTTTTGCGTCCGAAAGTTTTTGTAAAGATACGCGAGTCTTATAACTGTTGGACTTTCTTTTCGATATCGGTCCAGCGGACGTCATTGCAATGATATCTTTTAATGACTTGGAATGACCAATGTCACTCCGTCGCTTCGGAACTGGAGGTCTTGTCGCCTTACGAAGAATAGCATCGGTAGTTGGACTTGGAGGGGCGGGTATCGATTTCACCTTGTTCGGTGGCACTTTGGGCAGTGATGCCTTAAGCACAGTTGCAGGAGATTGGCCTCTCTTGCGCCTAGGCTCAGAATCATTTCTAAAGACGGTAGAAGAATCATCCGCATCTAGCTGTGCTGTTAACTGCTCGATTCTCTCAAGGTCGAAGTCAGGAACGAACTCCTTTGTGCTCTCAACGTGGGCCGCTACGGTTTCCTTGAGTTCTATGGAGGTCCCATCTATTGGCCCCATGCTCTCTAGAGCGGTGTCTGCAATAAGGCATTGATTATCCTGGGAGGGTTCTTGTAAGTCTGCATTTATAAGTAGCTCGCTAGCACCAGTAGAATGTGTCCTTGGAGGTTCTCCTTGGCTGACAGGTGTAGGATCTACCCCAGGCACTATGGCCGATGTTCCAATAGCTTTTGGTTCCTCGGGTAATTGTTCCTTCGGCTCTTTAGGCACTGTATCTGGAAGAACAAGGGGCTCATCCTGTGTTGAAGATGGCGACTGTATTGTCGACTCTTGAGTTTCGGACACAACTAAACTTATAGGAAGGACCGGTTCTGATGCCTTTGACGTATAGGCTTTGCCTAGCTCCCCATTATTTTCGGAAATTATTGAAGCAACAGTTTCATATTGCGGGGTCTCGGTGAAGGGTATGTTAGAGACCGTTTTAATAGGTGTTTGTATCGATTTAGCAGCTCTAAAGGTAGTCGTGATCCTGACCTGGCTGTGCTCCTGGGATTGGGATGCTAGCTTCTTTGCAAGCTGCCTCCGAGCCTCTCTCTTACTTTTCACAATAGACTCTTTGAGTTCAACTGCTTTAAGCTCTAGAGGCGTACCTGTTACTTTTGTAGTCTCCCCCCAGTAATTTCGAGTAAAAGGTCCTTTCAAAGAAGCTGAATAAACATCCAGGCTTTGTCCACACAGATAGTTTCTAGCATTGGCCTCTATCCTTCGCCTTTTTGCACTCCTCTCAAATTCTGATCCTCGGCTCGGGTAATCGACATCACTCAGCTTGTCCTCATCGTCAACCTGGTCGTCGTTCGGGAATGCAGTCGGATCGTGTAGTATCGGTACGTCTAGTCCCAGTGGCCCAACGGTAACTTTATGGTTTCTTTGGAAAACGGAAAACCGCCTCCTAGGTTGGGACATCTTAGGATGCCCTGAGAGCACTAGTGGATAGATGTTTCAAGCGTATTATCGGAGATGTTATGGGATATACGGCGATATGTGATCCGGTTCAGGTGGTTCTAGGGGTCATCCTGATGTTCTTCCCAGCGGAGGTAGCCTTTGTTAAAGCGTAAATCTTCCTAAGAGAGGTCAAAGTTGATTGTATCCAGGGATACTGGCATAGAGGTGCAGTATCCCAGGAGGGTCGAGGGATGCAGTGGTGGTCGTGAGAGATGATATCTTGCCTGGACGGTTTGTCGGGTGAGGTGAGGCCCCTCCTGCTACTTTCTCGCCTCTTCTCGCGCGTGTTTTGGTTGTCTTGGAGATCCACCACAGTTCAACGCGACAACAAATTTGGAAGTCTAATTGGGGTTGTCAGCTTGGCGACAGTCAGCCAGCTCCTCGAGATACTTTAGGTGCTTGCTTCGTATTGGAGAGTGACCTCAACCGCCATTACCTCAGAAGAAAATTATATATTGGTATTAGGGCATATGTTACTTCAAGTATGGGATTGATCATGCATTTCCTTTTACGAAAACCTGCGAAGAATAAAGTCCTCTCCGACATGCTCAGTATGCACTGTTTGCCTTCTGTGCCTGGCCCGGTGGCACAGGAAGCACAGCCATAGTATCCGCAATATGCATAATGTCAGCCTCGAGGTTCAGGATTCAAGGGTCTTTGATACAATTCTATTTTAATTCAACTTGAACAGGATCTCGATATATTCTTTAGCAGCTAGCGGCATTGTAGTCTTCTACTAAATAGGTATCTAATAGGATTGCTTGTCATTACAACGTTGTACAACTCGCTATGGAGGTTGCTTCGGGGGTCGCGGGCCTCATTGCCCTAGCCGATTTACTTTTCGTCAAATTGACAAGATTCCACCATTCGGCCAAAGGAGCGATACCCGAGATTAAAAACCTTATCCATCAAGTTGGAAGTCTTCATGGGGCTTTACACAGTCTCCACCTGAAATTAAGAGCTTTGGAGTCTATCGGTATTCGCACTTTTGCAAAACCCATGTATGCTAAGCAGCGGGTTAATATAACTGACAGCCATTCGGAGCAGAGCAGGATGATGCGCAGGACTCTAACTCGAATTCCTTTGCCATCGTCTTCATTCATGAATGCCAAGCAGCTTTGCAAACTATACAAGACGCATTCGGGAAATGGCAAATTGACGATTCTTCAGCATGGGAAAAGACGAAAACCTCAATAAAATGGGCCTTCTCAAGCGATAAGATAAAGGATATGATAGGGAACCTGGAGTCACTAAAGGGGGCACTGAGGCTATGCCTCGAAGCGGAGAGTTTGTAAGTAACCCAAAACATTCAAAATTCGATATCGATATATCATGGTTTCCTGTCTCGGAGCAACTAAAGGATTACCTATACAAAGGCAAGCACTGCATACGATCCTACTTAGTCAGAAGATTGTGAAAGAGGAGATGAATCGCATGTGCCAAATACAGGATCGCATTCTCCAGTTACAAGAGCGGCAAATATTTGGTAATACATTAATATGAATGGCTTAGTTATGATTCAGTTACGATTCATAAGGAACAGTACACTGATGGCTTACGCACAATCAGAAAATAAAGAGAAGGAAACACTCGACTGGTTGACGGACTATCGCACGACAAAACATCGAGCAATGAGGCAAGCTAGACACCCTGGAACATCAGTCTGGTTTCGGGATACACTAGAATACAAAGCATGGCTAGGCGAACGAGACTCGTTTCTGTGGCTCTACGGAATTCGTGAGACTACTCTAATGTCCAAAATGCAGAACGTAAGAGCATGCGCTAACCCTCTATATTATAATATTAGCCGGGGCCGGGAAATCCGTGTTAATGTCGGTTAACCCGATTAGCAAAGCGCAAACATTTTGGGGTAACGTCGCTGAACTTTCAACGGGAATAGGTCCGCAATTATCGAAGATCTACAGCTACTTGAAGGGCCAGACTTCGTTCTAGCATTCTTCTATATCGAATATAGCCAACCTACATCCCAAAATTTCCACACCATCATGGGTTCTATCATCAGGCAGATAGTGTCTTCTCACCCCGATCTTTTGGACCTCGTTAAAACCTGGAGAAATAGTTATCATAGTTTTAGCGACTGCTCATTTGAAGATACACTTGATCTCCTCAAGGGCGTAACTGACGGACTAGGGACAATCGCTATTGTTATAGATGGGATCGATGAATGTATGAATACTCAAGATCGGGGCCGCATCCTGGAGCTCCTTCACTACTTGAAATCGAAAATCCAACCCTCGCTCAAGACAATAGCAGCAAGTCGAGATGAGATGGATATTAGAAGCTGCTTGGGCGATACACCTAATTTTGCAATTGCGGCGAGATCAGCAGATGTCCAGCTTTACGTCGCTGCTGAAGTTGAGAAAAGATGCAGCCCTTATTCACCTAGAGGTCAACGCCTGAGATTTGCAGATCCTACTTTGAAGTTGAGGATTATTGAGGAATTGGTTAAGCATTCGAATGGAATGTAAGACCCCCATTTCTTCGCCAGCCTCTTTCCCACTCCCCCA
>LDUD01000084.1:408931-456122 GCA_012184295.1 Dactylella cylindrospora
CCCCCCTTTTCTCCCCCAGCCTCTTTCCCACTCCCCCACTCTTACCAAGCAACCAAACCTAGACTAATAAGGCTTAGGTTTCAATGGGTGAGGGCTCAGTTAGACCGAATCTCACGTACCACAGGAGACGCTGCAAAGATTTATGCCCTAAAATGCCTCCCTCCGGACCTAGATGGCACATACAGAAGTATTTTGAATCTAGTACCTCCTGCAGACAGAAAATTGGTTGCTTGTGCGCTACGGTGGCTTCCAAGTTGGGTTTCGGACCAGCGACGATATTCCCAGCCGCCGCTCTTCAATGCACGAGTATATTTAGACATTGTTTCGCATGTACATGGCGAAAAGGTTACGATTGAAGATATTCGGGAGGTTTGCGGGTCTCTCGTAAGAGAGAGGGAGACTATCGCGGGCTCCCAGGCCCTCGATTTCTCTCATTTTTCCGTCTTAGAGTTTCTGTGCCGAGAGACTGAGCAAGGTCAGTGGTACTATATTGAGAAATGTGAAGAGAGCGCGAGCGTGTATATGAGCACCCGACAAGATTTGGGTGCGCAACAAAAAACGGTTCTCATAAAGTTCCGGTTACGGGACCTGGGAGAGCTGGCTTACAAGACAGTGAAATTTACTAACAGTATGGCTTTGGATGTTATATCATATATGAGCAATCCAAATTTAAACCTATCAGACTCAGATACCGGCCGTATGTTGCGTGGGTTTTTTAAATACAGGAGGCGCCATGGATGTTGGCCAACGGATCCCCAAGGTATGGAATTCTTGATGATACTAATAAATCTGTCCGAAAATTCCGAGGCAGAATGGTTTATCAATGACGAAGGGAGCTCAAGCTTCCATGCAATCTGGAATATATTTAGTCTTGAGAACTCACAACCTTTCCGCCGGTGGCAGTATATCTGGGCTGGGGCTCTGGAAGCAAGATTTTGTTCGCAAGGATATGATTTTCCGGGTACTCATTTCGCCCAACAGGACTTAACACCTCTGCACCTTTCGCTGTTCCTGGGCATGCATAGTTTATCACTAAAACTCATCCAGACACAAGGCTCCCTACTAAGGAGAAACCAATGTTTTGGTTCCTTTAGCTATCTTGACGCTTTCATCTGGTCACAGTGCCGATACTACAACCATGCGAATCCTTATGGGTCTTTGCCAATCTTGTCATCCATTTTTGAAAACCTGTGGGTTATATCTCCACCTACTCGATATACCGTTGCTCAGTCAATTATCCATGATCAATATATTCACTGTAGCCGGAAGCGTTGGGCCGTCGACCTCAGCTACCAGCACCTAATAGAACAGAGCCCTCATGAGGCGAAGCTGGCTACCATACTTGGAATCAATCAGGTACTTTGGTACCGAGAACCCGGTAGGCCTAAATATCAATCTCTTAAATGTTTGAACGTTAGGGAATGGGGTTTCTCAACTCAAGAAAGATATGAGATCCTAGATAGGGCCAGGCGTCGGGGAAACATCTTTGATTTCATGCACCCAGTGTTTAGATCACACACGAAGGATGTTCCTACTGAGGATTTATTATATACTATGGTGCTGAACAAATTGTCCGCGGTTGTACTTGATTTAGTATACAATATAGGCATTCCAATCAGGACGCGGAGAGACCCTAGTGGCCTGGGCGTTTTGAGGATTGCTATAGAATCAAGACTGGAAGGCATGATTATCTGTCTTCTTACAGGATTGAGAGTCTTCGACACCTCAATCCCCCTGCTGCCGTTAGCTTGCCAGGTCGCATCAAGTGCCGGTGACCTATGCAATAGCGACGGATTTAACCTAGAGAGCGATGGCAAAAGGTGGCCTATCCCGTGGGGCACGGATCCCGACTTCGGGGCCCAAGTCAACTTCCCCTGTGTGAGGAGAACCTCTTCGCATTCGGGAGCTTTCCTCATGGAGAAGTGGGTTGACAGCTTTGGTCAGTGGCTCGGAGTGATATACGCGGTCTCACAACATCCTTACGTCAACCCCTTCGCCAAGGACGATAATGGATTCGATGCATGGTACTACGCAGCCCAGATTGAAGATGCCTACCACAGGCAATTGCTCCAAAACCTGTTAGACGGGGCAATGGAACATCGGAAGTTAGCCAGCAGGGCAACAAAGCAAAAGTTTGAGAATTCACTAAGGGAAAGAAATTTTGATGCAGCCGCTAGCATTCTCACAGTATATCCAGTGGCAGAATTGAGTTTTAGTGACATCAACAAGCTGGACGAGAGGGGAAGAACGATCCTCCATGACGCGGCAGCGGATCAAATCGCATCTCTGGAAGTAATCGCAGCACTTTGTAGGCTTGGTGCATCCGCGTTGACGACGGACATGGACGGTCAGACTCCTCTCGATGTTGCTTTCCAGGCGGCAAACTTTACGAAACTGGAATGTTTGCTTGACTTCACGAAAGGCAGCTTCAAAAATGAAGACGCCGCAGTATTGGAAATTCTGTCTAAGTCAGTCCCGGCAAGTGAGATTTCGTTGATAGGGATGTCCAAATACCACACGCCGGATTCCGAAGACGAGATAAGCAACCCACTTTATCGGGCTTGTACCCACGAGCTACAGTTTTCGACTGTGCAAACAATACTACAGCGGGCCAAGCACATCCACAACCCGAACATGAATCACGGCAGATTTCTTTTGCAGGCCGCTATTAAACATAATCGATCCGATACGGTCAAAGCTTTGCTTGATAGCCATGTCAATGTTAACACTCCATTGCCCGTTAGCTCAGTAA
Source organism: Dactylella cylindrospora (assembly GCA_012184295.1). Classification (NCBI taxonomy): domain Eukaryota; kingdom Fungi; phylum Ascomycota; class Orbiliomycetes; order Orbiliales; family Orbiliaceae; genus Dactylella; species Dactylella cylindrospora. The sequence goes on from LDUD01000084.1 coordinate 411,684, forward strand.
GAGACACACCATTGGGGTATGGTATTCGTTATTTCGGGAATAGCAGAGGGAAAGAGATTATGAATCTGCTGCTAGAATCGGGCGCTGACACGAAAGTAACCGGGGAAGATGGAGAAACCTACTTGCATCTGATTGCAAAGGAATCCACGATAGAAGCTTTGCAGACGTTCTTGTTTTTCAACAAGGAATCTGCGGCTCGATCTGACTAGGGCTGAACGCTAGTATAAAGTAGCCTAAGCTACAGCCAGGCTATAGGATTGGCGCTATCCTAAGCGGAAAGGCGGCTTGGGAAGTGAAGGGCAGCGGAAGAAAATCGAATATCGCAAATTTGCAGTGTGAAGATCAAAATCGTATCTATAATTTTGGATTTTTGATTCAATTCTTAAACCATGAGCCATTTGATGTTTTTAGCGTGAAAATAACGATAGTTTGGCTTTGCCCGGCCTCGAGTGCGTGCAGTACCCGAGTGAATTAGTTGTAGCCAGAGGACTTGAACCAGCGCAAATTCTAGACATTAGATGCCGACTCTCTGCGTATCGCCCTGTGAGCTCTAGTTACGTTACCTAAGCTATTGAATATATCGGCCGTTTCGTACCATGAGTTTTATAAATGTATTTGCTGCTACTAGCTACTAATTATGCGGAGTTAAAGGCTACACGCAAACTATCAGATCTTGGCAGAAATCCGACTCAGACAGCTTGCACTGGTCGACTCGACTCTCGACTCCATAGCTCTAAAGACCTGATGGCGGCGGCGGCATGAACTCAACCCCTTGAGTTTGCGGCTGAATATAACTGCACCCTTAGCTTTTTCTGTATCGTAGACTATAAACTAGATTTATATAGCTAGACTAGTGTATTGGTTTCTTCAGCTTTAGTTTTCAGACTAACTTCCAGCTCCAACCGCGACCTTGTTCGCCAAAACCCCCCCAACACAAATATCCTCCATTTTCCCACGGAGCTTTTGACCATATCTTCGATAGCGCCAAAACATATCTAGTAGAAGATCACCCAGGTGCAGCGTAAACAGCTCATCAAGCAGGTTTAACCTTGTCAAAGTTCTTTCACGAGGATTTTAATCAAGGGTTTCAAAGTCAGTCCAGAGCTGAGAGTACTAAAATAGCTAAATGGAGACCGGAAATGCGGCATTTTCCCTTGTAGGCACATTAACCCATATAGAGTGGTTAAGCGGATTGTGGTGAGTTTGTGTGCGCCTTCAGCTGTGAATATGCATGCAGTAGCTTACGACATCAACTAAACCCTTTAATTTTCATAGCTTAAAGGAGGAGCTGCAAATTTAGAGCGATCCGATTGGCCCACAGGGATGGGGATACTGCCATTTACATAGGGCGGGATATTGGGTCATGCCGTTTTGGGGTCTTAATTCTCCGGATTATTGGGGTCACGAAGTTTATATGTGTAGGCGGCCTATAATGGGAAAGGGAAATGTCTTTGAGCGATAGTTGGAGAGTAGGGATATATTTATAGACTCGTCTCCGTCTAGTTGAAGTTTCTAGAGTAGTTTTCAATTACTCTATACTAAACTCTACACAGAAGTTATCGGTGATAGTGACTCGTAACTTTAGACTAGAGAGCTCTCGCGATGCATCCCCATACTCCACTAGATCTAGGCAATATCGCCCTGGTACAGCCCCGACAGCGGTGGGCCACTTCGGATGGTAAATTCACAACTACTGTTCACCGCGACGAACTTAAGACGTCCATCAAAAAGCGGCTAGTTGTTTGCTGCGACGGAACATGGTACTCCGCGGACAAGGGCGTAGAAAATATGCCATCGAATGTGGCCAAGATGAGCCGCTTAATAGCACGCGAAGGATACGGAGAAACGGATATACATGGTGAAGACCCAGTTCCAGTCTCTGTTCCCCAGGTTGTCTACTACCAGAGCGGCGTCGGAACGGGAAATCTGTCGTGGGTGGATAAGAGAGTTCAGGGTTGGTCCCCATATCCCAACGTTCTCGTCGAACAACCAGAATGAAGAAGTTGATCGTACTGACTTGGTGTAGGCGCTTTTGGGAGCAGCTTGGACGAGAACGTCTGTACAGCCTACAATTTTCTCTGCAACAATTATGCTGCGGGCGACGAAATCTTCCTTTTCGGCTTCTCTCGCGGAGCCTATACGGCTCGTGCCCTCTCCGGTCTCGTACTTGGTGCTGGCCTATTACCACCGGGGTCTATGATACGCTTTAGCGATATGTACAAAGAATACAAGAAGCGTAAGAAGGGCGATGACTTCCAGAAGAGCAAATGGTGGGAAGAGCATAAAGACGAGCTTGGTATAACTCACGCACACGTCAGTATCAAATTCATTGGCGTCTGGGATACCGTTGGGGCGTTGGGAATCCCAGATAGCATGCTGTCTAGAGCTACGGACTGGAACAAATCATACCAATTTTACGACACTGAGCTCCATCCAAGTAATACCGCGTCCGCATACTATCCGCCTTTGAGTTTACTAATAAATGCTTGACAGGAATCGAAAAAGCAGCCCATGCCCTCGCACTCGACGAATATCGAGGTACCTTCTCCCCCACCCTCTGGTACCACAAAGACGGCAGCCGCGGCTGGAACTCCAACCTCATCCAATGCTGGTTCCCCGGTTTCCACGGCCACATCGGCGGTGGCACAGTAACCGGCAACAGCGCCAACGACGACGAAACATCCGTCGACGACCTCGCTCTAGCATGGATGGTCGACCAAGTCGCCGACCGACTCACCTTCGACACAGATGAAATTGAGCGATTCTTCCACTCTTACAAGGGTTGCGGATACGAATGGGCGGAAGGGAACCTCCAAGATAGCGGTTCATATGCCTATCTTGCTCCCGGCGCTGGTGGTTGGGTAACTCGCAAACCGGGGAGGTATAACCATATTAAGGCCAAGTCTGAGAAAATCGACAAAGAAAGTCAATCGCTTGAGTATTGGGGAACCAATGAATTTATCCACCCGTGCGTTAGATACCGAATGGGCTTGATGAACCAAAAACCAAAAGATTTAGGTTATGTTAAAGGGTGGACGGGGAATGCACCGGTGAAGGCTTACGACCCATCAGCGTTGAAAGAGTTTGAGAGACCGACGTTGGAGGCTAAGGAAGATAACTATTGGTATTGGAAAATTCCAGAGCAAGTCGAAGGTGAGGGGCATGTGATTATTAGAGAGTATCAGATTCCGCCAATGTGGGCAGAGAATTATAAGTGCTTCAATCTGGAGAGGAGATTGGTTCCACCAGATGTGATGCGGGAGTTGGATGAAGGAAATAACTATGGTGAGGATGGACCGCTTCGTTGAAAATGTTTATAAGACGCTTTTCCCCCAATGTTACAGAAGTCTTTTGAATAAAAGAAATGCCAAAATCCAGGCCACCGGCTCATGCCTACATAACGTTAGGATCGCATATTTTTGCTCATTTAGGCTTGTGACGTCTATACAGTCAGGTTTAAAACCGTGTTGCATGACAAAATGCAACGTACAGGTGTAAGTACAGTGCAGTGCGCAGTATGAATATTACGATCGATGGGAACACTATCTTGATGTATCTGCTAGTACCTTCTCTAGCACCGTCCTCGGCACAGGAAAGCAAAGCTTAAATTGAATCTATTATCAATTGAGCCAGGTTTAGCATTACGTGCTCGATTGATGAGGTTACATCACAGTTACATTGCAAGCTCTAGCTAGAGAAGCGTATGAGTAGGTGCAGCTGCAGTTTGTAGCTGCAAATCCACCGGCTATCGGACCCCTCCTATTTCGGGGACGCTAATTACTGTCCGGCTATGCTAAGGTTATCGAAGGAAGGTATTCCATATATATAAGATCTCGCCTGCTCGACCCCAGTTGCCAATAAGAAAGTTGAATGAATCATAGCCACCATCAACACACATTTTCCAACATGCAACAGAACTGAACATCTGCGCATTAGACTCTGCGTCGCATATCTGGACGGGTGTAAAAGTCCAATTACAGCCTCAGGAGAACGAAATCTCTTGCCCATTGATATATCGACGGTTCGTTCTCTGCCAATTAGCTAGCTGGTGACTGTTATACTAAAAAGAGCCGGCGTCTAGCTCTCCAATTTATTTAGCATCAATATTACAAGTTACCTTAGCCTATCAAGCCCATTTCTTCTGATAAAAAAACAAAACCGAACAAGACTCAACCACAAAATGCCAAAATTCTACCCAACCCTCTCCGACCACCTTACCAACTGGGCCCTCTCCCAACCCCTCTTCTTCACTGCCACCGCCCCTCTCAGCGGCAAGCATGTCAACCTCTCCCCGAAAGGTCTCCCCACCTCCTGCCTCTCCATCCCAAACCCTTCCACCATCCTCTACCTCGACGCCACCGGCTCTGGCGTAGAAACAATCTCCCACCTCTACGAAAACGGTCGCATCACAATCATGTTTACCAGCTTTGAAGCTACCCCCCGAATAATGCGATTATTCTGCAGAGGAAGGGTTGTGGAGAAGGGGACCCCAGAGTACGAAAGCCTAGTGAAGAAGATGGGAACAGGGGATAAGAGCAATGGAGCCGGTATTCCTACCGCCAGGGCAATCATCTATTGCGATATTCAAACGGTTCAGACGTCGTGCGGATATGGAGTCCCGTTATTCCTAGAAGGGAAATGGGAGGATAGAAAGACTTTGAACTATTGGGGCTCTAAGACGGTGGCGGAAGGAAAGTTGGAGGAATATCAAGCGGAGAACAACCGCAGGAGTTTGGACGGGTTGCCGGGTTTGAGGAACGCGAGGAGGAGGAAAGGTGAGTGGATGAAAATTGTTGAAGGATGGAGGACGATTCTGAGGGTATGGGGCTACCTCGCCTTCTTCTTGATGGGAGTCTTTGTGGGGATTGTGATTATGAGTAGTTTTGGAGAAGGAGGGGCGAGGAAGATTTGGAGCTTAGAGGGGAAAGGGTTCACCGCGGATTGGTGAGCCTTTGTAGCTCCCTGCGAATCGCAAGGTATCTCCGAAAACGATTCTATAGTATCTTTTTGTCGCCTAAACCATTGTAACTTAAGCCGTAAAATTTCATAATCGAGTATCGCCAAGATTCAATTCCGTTTACCTCATCATACCCGCCACAGCTACCTAAAACGCCATATAAAATCCATAATATCCAGATAAGCCGCAAGTTAACAGCGAAGGCCAGCCAAGGAGGCCAAAACCAAAAGGCTCTCAAGATCTGAGTTACCCTGAAATCAAGCAAAACGTAGACAGATCGCTGGTATAATGCTTTGTACATGTCCCAGAATGTGAAAAAAATTTCTGTATCAGCTAGCGGCAAAATCCAATTCGATTTACAAGAAATATTCGCCTCTGCTACTTCTCCCAGGTGGGACAGCTCTTTGGTCGTCAGGTACTGCCCTGAATATCTGGAATTGTGGTTGCAAGTCTTCCCCAACCTGCATTATACTTGCCACGTTGCCGCATCTGTAACAGTAGTTAGGTGCCGACCAAACCGTAACTACCGCGTTTTTAAAATGGTACTATTTGGTTGGTTTAAGGTAAGCAAAGGTCTTTCAGGTCGTTAGCTAAGGAATGTAGATGGTTAACTGCGTACCTTGTATCCTTCGTTCACAAGTTGGTGTGCCCTCGCTATTAAGGTCAGATTGTTGACATGATTGAATTCGGAAGCAACCTTGTCGCCAAACAGCCAGCCGGCACCTCTCGGTGAAACAGCCCAGGTATCAACGTCTACGAGATATATTAGCCCTTTGTACCAAACACTTCAAATTCCCACCCAAGGAATTGCCTTACCCTCAGGGTCACTCCAAACCAAATCACAGAACGCTCCTTCGTGGGGAATCTCCTGCGCTCTCGCTACCACTCTAATCTGATCTAACGTCCTAATCTCCGGACTCAGGCCTCCATGAACGCAAAGAATTTTACCGTCGATAATCGCTGCCAACGCCAAAAAGTCAAACACTTGACAACAACTCTTCCAGACGCTCGCATTCCCATATTTTGTCTGGCATTCTTCGTAAAATCCGTACACTTGGGTGATCTGACGGCTTTCGTGATTGCCTCTGACTAAAGTTATATTGGATGGATACTTGGCTTTTAAACACATAAGGAGGGTGAAGGTTTCGAGAGAGAAATAACCACGGTCGACAAAATCTCCGAGGAAAATGTAGTTGACGTCCGGAGGGAAGCCACCGCCGACTTTAAAGAGTTCAAGGAGATCATAAAATTGGCCGTGGATGTCACCGCAGACGGTAACAGGGGCTTTCACAGGCTGTATATTCGATTCTGCAAGGTTGATAATGAGCTACAGCTCGTCTAACTGGCCAAAGTCAATTCTCGAATATAGGCGGAGCCGTACCTTCCATTAAACATTCCTTTACAAGCTCGCATAACCGCTTCATATCACTTTCCGGTAGATATTTACACTTCTTCGCCATCTCTAACCACTCGTCCGGTCCCCCACCGGAACTCGAACTAGCCTCGCCGACGCTCATGGGACCGGTTGTAGAAGGGGTAGTGCTAGGTCTCCTGGGTACGGCAGGGACAGCAGAAGGGGTTCTGCTGCTATTGGATACGGAAGAATCTATCGAAGTTTGGAAACCAGCGTACGAGGTGGCGAATGAGGATGATGAGGAAGAAGACGAAGAAGTTTCGGAGTTATCGTCGGAAACGACGGCAGTTGACGAGGCTGGTGAGCTACCTGCAGCTAGATTGAGGGATTCGGACTGGGCCTTAAGTTCGGATAAGAGTTGAGCAGAGACAAAGTTTGTTGAGGAGGAGCGGGAGTGCCTCCTGGCGGTTGGCTGATTTTGATGCGAAATATTGGGTGGTGTTGAAAGGTGTGGGCTTCCAGTTTGAGTGGAAGTCACAGAAATGGTCTAGAAGAAAAAAAAAGAAAAGGGATTGGGAAAAAAATCGGAACCAGCTGGGATGTAGCTCCTCTACAGTTGGATGGGGTAAATTAAAAGGTCCGAATGATCTAAAAATTAGGGTCGTATACTATTTTGGCATCAAGAGGGAGGTTCTATTGGCTGGATGGTAGTGGTGGTTTGTAGCTATGGCGCATGCATGCAAGAGTGTGCTGTTCACAGGCGAGCAGGGCAAATTAATAATTTTTTTTTCAAGTGGGCTGTTCGTCGATTGTATGGAAATTGATGAGGGGGAGTTCAAGCTGAGTTGGAGGAGAAGAGGAAGAGGAGGGGGCAAGCACCGATGGCGTTGTCCATTCGATTGATAAGCGAGATGATCACAACGCACAAAATGCAACAACATCGCATATCATCATAGCAGGTGCACATTACCAATACATAAAGCTTATAAAGTAGAATGCACTAATTACTCTGAGGGAAGTTTTATCAAGCCTCTTGGGGATATATCTCCCACTGGATACAGCCATTCCCGCCTGATTCCTGAAGAAACCCTCCTCTGCTTTTCGCACCTGGTCCCGGATTGCCTATCCGAATGCACTGTGGTTAACAAAAACCCCCTTGACCTACAATATCGCAAAGCATGGGGAACACTCTGCCATAAATACCTACATTTATTCAAAATGGTATCCATTTTCCTTTTACAATCCCCCGGCCTCATCCTGAATCTTCTTGCCGGCCGACACGTGCTCACCACCCCATCAGGACCCTCAAGTGTTGCATCCGGTAAGAACACTGTCTTCATGCGAAATATAACGTCATCTATAATCTGCGGTCGCTCGAAATTATTCGATTGTATAAAACCTCCGATATCTGCTTTTGTGGGGTCTAGTTCGACAGAGTTGGAACAGTATCGGTTTATAGCATCCTCCATCTGGGTCTTGGTAGCTTCGTGAGGCCGAACATGAGGGTTATTCCCGCAGAAAACTCTTTCCGTGGGTTCATCCGACCGCTTGACAAGTAATTCAGGCAGTCTATCTTGTGTGGTAGCGGTAGCAAAATGTGGCAATACTGCTAGTAGCAGTGTGTAAAGCAATATTTCGGCTTTTGAGATGATCACCCACATTGTGGCACAGAGTAAGAGCAATATTGATAAAAGACCAGAAGATCATAAAATCTAATTCCATAAGCATAGACCAAAAAAAAGTGAGGAAATTAGTCATTAAAAAGTGCGAACGCTAAGATATTATCTTAAAGAAGGCTCCTGCAAAATTGTGTTTCGTATTGATTTTTGTGCCTAGGTTCTTCCAGTAGAATCCCCAACTGCTGGGCCACAAACATATCCACATTGTACATGTTGCAAACGTATTCAATTTCTCACTACCAATACTTGAATACTCTTCTCAGTCGTTCCTATGTGGGACCTTCGGAACCAACCACCAACTGATGGCGGTTGCCACAAGAAGAGCAGTCAAGACAGGTTGCAACACCTGGACACCAACTTTACTAGCAATAACACCAGTAAGAGCCGGAAATAAGGAGCCGCCAGCCTGCGCAAGAGCAAATACGAGTCCTTTATGTATCGGCGTTAGTATTTACTAGGTAGTAAATTATCACCCTTCTCGTTATCAATCATTTGGCACTCACCGAGAGCTGTAGACTGCAAGCGCCGGGGAAATAGCTTAGAACCTACAGATATTCCCTTCACCTCTTTTTTAGCTGCCCATATATCTAATAAGCCTAAGATCTGTCGGAAAACTTACAGTCGCAAAGAAAGGTCCGGAAAAGAAGCCATAAAATGTAATGGCAACAATGTTGGCAGGAATATTAGGGACCAGCCAGAACACAAGCTGAAACGCCAACGTCAATATAATGCAAAGTAGTACCATCCGACGCTCCCCAAAGCATTTTGTTGGCTCCGCAAGCGCGAGTCGACCCAAGAATAGACCACCATTCAGAGCTGCCGGAACATACCCAACCTTTGACAGATCTCCTTTTCGAATCTGTACCAAGAATTCGACAACCCAACCTGTGAATGTGATTTAGCCAATACCTTATCGTCGATTTATCGGAGAAACATGGTCCGGCGCAAACTCACCTCCACCGGTAACGCTAGCACCCAGGAACAAGAAGAAATACAAACTCAGAAACCACAACGCTTTCATTCTCAATGTTTCCTTAATCTCCTCTGCTGCTGACTTGCTCCTACTAGTATCTGGGTTCTCCTCTGTTGGCTCTTCACGATGACGCACACTCAATGAATCCCGAAAAGCATACACTACCGCCACAATGTTGATAACGCCTAACCCAATCAGAAATGCATAGAACAATGTCCACCTATCCGGTACAGCGACAGCAACCGACGTCGCTACGAACGGAGAGACAAGCAAGCCTAGGGCATACATCGCGTGGATGAAGCCAAGCCAGCGGTGAGCGCCTTTGACACTACTAACGTAGGTGTTAGAGTGGGTGTCTTGGTACGCTTGTCCAAGAGACGTGAAGAAGAAAGAGAACGCGAAGAGAGCATATGGCGGTTGCCAAACGCGAAGAATATGAGCGAGAAGCTGCAGGAAAGCACCAATGGCTAATATTGAGCCAAAGCCAAGGTACTTGAGTAAGTGGCTATTCGTTAGGGCTGCAAGAACCCATCCCCCGAATGCTGCTGCGTATCTATCCCACCAGATTTATTAGCCCTGGCCTTGCTGGAAGTAGCCGGTAAGTCCTAAATCTCTAATATTACTTACATAACCGCAATCAAATCCGTGCTAATACTATAAGTTCTCAAGATATAAGGTACGAGAGCACCAAGGCATCCATCGCTAGTCCCAGCAAAGAAGAAGGAGAATCCAGCGCTCATTAGCTTGAACATGGTATCTTTGGTTAGCTTGATAGCTTCATTTTCGGAAGCAGGGCGCTTAGAGCCACGAGAAGGGGCATCCTCGCGTGTATTCAGTTCTATCTGCTCATGTCGCAATGATTTTATCGACTTTGCGCGCGTGACAACAGCAGCGGGAGCCTCGATCTCATTGATCGTAAGGGTTTCGGTCGCCATCTTATGAAGTTACTGAGCTCTCTACCTGTCCTGATTGTGGTATACCGACTATGGCAGAAACTATAAGAGCTAAAAAAAAAAAAAAAAAATAGAACAAGAGCAATGTCCGCACTTCCTCCAAATCCTGGGGAAGTTGTGGGGAATTTTATATTCAGGAACTTTGTCACGTCGGAATTTCGTGTTGCAATGTGTGGAGTGGCGGATGAGTAAAGATACTCCGAAGTTCCTCCGAGCAGGGACCAGATGAACACGATTGAAATCCATGACTATACGATACTTCGGTATTCTGCCGCCCACTTCATAGTTCAAAGGCATTCGAATACATAGTATCTTAACATATCATTACGCATTCCTATAGAGCAAAATGTTCCTTAAACTGTGTTGTCGTGATGTTGTAGTTTTAGCAGGTCGATGGGTGTGGCAACACATTTCAGCCACTCCCTCTGGCCTGTAGTGGCTTTGCAAATATGAGGGCCTTCAATATGCCATGCCATGGCGACGGAGTCCCGAGATTACTGCTAAATGTCCTAAATGCATTGCATCCGCCTATTGGCCAAACTCCCGAAGCTACATGAATAGCAACATGGTTAACGTTAAACCAGGATTTCCTTGCTCTCTCTGCCGTCTCGTATACGAAGGAATATCTGCGACATGCAGCCGACAGATTACGTCTGTCTCTTATGCAGCTCTGATCCGGTCCCTGTAGCCTGCAACCGTAGCTAGTAGTAATACGACTTTCAGGGTGCTCCAAAGGAAAAGATATCAAGTTTAACAAGATGTTTTCGTTCTCAAATGAAACTGCAGTTTTGCTCACAATATCGAATCTTGACCCCAAGATATTCAGGTGCTCAGCTGGCGGTGTGCCCACGTACACCTAAGCTTGGAGGCTTGGTTGAACATCTCAGCTAGAACCGCATGAAATCTCTATTCCTTCGACCCAGCCGGCGTCATGAATAATTGCAAATTACTCCAAATGAGAACTTCAAAACGCCTCATTTGCAACTTTGATATCTGGATGGTTGACTAAGAATTATCTCGACCAGGGTCGCCCTCGACCTCCTCGACATCAAGAAACAATGTTTCCAAATATCATCCGACACTGAAATTCAAGTCCCCGATAAGTTTCCACAATTTCCCTGTTCCTAGAAACATAAACCGTACTTGAAAATCAAATCCTATTTACAAATTGTAAGATTCACGTCTGACAAAAACCTCACGATGCCGCTATGAGCGAATAGTTCTCAGCCAAGCTCGCAAAGTCAAACCCCATGACACTATTAAAAAAAACGCTCCCTCCACCATTAAAACAACGCCTCAAGAGATCCACATACATAGGCAACCACCGACACGCATAAGCGAGAGAAACAATGTACGTCAGATCTGTAGCTAGGCATCCGTGGGGTCCCTCTTGTTAGTGTCCTATGGCCTTTTTGTGCCGCTCTACGTGCAGCTATGATTGTCGTAGTCTAGCCCGCCTTCTAGCTTACAAGACTAGTCCTGTCATTCTCAGCGCTAGTTGTAACGTTTGTGTCTCTTTGCGGTGATCCTGCTGCCGCTGGACTACAACAACCCGTAGGCCATGTGCTTACCCCGCCTCCTCGTGTAAACTTTCCTTTAACGTTCTATTCGCTCATCATCCATCGCTGTCACCACCATCACCCGTCACCATGTTGGGTAGTAGTGCAGTGCATTACTAGTGCAGCTAGCAGGGCACGCTTTCACAGGCCGTCTTTTCTCCTCTCTCCTCGAAACCGGGGAAGATGTGCTCTAGCTTCATGTACTTGCATGCACATGGGCAGCTGGTTCTACATTCCTGGCCACCGAAAGCTAGCCATAGGAATGATATATTTTGTTGGGAATCGTCCTAGTCCCTGGAATAGCCCAGTCGATGGCTGGTCAAGTTTCCTAGGTATCTGTCACAGATCCAGACGCATGTAGTCTAGACCTGTAGATACCATCGACGTACGAACCACGTTTCCCCTCGTCCCTGTCCTACAAGCAGCCATGTCGACCGCACTATACTAGCCCCTTCACAGTACTACAGCAGGGGATCCTTCGACGGGCTCCCATGATTGCCACTCGTGTCGAAGGCCGTATTCGAACCTCACAGCGCCAGCCGAAGCAACACTGACGCTGAAATCGTTTGGGACTCGGTATGAGGTACATCCGAGAGAGGGTGGAGGGGTACCATGATCACCGACGGTATAGATGCGGGGCAAAAAAAAGAGAAAACTTGTTAAAAATCCGATCTCTCAAGGAAGAGTCATGCGCATGCAACGAACAGGGTCCCCTTCCCCTCTAGCAATTCTAGCCAGTTCTTGACCCGTCGGGTCGGGAGAGAGAAAAGGAAAGGCCACGCTAGACTTGGGGGCACACTGTACACCCCGTCGGAGGGTCAGGATTCAAGATTCAGGACCCAGCGTTCGCCCTTGCCATACGCAATAGAAAGTATCAATCACATCAATAAACCCGCTCAAACAGAGCATGTCACTGCGGCCGCGGGACTCTGATACGACAGATTCTAGACTAAAATTCCGGTACCGGCCTTCCGACGACGATAGCTATGGGGGTTCGACGTAGCATCTCGACGGCTACAAAGTCCTCAAATCGCGTCTTTTGCCTTAGAGTCGTACGAACATTTTCAATTACAGCGCTACGATTCGATTATCCGACTCTGGGCCAAAATGACAAGGTCGGAGAATTTTTTATCTCTAGGAGAATTTTTCGTTCAATTGTCTCGGCCAGGCTATGTGTACAGCCACGAAAAGTATATCGATGCTGGCGAAATCTAAAATGATCCATCGCAGGGTTCAACAACGACCGGCATCGCATCCTCACAGTTCCGCAGGGCCGTTGTGATGCCGCATTCATTTCCCATTTGCTCACCACCATCCTTCTCCGACGACTACTAACTAATGGATAATGACGGCTTCGAACGATGCCTACAACAGGCACCGAAGAGCGAAAAGATAGCTAAAATTTAGGGACCAAAGGAACCACATCCAAGCAGAAATCTAAAATCCAAACACGGGTCCAATTCCGTAAACCCTCGAACCTTCTCTTTGAGTGAGCGTCTCCCACCGAAAGGACATCCAAACATCCGAGCCGCTCATAAACCCTAGAGTGAAAAATTTAAAATTTTCTTATAAGGCAAAACGTGCGAGCATTCCCACCCAACCAACCCAAATACGGCTTTCCAGATTGCAACGCTACGTTCTGCGTTGCCGCTCTATTTGGCAGGACGATGGAAGAGCCAAAGCGAACGACCTTACAAAACCGTTGCAATCCGAGTTGAAATCAGCCTATCAGGCAAAAACCACATGCTAGGTTAAGAAAGAGCAATAGAAAGTAATAATAAGAAGAAAACTCTACCTTCTTCACATGGAACGCGACACTTAGGTACTATACATGTTGTCGAAAAGCCTATACCAATAGATGGCATGATTGATCATCCGGTACTCGCCTGTTGAAATTCAAATCCTGGCCAAGGTTCAAAGTGCGGCCTTAGGAGGCCATAGGCCAGGTAAGATCCTGATTGATGCCTCAGAGCGGGTCCGCGTATTGTTGTCATTTCTCATAAAGTTTCAAGCTACTTGTTTATCTTCGGCTCTCCACTGTACTACGCGGTCGATGAAATACGAAAGAAACAGGATCCAGCAAGATCATTCCTGAGAAAGTCACATCGCATGATGTAATTGACTCATGGGAAGTGGCTCGGCTGGGACTACGTATTGATGAGGTGAGCCTTTGATGCCAGAATGTTAACGGCGTTCTGAAGGAGGCATTGCAGTTGTATGACCGGAGTTTGTATTTGAAATGTTAAAATTCAAGGCCGAGATATTTAGAAACATATAGAGACGGAGAAAGAGAAGAGATGGAGGGCGGTACAGCGGTACAAGTTGGTATCAAAGTAGCCACTCACGATGCAAAACAATCAGGATGAACAGACGGGAGTACCTCAAGCGGCAAAAACGACCGCCAATCACTCAATTTCAAAACTTGAATAATCTGAGACATATCCCTTCTATCTGTCTCTGAAAACAAGGTTGTGATGTCTTAGCCATCTCGATAATTTGAATATCTCATATGATCAACATGACAGGAAGTGCGCATGTGGACCCGCCGTCTCGTCAAACAGATACTCGTATCTATAGATGGACCTATTTCTCATGACATTCGCCTTATATCCATTCTCTACATAGGCGTCTTTAATACGAACTGCTATTGACATGCAAGGCACAAGCTTGCAAGGCACCTCTTTTTGTAAAAAATATGCACATTCGCTAGCTGAAGAAGCTTAGAGGTTCAGCTGCCCCAGGGGCAACAATTGTCCCCAAAGTTCCTCTCATCCAATAGCTCCCGAAGATGCCCCCTGGGAAGGGTGAAGCCATCAATTATAATCCGTAGCTGAAGTGTATATTTTTATGGAGATTTTGAGTGGATCAGGATTATTCCGGCGAACATTTACGTGCAGCTGGCCGAAGCGGGTTACTGCATGTTCAAGTGGGGGCCTTTTCTCTCTTTTTCCCATTCAGCTCTAGTATTTTTGGAGAAAACAGGTACGCCGAGAGTGTCATATGTCTAAAATCTGATATAATCTCGTTTCTAGCGTGTATTATATCATTCGACTGCAAGGAACCAAAGAGAACCCGAGTCTTAGATTCTCAACAGTTTCTCATCGATGTTTTTCCTCGGTGTATGAAACAAACCCCACAAGCCCTGTTGGAAAATTGCACCTTTGATAACGAAGATTTCGATTTTTGAGGTTTGAGTAATAATAATTGCTTGTCCACCTATCCGGAGACCAAGAAACCAGAAAAAAAAAGTGGGTCGCATATACATTCCAGTCCATATGCATTCAAAGCCTCAAAAAAAGCCCTCCCTTCTCATCCAATTCCCGGATCACCGGTCTACTATTACTTGACACACGCCCCCAAGAAACTTAACAGCCTTGACGTCCTCGTGCATAGAATCCTGCTTTAGTTAGCCCTTCTTCAACACCACTAAAAATTCATAAGTGTCGAATAATATATCGTGAACACCGCAGCGCGTTTGCGGTGAAAATGTGCCCTGCAAGCCACCATTTTCGATTACATCCCGTGTCACCTGCAGCGGCGACCACTAATCTTGGCAAGGTCATTACCCTGTTCTACTCTCTAGCGGGGGACAAACAGACAAAACCTACTTACACACGCAAAAACCGCAAAAAAGAACACCCAGAGATGTTCCAAAAAAGAAAACCTGCTGCCTGGAAAGAATATACTCGAACGGATGTTTTTAAATGTTTTACAAGTAAACGGCGTGAAGGGAGGGAAAAATAGATAGAAAAGGAAAAGAAAAAGTGGAACAGTCGCGGATTCATTCTAATCTGGGGTGATGCTGGCGAAGGAACATGAACAAAAACCAAAACAACTGAAATGTCAATTTTATCTTTTGGCGTCTTTTTTGTTTTGAAACTACCAGTGCATCTAGAAGAGAAGGGATGAACCGGGTGTGGAAGTGGGTATGTCTCCACCGCGTGGGCTGGATGCAATAGCCACATTCGACGGGCGCTTTTTTACTTTTCTTGGTATTTTTCATTCTTGGCCTTTCCTTCCTTCTACATACATGTATACATAGAAACTCAAAAGAAGGGGGGGAAATTTTTAACTTCAGGGAAGGGGGGGCTTGAAGCCACTGAAACGGTCCAACATGCATTGGCTGGTTTCTTGTGTTGTCGACATGGTACGCGGTGGCCCTCAGCTTTTGCGTAGTAATCTCTATACTTGGAGATAGGGGACCTTGACTGGCTTTCGGTGACAGAAGAAACGCCCAGAGGAAACCCATCTAGACCCTCACCCCGCTTGGAACTGCGATTTTCTGATTAGCTAAATTATACTGAAGTACTCACATTCTAATTTCATCGCAAACTCCGAAGCATCCTTTTTTTATTGCACAAGATCATGTCAGATAGCGTTTAAGACTCCCTTTTAATACGTAAGCTGCTTACATCTGCGCTTCAACGAATCGAAAAACGTGGCAGATTGGTTTTCTCTTCTTCATAAGATCCTCATGTCCGATTGCAGTTGTGTAATGACAGGTGGGCGTGCGTGCTCTTTTGACAGTTTGCGTGTGCTTGTGAGCGTGGACATGAGAGGGTTCCTGCAACAGTGCGCAACGCATAACCCTTGTGGTAATAAACACACTAAAAGGACATGTCAGACTCGACGCTTGCTAAGAGAAATCATGTGAGATTTGGCGTAGGGGCCTCTATGACTGCGCACTGCGTCCAAACCAAACCTTCGGAATAACCGTATTAGCCCTTAACAAGCTCTCAAGTATGATGCTTAGTAGAAGGACTACGTATACATCTAAAGATTAGTTTTAAAAACCGATGATTCCGTATTCAAAATTACGGTAGCATCGTTTACCATAATGGCAGAGCGTGAACGCGAAATAGCATACGTAAAATCTAGTGGCTGGCAGTTGTCGTTTTCAAACTCCTCCCCCAGAAATACGAACTAGAGGTCACCGGTCATTGGCCGAGCTCTCCCTGGTTGATTACAGTCGTAGCGTAAACCTCGAACCCCGGAATGAATGCGAAGGTAACGTACAACCGCCCCCTGCTTTTGATCTACATCCCGTCCCCCATATCGTCCCCTCTAGATTTATAATCTATTCTACTTGTAATCTAACAAGTATGTTTCACTGTTTTTATTTTAAAATAAGAAAAGTTGATGTTCGAATCGTTCTATCCGTGCCTCACGATCTCAATGCCGTCTCTTAGCTTGCAAGGGTTCTCCAAGGCCCAAGAAAAACAAAACCTAACAAAATCTGTGAGCATCACCAATACTCCAAGGCCACATAATCTCTACAAAGCCAAGAGCCATTCCTGTCGATGATCAAAATGCGTCAATTACTTTCTTTTTTCCTTGTTAATCTGTCTTGACGACTTCGTCTCGTCCAGGTAAAACATCTACAAGATCACCTGGATTCCTGCAGGCTAGCCTGGGTGGAGATATGCAGCTACACATCTTTCACGAGTGACCTGGAGCTTTAGGGAGACTAGAAGGGGAAAGGATACGGGATACAGGATCCGGGATGAGTCTTGTTGGTTTATTGAGCACCCTGCATAATTTTGGAGGTAGAAGCTTCAATAGTCTCAGTGGGAATATGCCGAGAGGTCGTGTGAGAACCTTGCCTTTTGAGAAGTATTGCATGGGATTAATCGATAAAATGAGGCATTCTTTGCTTCTGGTATTGATTTGAGGAGCTTCATCGGTGACTAGGCCTTCGATATTACACTTGCCGTCTCGAAGAGCTATCAGAGCTGATATTTTTGCCACCGGTAGATGCTAATTATACACGATTGAATATCACGAAATCGTCCAGCTTCGCTTCGATATGTCCGTTAGATATTGATATTGGTCCCCGTGCCGAACGCACTATCTGATCGGCCATCACTCTCCTCAATATCTGAATCTAGTTATATCTAGCGATAATTCAATATGCAATATCAAGGAAAATTGCGTATCACAATATCCAAGGGAAACCTGCATATCTCTAAGACATACATACGAGAGAATAATATCTCCTTATTTCTCCGCGAAACAAACCAAACAGATCACCCTTTCTCCACAAAACGTTTCGTGATGCAGGTAGGGTTGGATAGAAGGGGTAGAAAAAAAAGCGGGTCGGAACAACCTCCACTTGTTAGGATATTCCGTCTGTGGCGTATCTACTACAGGCGCTTTGAGCATTCTTGGGCATGTATGACCATGGGGTGTTTACGAGGGAATCAATTGTGGATTGCTAAGCCTTGGTTTTCTCCCTTGCTAGTCTGTGTATAATGCTAGTATCCTCTCATCGATCGTAGGCGGTCTCTAACCGTTACAGGTAGCTGCTTCTGCCAAACGACCCTGACCCTGGGTTGGAAGAAACACATATTTGCCTCCAAGCCCTCCGCAGCGTACCGGAACTTATGAGTGGTTATTCAGCCGTCAGGATCGCACAGATATACGAGTGAGAAGGAAAGGGAGATATATGATCTAGATGATTGGCTGTGGGTCCACACGCAACCAGCATCCACTTTCCATCGCAAGGATCATAATCAAGAACGTTGGAGAAGAACGGGATTAAAATTCATTAACCCTTCTTTCGCGTCCCAAGACGTTCAGAGTTCCACCGACCCACAAACCCCCCCAAGCCATGCTTTTCCACAGAATATCCACACACCTATCCCGGGGTGTATCAAGCAAGCTAGACTAATTGGGACCTGCCAACCAAGTGTTCTTGAAACCCCGATCCGCGTGCCGTGTTCAACGGCATAGGCAGCGACGTTTACCATGCAATCCTGCCGAAGGGAGAAGCGGCAAATGGAAGCAGCCCACTTTTTTTTCTAGCTTTCAGCCAATCCGAAGCCGAGTTTTCTTCTCGAATGGCTTGTCATCATGTTGCTTGGTGTGAACAAGCGATATGATGATGAGCTAAAATAAGTGCTGTTAGGAGAAGGAAGAAGGACGAAGAGGGAGGCAAAAGAGGTGACACTCCGGGCGGCATAACTAATCCAGTTTCATCGGAATACGGGATTAAAAGGTCTTTTGGAGATGCTAGTTTTGTATACACATAGTGTAGAGGCGACACTAACTCCGTTGATAGTTGTCAATGTTGGCGTTTTTTCTGTGCCGCCTGTGGTCGGCCGTCGGGCTTTCTTCATTTGAAGATTCCGCAAACGAACAGTCTCGGGAGAAAATCACGATATCGAGATATAAACTTGTCTGACTAGAATTATATTATCCCGAGAGCCGAATGCAAGTAGGAGAGAAAAAATGGCTATATTGCATGCGCAGTAAAGTAATTCCTTGGGTTATATTGACATGTCTTTCGATTCCCTTCCCGGATTCCCGTGAAACACACACGAATGGAGGTAACACCCCACCCGGCAATGGCTCCCCGAGACGTAAGGGTTCAGAGTATTCCGTGGGTGGCTATAGTTTAATGAAACTAATGGCCAGGTTTCTTGTTCTCTCCTTCCCCAGCGCCACTAATTGATCAGGGGTGAGACCTGTTCACAGTTGACATGTTGCAGCGGTATGCATAGCAAGAAAAAAAAAACGGCCCAAACAATCGATAGGAGAGTAAGTGTGTGGTGTGTGTGAAGGGGGAGGGGCTTGTCAACCTCCCAAAAAGGTGCAGGTGTAGGCAGCTGGCGGCAGGCGGACTATTTTTCGCAACACATAACTTTCACATGATAAAAAAGATGGGTACATCCAGGTTTGCCGGTCGAACCACAAAAGAAAAAGTTCCGCAGTAGCGAAGGAGGGCAGAACAAGTACATTGAAAGCCACAAAAGGGAGGGTGTAAAGCCTCGGTCGATTCGAGAATTTGAAACATGCCACGCTTTTGCCTTACGCTTAGAGCAGAAAAGAGGCTCTTTTTTAGGCAATGTTGACGTATTGGGTAATGAAAGGAGAATTTTAGGAAATAATAAATTATAATATTGCATGCAGGATATATATTATTTACTAATTATCGGATCCGGCTGTCTGTCGCCTGTTTGGCTGCGGACTTTACGTGAGTAGCGCGTGGTTCGGGTGTCCGCTTCTTTGGGGTTTTTTGCCTCCCCCCCTCAATTCCAATTGAAAGTGCAAGCCTCAAATCTGCAACCTGCAGCCCGCGAGGAGGTGGACAGGTGAGACATTCTGATTTCTTGGGCGCGCACGCACAGATCTCCTTTGATTGATATTCGGCTTTGATAGCCTATATCGTCATGCAAGATGGAATGGGAAACATCAATTAGGGCCTGCAGGTCTCGTGAATCTTTTTAATTGCTGTCTAATAAGGTGTTGCGAGAGAGAATCCCCAAAAAAGGAGGGGTTATGGTAGCGGTCAGCACCCCGCAGTCTCAGGTCTCACTCAATAGTCTTGCATTCCGCGAATCAAAAGCAAAAGCAATGATCTCTAATATATTTTTCGCCGCTGGGACACTTTCGTATTTTCGTACAACATGTAGGCTTACGGAAGCCGAAAGCGACATCAAGAAGGATGTCTTGGATCCTGTTGGCATATTTGACATTGTTTAAACAAAACGAGAAATCCTAAATCGCGGGAATCAGCATTTCTGTTACATTGATTTGACAACATTCTAGACTCCCTATCCTTCAATATGGAGATATTTTTTTTTTAATTTTATTTTTTTAAAAATAGTTGTAGCCATGGAATTGGTACGCCAGCCGATATGCATAGCTGAAGATAGCTGAACCGATACACTTTATCATGCAGGTGTTAGGGGGATAATGATAGCTGATATAACAAGCGTAAGGCTGCTGTGGCTTGTTTTCCTTTCAGACATACATAACCTCACATTGTATTAAATCCCAAACATCTACACCGGCAGATTAACAATGTTGAGAGGGTAGTCGGACTTTGAACAATGGACTGCCTAGTGGGCTACGCATAAACGTTCGGGGAAAACGTTCTTCCTCACTTTCACATGTCGATAAATATATGTAATTGTATGGAACCCCATCAGGGGGACCCAGAAAGCTAAGACCGAGGGAACCTGGTCCGAATTTAGGATAGCGAGTATGTCTCAGTTTCCTGAAAGGCTCAGGCTGCCTCGTCTGGTAGATCTGCGCGTGTATTATGCGCTTAAAGGGCTGGAAAATGGTCCCCGGTAACCTGAAAAAAACAAAATGGGGACCAACTTTCCAATATGCATATGCAGCAAGCAGCTAGCAGGCATGCAAGCGGGAGTGTCCAAATCGTGTTTTGTTGGGAATTCCAGATCTGCAAGGACCAATTGGCCGGACCACGCGAGAACGTCCGAGTGATTGTATCTCTACTTTACGCAGTACATCACCATTATTCCTTCATGCTAAAGGATGCAGGAAAGCCCAAAATATTGACAAAAGAAAGGGACAAAAAAAAAAGTAGGCAGCATATGGCTATTTTTGTTCACATCCACACCCCAAGACCATCTAGAAGGTTTCCCAAGTTGGCAGTTAAAGTGTGGTGTCTGTATCAGAATCAGCAAGACGCAATCTCGCTTGTCAGAGCCCTAGAACCCCGCAAAAAAAAGAGACAGAATTTTTTTTGCTTTCCCCTCCCACATGAATCTCGGATGGACCTGCCTTTTAGGGCTAGTTGCAGCGAAACGATCCATGGGAAAGGGCCTTCGGGGCTACGGGCAAGGAAGTATCGCTTAATTAGGCGCGAATGCGAGCTGCAAGATGATACGGAACACGCCGCAGGCCGCTCCACTCACACCATTCGCTTGGACCTGCCTATCTTGAACGGATGCGGCCCTGGGAAGGGCGCTGTTTCTTCACACCCGGTTTTGTACCCCTCACCGGGGAGTTTGAACGTTTTGGCTCTTTCTATTTTGACAGCATGTGGGGACGATCTTAAGGGTACTTGTACATTGAATAGAAGAAAAAAAAAAATAAAAGAAAAAAAAAAAATGTTTTAGCAATTTAATCCGGGTTTGTGAGATCTAACCGTTTTGTTCGGTTTGTTTTGTGATCCGATTGTAATCCCACTTCGGAAGGATTATTATCTTTTGTGCAGGGCACCGCCGCATCAAATTTTTTATTCCCCCTTGGCTGTTCCCTCTTACAAAATTTGTGACGGCAGGGCCGTGTGGTCTGCCGAGTCTTGACAGGTTTCCGTCATCCTGCAGGCCACAAACAGAACAGAAAAAAAAACCTTCGGGTAACACAAAGCGGCAAGAAAAAATTTTTCTGTTTGGCCTTGCTTGGCTGATTAGCAAACAATAATGTCGGCGCGATATGGTAATGGCCGTCGGTAGAACCAAGCGAGGAGAAAAAAATCAAGAAAGTTCCACAGCCTGCCAGCCATGCCATGCCATGCATCACCAGCCACATTACCCAACAACCTCGGCTGGTAGGAGCAATTGCGTCAAAGGAGGAGAGCATCATGCCCACGAGGGAGAGATAATCAATGCTACCCTAACAATTCCCATTACGATAAGATGCATTCAATTACACACACACATCCACTAGAAGAGATATCCCCCATCATCTGCGTAGCATAGTAGCATGTTTGCTGCTGCCTAAACTGACCTACCGGGATCAGGAACATGTGCTGGGTGCATGCCATAGCTTTCAGTGCTGCTGGTGAAACATGGGTAGCCCGCAGGGAAGGTCGGCGAATATTTGGCACTGTATGCAGGCCCAGCCAGCAACTCACTTCCCCCCCAATCCACTCTCCCGCTTGGCACCACCTCTTGTTTAAGCTTTTCAACATCTTGGCACCATCCTCCCCATCTTTCTTCTCTTTCATTCCCCTTGGAAGGAATAATAATAATAATATACATGCACCCCTTCTCCAAAAGGAAAAAAAGAAAAATGCTGATATCGTAGGAGCAAGGAAATAAGGCTATCCATATCTACACCGCCTGTACGAATTATAGTACGCTTCATGTTGAAAGTTTCGCGACACAGCCAGAAAAAGCTGAAAAGAAACGATTAGATGAAAAAAGGGAGCGCTGGAGGCCTTGAGCTGCTTCTGCACGCTCCTCTCCTCCGAATGGGGTTCCCGAGACAAATCGAGATCGTCTCTGCGGTCGATCTCAGGAGCAAACGCATTTTGATTGGTGATTCTGCTCTGCTATCTCCAGGTCTCACAAGACTAAATGGTAGCTACATGCAGCTTGAGTACTTTTGTTGGTATGCAGGCAGAGGGGTCAGGAAAAGGGTGGTGTCCACCGCAAGCTACAAAGTTTGAAGCTTTGAACGGTGAAATTTATTGGCGATACGAGAAAGTTTCTCCATCTGATCGCGATATAATCTTTCGATAAACGGCTCACCAGGGGAGTAAGGGAGTAGGGGGCGTGGATTCGATATCCTGATAGGTCCAAAATCTCCAAGCTTTTTTTTCTTATGTGTGCTTCATTGAAACAGGACCTGTGGCTATCAGCGGCATTCGCGTTACTTGAAGAGATCAGTTGATAAACTATCTCTCGGACCGCCTGGTGGATTTCTTGAATAAAGAGAAGGTCGGCTGCCTAGATACCAGCGAATCAATCCCTGGCCGCATTTTAACAAGCTTAATGTGAAATCAACCAATCAACATCCTGGAGTGTTATTCGGAATGCTCCCTTCTTCCTTTTTTTTTCTTTTGAAGGGCTGTTTGTGGTCTGGGAACGTTAATTGTCTTTAACTCTCCATCAATTGGGCCATTTTTCTTTTCGAGATCGCATGGGAAAGAACTTATCGCTCTTATTTGCAGAGAGCGATGATGCGATAGAGGGGTATTCCCTGCGAAGTCCTGGCGATCAGTATGCTACTATCGCTACTCGATACAATAATATAGCAGCATCTATGCCATAGTCTATATGACGAAAAGAACCCCACGCTGCCCCGTTCAAGGCTACAGCGATACTTTTCTTGTGCAGGACGGACATAATGAGGGGTTCGTGTGTCTGGTTGTCTTAGATCGGGACCTTTGCTTGCTTTGGAAATGCAGCAGCAGCTATGATCACACCTTAAAGTGTTTTCCTTTCTTTCGATTCGATTCTGCTAGAAACCTTGATTACACTCTGAGTAGAGAAACAAAATTCCAACAGGCTTACTGTGGGGCAAAGGAAAGATCACAATCCAGGGATAGGCACAAAAAAACAAGGTCTTTTAGTTATATCACTTTTGGTACTTTTTGTTCCCTGATTCCCGGATGCAGGATGAAAAAAATAAAAATAAAATAAAATAGAAAAACTTGATATTATAAGATTATCACTAGCCACAAGCTCCCCTCTTGCCATTACACAACGGCTAAAAGAATACCGCCCCTCGCGCAAGAGTTGTCTGGCGGTTGTGGGGCCGACCACCAATTTGTGTTGCACATATCGAATAGCCATTTCGATTGGTTTGAAAGTTTAAGCTACCGACGCCTTAGACATGTCAATCGCAATTTTGCCATCTTGTACCTTGGCTACAATCATGGTGCATAGCGAAGCAATCCCCCTCCCACGAGCCCTGATTTCCATGCCATCGACGACGTATCACCTGTTCTCTGTGATAAAATGGAGGTCGCTTGACCTACCCCACTCGCATGTTCAACGACTTCGATTTGTTGTTGCATGATATTGAGTTGGGCGATCTGTTCGGGTCTTCAAACAGAACATTCTTCGGTACGAAACATCGGGTTCTCTGCCTGATACTTCGATTTCCCCGATCAAAGGAGAGAGGAAAAAATAAATTAAATGGCCGGCTCCGATGGGATATCTTTCATGCTACACATATGGGGAAGGGAAAAAATATTTTGATTCCATCATTATCGTATCACAATATCGCCGCTGTTTGCTCGATACGGCGGAGCTTTAAGCCACGGTAAAAGTAAACGCCTTTTAGTCGATACCATGCATATTATCGTCGAGAAATCGATATCGTGCATGCAAAATGTAATGTACCTAGGTACTCGAGCATATGCTATGCGAACTCGCTTTCAGGCTACTCTTCCTGTAGGAGAGGGGAAGAGAGAAAGAGGAAAAAAAAGAAAAGCGATGCCCGACCTGGGGGTATAACATGGAAAGGCGTCATTTAACGAACTATAGGTGCCCGGGGATGGCCTGTTCCACAACGGCCGAAGCCAACCCTGAACGGCTCCCCATGCCTAAAAAAAATAAAATACTAAAAAAGAAAATATGCACGTACCGCTCAGAGCTGTTGGTGTTGTTGTTGTTGTGTGTGTGTGGATGGAGGTTTCTCGTTTCTTTTTCTCTTTTTACACACCTTCATGTTCAAGGGCCTATCGTGGAGGGCCACCTAAAATTTGGTTCATGCTTTTTGGAAATGGCACCCGTCACATAGCATTAGAGACAGCTCGCTCCACACATGCATCTCGAAGCCTAGGCACGCAGCATATCCGTAGGTCTCTTCTCTTCTCTACTCTTCTCCAATATTTCTTTTTTTCCCTTCTCTGGTTCTTTTCTTTTTCGTTTATTCCGTGCACCCCGAGCCTTCGCATACGTTAACGCATTTGAGTACCAATCTTAATTATTGAAAGGACGAACGCCTAATGTCTCTCCACGCCGCCCCGAGAGCACCCAATTCTGAGCAGACTCGGGTTGCTTGAAAGCAGTTTCGTCTGACTCTAAATTTACAAGACCCTCGGTTTCAATCCAATCAGAGTCTTTGGAAAAAGTTTCGGTGAACGGGTCCCAAAGGCATTGAAGATTTGCTTTTCCCAGGAATCGTGAGACATGCAGATTTAGTTGAATACTGCACAAGAAAGATTATCGCAGCAATTGGACGAATCCCCTTTCTCTTAGAGAACAGTATAGCTCATCGAGCTATGATGTGGGTGTGGGTGTGTGGGATGGCAAAATTACTGTATGTGGGTTTTTTTCTCTGTCAGCTGGTTTATTACCCTTTCTAATACATAAACGACGGGACCTTCGACGTTTTTTTTTGGGACTTACAAGAAAAGAAAGCTCCAAGCTGCCAAAAGGCTAAGAAAGGTATTATAGCGGTCAAAGACTGTCCGACATAAACCCCCCACTGCCAATATCAAAGTTCAAGAATCCAACTTAAAGTCAGTCCCTTTTTTTAAAATTTGCCCTTTTATCTTTTGGATACCCTGCCGGTGCATGCAACGCTATCAATTGCATATCGCACAGTACCGAACAATTCTTAATTTTTTAAATATCAATCAGTCCCGCATTTCTTTTCTTGCTACATCTTTCCCTCTTTGAGGTTTCCGGTTTCCTGTGTCCACATTGCTCCATAACCCTGACTGAATATACGAAGCTTTGGGTCCTTCTTTTTTCGAATTGTAAATCCTCCCGCTTCGATAAACTCACATCCCGGATAGCTTTTTCTTTTCTTCCTTCTTCTTTGGAAAAAGTACATACCTGCCAGGCCGTTGACCTTGACACCTCTTTCAACTTCTTAACGGGATAATTGTTTTTGGCAATCCTTTGCGCCCGTCATCTATCTACGACCCCAATTAATTCTACGAAGCAAAAGAAAAACGATTATAGCAACCTAGCGTGCCGAGGAAACTTTTTTTTTTTACTCCTTCAAACCCAGTTTAGCTCGTACTTTCACGTTCACAAAGATACCAGAGACGGACTTTTTTTTTTTTATTCTTTGCTCTAGTCGCTTTTCCATTTCGCACCTACCGCAATCGATTCGACGGTTTACAAAACCCCTGCCCAACACATCGGCCGCATACACTTCTTTTGATTATCTTTCGACCGCATAACATCACCGGCTTCGAGATCATCTTTGACCAGGTTTTTACCATTCTCGCAAAGGATACTTTCTTCGGAAGATTTTTATACTTTTTTCTTGCAAGATTCTGCCGCGATATCACGTAGTGCAGCAGCAACAGAATTAAAAGGTAAGGAAGAAAAAAAAAAGAAATAACCGTTACAAGGTACCTTTACACACACCCACATCCGCACACCCAATTTAGTCCAAAGTTTCTGTATGCCCACGCTTTACCCACTAAAACACCCGCAGCTTCAAAAGAGAGGAATAAGCAAATGTCACTTCTTTTCTTTCCCCAAACCATTGATCCCTTCTTTAATTTCCTGTCAACTAGAAGTCCTGTCTTGCATCGTTTAAGCATATCACACATATTTTAGACTTTGGGGACCAAGTGTTGCCTATCTTCCCTCTCATTCAAGCTAAGCTGGTCTGTACCCACTGGTTAGTACCCACTAGCTAATGCTGTGTTCCCGTCACTTTGCATATGGGAGGAGCAAAGATTGAGTCCCTTTCTGTTTCCTCTCCATTCCGCCCATAAACTGGCCCGCATAGCAATTAACGGTGGATTCCTACACATTGATTTTTGTCCCGTGCTCAACTGTTATTCGCTAGCGGGTTTTCTTTTCCTTTCTGGTTTTTTCGCATTGAAGCTTGTTCCCTTTTCTCTCGCAACAAAATTGGCACCCCATATGCGCGCTGTGTGGTGAGAGGCTATACAATTTTGCAACACACTTCACGCCTCCCGCCGCCGGCCGTTGACAGGTTACTATAAAGTTTCGGCAACTTCTTTTAATAATTTGCCTTGTATTCCATGAAGCAGAGCAAAGGAAGGGGAAAAAAAGCTTGTGATACTGATACAGGGCCATACGTCTTCTTGCAGTTATCCGAGCAGTGCCTCAGACATTTTTCTGTCAAAAACAAAAAAAAAGGACAGGAGACAGCGCCTCACCCGTTAAACCTGCGTCGCTGCTGTTCCATTCTCTCCAGTCTACAAGGACCAGAGTTCGTTTCGGAACACCAGAGAGGGAGAGGATCAAGTTGCAAACCCTCCTGTCTCTAAACCTGTCTCTATACTGTACGTTCAACTAGTCTTGGAATTCGGGTGGCCTTGCTTGTTTATTGCTTCTTGCTCCAAGGTCGATCACCTCTGCGACCTGTTGCTTTCTTTTTTTTCTCTTCTTTTCTTTTCCTGGCCCTCGTGGACTGGACCGACCACCCCCTCCTCCTCCTCCTCCTCCCTCCTCTCCCTCCTTGATACTTGTCTCTCCCTCGTTCACAAGCCAGGCTACCTAACCCTTCCTTCTTCCCCCCCAGTCGCCTTCCATTTTACTTGCTTCCTGTTTATGCCTCCGTCCTGCACGATCATACGTGACGAGTTATAGCGCCCTAGGGTACCCTGTTCTATCCTCTCCCACACTTTTTTTTCTTCTTTTCACTTACCGGCCACCCCCTCCCCCCCTTCCCATAGCCCATAGCCCATAGCCCATAGCCCATGCCACCACCCCCCATTGCCCATAGCGCCCAAGGTCTACTCACCCTTACCTCCACTACCCGACCCTCTCCCTCACTCTTGTATCCATCCATACATTGCTCTGGTATATATGTTCAGGCGCCACTATCAAATTCCCATTTTAAGCACCTACCCATATTGATACACATCCTCTCGGAGACAAGAGAAAAAGAAATTAACAAAACCAAGTTTACTAGAAGAACGCTAGCACGTACCCACACGGCATCACTTCATCTGTCAAACCCGCCCTTTCGATATATATCTCCACCTCTGCATAGCATCGCAGCCTTCCTCAATATATATCTACCCTCTTGGGCGTTCCCCCCAACTTCCTCGTTTTCTCTCTCTCTGATACACATCCTCCATCCGTCAACGCTCTTTTACCTTCTCGAAGGCTTCCATAGTGGGTCGCATTACTCTCTTAACGTCCGACTACTTGCAACATATACAACCCACCTTGAACAACCTTCGTCAAACATTCAATCGCTGTCAACCTTCATCATCATCATTACCATCATCGCTATCAACAACACATACGTAAAATATACAAAATGAATTCGACAATGATGCAACAACAACCTTCCAACACAACTGGCACAACCTCGCCAACGCAGATCAAGACAAAGAGGAGAAGAAGAGCACCACCTTCTGGCGCTTCGGAACCTTGTCACACCTGCAGACAGAATGGCCGTGTGTGCGACAGAAGACGACCATACTGCACTCAATGCATTGAGACAAAAGGAACTTGCTCTGGATACCGAACTCAACTCACATGGGGTGTTGGTGTCGCCAGTCGAGGAAAGCTCAGAGGTCTCAGTCTTCCTGTCCCTCTCTCCGAGGAGGAGCGGGCCAAGAAGAACAGCGCCATGTCTGCTGAGAAGAAAGAAGAGAAGAAGAAGGCAAAGGCTGCTGGTAACTCTACCGGTGCCGGTGTCTCGAAACACAGCGCTTCAGCTTCAATCTCATCCCTTGCGTCGGTTAGAAGCATGAGCAGCCAGGATATCGCCTCTCTGACTACCATGAGCCCAATTCCTTCCGGCATGCAATACAACTCCCCCACCGAACAGATGGTTCCACAGTACACTCAGTACCAGCAATTCGCCTCTATGAGCCCTGGAAGCCACCAACCGCAGTTCCAGAAGCTCATGCACGCTGCTCACCAGACTCAAGGAGGGCTCTCTCTGCTTCTCTCCCCAATGGATGAGATGCATGGCCAACACGTCGAATATCACACCGATGGGACCAGCACTCCAGAGATCTACTCTCCACTTTACTCTCCTGTCGATGGCGGTTTCCTTCACAGCCCAGTCGACATCATCCACATTCCAACCAACAGGTCCCACCCACCTACCTCGGTTCCTGACCATGTTAGCGACTTTTTCGAGGAGGAGTCCTCCGTCGGCCAGAGCAGCCCTTCCATTCACGGACACCAGGATGATTCGAACGACGCTGAGGCTGATGGTGGCATCTCTGCTCTTCTCTACGATGAGGAAATGTTGAGCAACATGTACCAATACTCTCGACCGACAACCGCACACGCGAACACCCAGTTTGGAAACGAGACCGGTTCCCCTTCAGCCTACACTTCCTCTCCAGCAAACTCGCCTTCTCCACCACCATTGGTTCACTCCAACTCCTTCCAGAGCAACCACTATCAAGCCGAGATGGCCGCTCGTCCCACCCAGATGACCCGCCTCCACTCGATGCCTCACCCGCAGCTGCAGCTTAGCTCCACTTCTTACCCACCAACTCCTAGCTCGCTCTCCCCATCCACTCCAACCACTCCAATCTACGGACACTGCCTGCAGACCCCACCACCAACCTCGATGCCGCCGACTTCCTCCGCTGGAAACCCATCGGGCTTGACCTCTCCCGCAGTTCTCCTCCAGCAGCAGTTGTTGCAGAACCAGACTGCCATCATGCAGCAGCAACAACAGCATCAACGCCAGCGTTTCCTGCACCAGCAAAACAGCATGTCTGCCGGTGACCAGCAATTTTACCTTTCTCATCTTGGTTAAACCTTAGCGAATCTTTTTCTTTGCATACCCTCTTTTCCTTTGTATATTTTCTTTATATCTCGGGAGCAAAAATTTCCTTTTTATATACCGGGGTGGGAAACAAAAAGCGGCGTTTTTATTCGGTATTTTCGAAACTGTCATTTCCATACTCCTCTTTTGTTCATCTACGAACATCCTGGAATACCCTCCCTGCGGGCCTTATGAAAACTTTCACGTTGAATGGCCTTTTAACTCCTTTCACGAAAATCACCAATCACGAAGGGACAAAACAATAGATGGAGTGACTTTTTTTTCTCTTATTTCCTTTACTTTTTTCTTATGTATAGGATTATGATACCCAAGGGATATCTCTTATGTATATATTTCCTTTCTATCCTTATCCCTTATCTTCTTTTTTCGCGTCGGTTGCTTGTCTTGTTTTTTACCAATCCAACTATTTACACTCACTTGGCGGCATCTCTGATCATTCATCAGCACTGTATTATACGCAAAAACTCGTTTTACTCTTTCTCTGCCTTCTTCACTTCACTCGTTTCTACTCGCAAGGCTCGCACTCCCTTATTCGCATATAGACGCTCATTGGCAACAATCTGGTTTTTTTTCTCTGTTTCGCGTTTTGATTTCGGTTTTAACGCTCATTTTTTCTTGTTTAAGGGACGAATCATTGGGAACGGGTTTTTAAACTAACTTGGAAGTCACTCATTACATACCTCATCTGCCTTGCCTTTTTCTTGTTTTTTTTTTTTTTTTGTTCTTTTTCACCAACCGACTGTATATATATCATCGTCTTGCTCTTTATTTTCCATTGTCGCAAAAGGACCTGTACATATATTACCAGTGTTTTCTTCTTTCAATTGATTTTGCAAATGCAAAGCAACCTTACCAACAAAAGCTCTGCTCGCCTTTCATCAATGTGAATTATCTACACGACTCTATTCTATACGATATCGAGGAAGCCTCTAGCTTAGGCTGTCTTTCAAAAAGGCCTAGATTGATCGACAGGATAAAGAAGCTTTTCCCTAGCACGAATAAAAATAGGATTGTCCAGGGCATCAGCTCGTACGATACTATTTGACGAGAGTAGCGTAGATGAGGTGACATTGCCACCATTCAAAGTGAGACTTTTGGAAGCAGGCTATGCTACCGTCTACCATGCTCTGTGTTCACCAGTCTGGAAATCCAGATATGAAGATGTTAGACTTTTGTGGTTTCATTTTTCAATATCCGCGCGAGCTAAAGCTATTTTTTTTTTGTTTGACCCCTCCTTTCTCCACCCCGCAAGACTTTTTTTTTTTCTCTTTCACTTGAGCCGACAGCTGCGTAACGTTATCTACAAAATCCTTGTTTTGTTACACAACGAATCACCAATAACGTTTTGGCAAACTCTTCAGGTATCCTCCCTACCATCGACGACTGACGGAGAGCAACGGAACTTAATGGAGCTATAGAACACGCGGAATATTACAGATCACTTTTTTTAACAGATAAAAAACGTGGAATACAGGGAACATGAACAAAAGTGTAAAAAATCAGTTTTTTTTTTTTTCCCTTTCTTTCTTTTTTTTTCTGTGCTAGCATGCAAGCACCCGATCGAAAGCGACCCACGAGGTAAAGCACTTCGCCGCCTTGAGTATTCGGATTGTTCGGATAGGGTTATCTCCGTCTCTAGTTATTCGGGTAGAAGTTTTTTTGATTTTTTAAAGATCGGATGAACAAAACTATACAGTAGTATACCTCAAGTTTCTCGAGCGCTCAAAAGATGCTGGTGGATGCGTTCGCGAGACGGCAGCTACATGGCTTACCCCGGATTTCTTTTTTCTGCATCGCGGGACCCGCCTAAAATCCGGACAGCTGGCTATTAGGCTAGGTAAGGCTCTACACGGATCGCATCGAGCTTCTCTATAAAATAAAATGCACAGGTAAGTTACATTAACATAGTGAAAAAATTTTTAACCGCTAATTCAATGCTATGACATCGTATTCTCAACAAAAAAAGGATTTCTTTAATTTAAAAATTTGAAAGACTTTTTCGCAAAGCTGTACCATCTCTCGCTTTTCCTTCCCATTCTACGGATTGATGGTTTCTCATAAGGTTTTTGGTGTTGCTGCATCTGCGACTTTCATGACGAACCACACGCTGCGTACCACGTTCCACCAAAAGAAAACCCACCTACTTTTTCGCATATTTCGCATATCCAGGTAATATCCACCACAAAATCCACACGCATGAGCATATGGGTACACAAATAGCACAAGAAAAATTTTTGACAGCTCTCGTAACACGTCAAGCCTACCCGAGATAGCGGAAAAAACGGAAAGACCTCGGATAAGCTCTTTTCTCGAAAGATGTTACAAGACTTAACCTCGAGCTCTATGTCATAGACAAACAAAAGAAAGAGGTATATGCTAGAGCTCTTTGCGTTTTGCTTTAAACTTCGTTCGCTTGCTTTACCTTCTCGCTTCCAAACTCCAGATTCTTCGCGTGCATGTAAAGCATTAACCGGGACGGGGAGTTTTTTGTGGTGTTCTCTCTATCTCATGCAGCTCGTTTGCCTAGACCAGACTTAGACGCTTTAAAAGTGCTTCTACTTTGCTTACTCGCATAGTTAGAACTAGTTGTTGAATCAATTTAACAGATTTTTATTGGAGAGCCTCTAAGATTAACAAGCATATGCGCTTTAACGCTGATATGCAGATGCATGCAGAGAGCTGCACGACGGTAGGTTAAAAAGGGATATTCGTCCTTTAGGCGAATTCGGGGAGTTATAACCATGGATTCGAAAAAAAAAAAAAGACGTACAGTATGCAGTATATCGTTCGTTTTGGGGAGTAGATCAGAGGAGTTTCAACATTTGAGGACGATGTGTTTGATATTGACGTAGCGGCCTAGGTTTCTTGAGCGTCGGTAGGTGAAGACTGAAGCAGAAAATAATTTTATATTTGCGAATAAAGCAATATACCAATATCGATTAATGCCCTTTTTTCCGCTGTTGGTGTTGCCTTTTACGTGGAGTCCGCGGACGGGTTGGTTGGTGTAAGCGGGTGTCTTTGTCTCGCGTGTGGTGGATATCTTTCGCTTCGGTTTGAACATGTTGGTTGTTGGGTTTGCTGCTAACCCGGATTTACTCTAACAGTTGCTGGTTTTTTCCAGCCATGTCTGTGTGTCTACGTCTATGTCTATATCTGTCAATGTCTATCTTTATGAGTCTGACGATGATTCAGTCCAGTCGTAGAAAGCGGAAGACCAGGTCTGACTTCCGCGGGGGCGCTCCGCCATGCCGGACGGAGTTTCGAAAGATTTTCTGACCACTAACTCTATCATTCCAAAGATACGCGTATTATTATTTTTTTTCTTTAAGTCCAAATCCTTTGGAAAGGTTTCTGGTTAAACGTGTCTCTGTCTCGTCTTGATTCTGGTTATCAGGCTTCTGTATCCTTCCTTTCCCCCCTCTCCCCGTTTGTCCGCGTTCGTCGATCTGATCTGGTCTTTGATTGATTCATTGATTTTCTTTGTCTAGGTAGCTAGTCTCCCCGCTGATGCTTTCCCGGGAAGATATCTTCGGGGAGCATCTAAGTTCTTTCCCCCTGCACGGGTTGCGTCTTGTTCGCTGTATAACAATCTATGCTATTCATCATCTCTAGAGCTTTTGGAAAGTCGAAGCGTTTATTCCAAGCGAAAGCGTAAAGAAGCAAACTTGGCCTCTTTCTGCGGGGAACATCATCAGCAAAACATGTTAATTTACTTACGTAGCATCATCGCAATATATTTTTTTTTTTCTTCCTTTCCGAAAAAAATAAATTATAGGAAAAATGCTAGAGGTTACGGTTTCATTGGAAGTTGTCTAGATTTGAAATCCTGCGGCGGCGACATTGCATTACTGCTGCAAAATCGATTTACTTGAAGCTCCGGGGAAGCCGAAAGCAAGGAGCTTAGGCGTCAGTCTAGAGTGAAAGACACAATTCCTTCGAGGCTCTTTGTGAGGCACGACATGCCGTTTCATCCTGCACCAGGATCTCGAATTTTTATTTCTTAACATTTGTTTTTCTTCTTTCTCGAAGACTTCGTCATTGTATCCCCGAGATTCCCGAGATCCCGAGAAGGAAAACCGACAAAATAATTCTCCTATTGTCTTTTTTCCTTTCGCAAATTTTTTTTTTCTCAGATTCGTACAGTTTAAGGGGAACAATTGCGATGGCTGAAATAAATGAGCTGATGATCAAATAATTGTGCGGGTGGCATAATCTTTTCCTGCAGATGCCGAACAGAAGGAAAGAAAATTCTGCGGCGGCCCGACCGGGTTGTCTAACAGTCGCGTGGGGAAAAAATGCCTTTTAATGTCAGAGTATTGATTAATACGGGCTTGCTATAGGCCTTTTGCGATACGTGCAATGTAGCATGTAGGTACGGGCAGTTTTTTGGCTTCCTCATGATGCCGCTTAGCGAAAGATATGCACACGCACGCCCGGTAGACACGTTCACAAGAGAGTCTACACTGCCACCCCGAATGCAAGCCGGCCGGCTACGAGATGCTAACACCCGTCGGTCAGTCCACTAGCAAGAGACTTCTTCACCTTCGAGGGAACTTTTCGGCTCTTCTGGTCGTACATCGTATGTCCAAAGTGTATGCCTAGCCACCTTGCGTTGTCTTTTCCGCAAGCGAAAGAAAAAAGTCTGTTCCCCAACCTCCTGCAAGTCACTGCACTGCACTGTTTAGTAACCATCGCGGAGAGCTTCAAAACCCGATGATGAAAAGATGTCTCCTCATGAACATGTGATATGTCTCTCTCCAATCTCGTTCAAAATTTATCCACCATAATCCCTATCAATCACTATAGTTCAATCAAACTGAACCCCTTCCCATCCCTCACCTAGGCCTTTTCTTTCGCTACCCAAGTAGAAAATAAATTTTGAGTTCCCCCGTTCCCATTCCATCCCAGGGAACACCACCAATGGACGGAAGATCCAAGAACCAGAAAGAGAAAAAACGAAACATATTAGGCTGACAGTCTTTTTTCTGCTTGTTAAGAAAGACCGATCTTAAGCTCGGAAAGCTAGTTCAAAAGGTCCCTGGCCCTGCAGAAAGAAAAATCAGAGCAGGGCGTAAGCTTGTCTTTGCGGTATCTTCGGGATGGTCCTTGTTTGTATGGCGATACGCTGGGTTCCGTCTGCTGCAATAGCTCATAGACCACCACCCCAGCGCAAAGACCCACCTTTAATTCTTACGGGCGGGTCCTTGGTCTAGAATGCAATCTACCAACAATGGGGCCAAGAAAGAAAAAGGGCTCGTGTTGGGAGGATTATCAACGAGACTTTGATTGTTACATAAGAAGGTTTTGTGGATTCCGTTGCGACGTGGTTGCATGTAACTGTAGGAGAAAGGAAAAAAACGAATCAAAAAACGTGTGATAAGTATCCCGCAGTTGATAGATCTGCAAGAAAAAGCTGCGCGGTGTTTATAACAGACGGAGGTATCCGTTTCGCTGTTCTGCGACCTGATTGGCTGATTTGACAGCCCGCTCAGGTGCAGATGTATAACAGCTTAACAAGCACGCGGGTGACAAAATAATCGTTACAATTTTGTATGGGACTTAGAGTAGTGTTGTAACGATTATTTTGTCACCCGCGTGACAAGTTAGTTCTCCGAAGATCAGATGCGATTCTTGGAAAGAAAGTTTTTTTTTTTTTCTCCTTCTAGAATTTTTCTTTCCAGTCATCTAGAAGAAAGCAAAAAGAACCAGCAGCGAATGAATGAGTGAGGGTAAAAGCAAGTAAACAGTGCTAGCGGTGATCTCATCCAACCCCTCTTCACCCATTTCCCTATCTTCGATCTTCCCTTTCCATTCTCGAACACCGCTAGCCAGAAGAAAAGAATCGAAGAAGAAAAGGAAGAATGATAATCGATATCCGAGTTGAAAAGAAAAAGAGTGGGTCCCGTGGGAACACAAGCAAAAAGGTGGGGTGCATGCAACCCAAAAAAAGTCTTGGTATTCTCGCTGCCTTATAATCTGACATGGGGAGCTGGGCCTGGTTTGTTTCTCTGTTTTTCTTGGGGGAATCTTTCTAAGGTTTCTGAACAGCGCCGCTGTCTTTGTCTGGCTATTTGGTCGCTGGAATTTTTTTAATTTTTTTTTTTTTTTTTTTTTGTTACGAAGGCTGGTTGTGTCTCTTATTATGTGCCTCTCTGCTGGGATTCCCGATGTCTTGAGCTTTGATGCGTGCAGACCGAAGACAAGGGAAAAGGAAATCTCTCGCTGATTAAACGATTTCGTAATATCATTGCGTTTGGAGACAGTGCAGAGTGCGGAGAAAGCGGGATGCGATCAGAAAGCGAAGATTTTGCGACCCATTTAGATTGGAAAAAAAATTGCGAGGGGTATGCAATGGCTTAGGAGACTAGCCGAAGGGGTGTGGATTCAATTCCCTGGTTGACGGGTTCCTTCCAACTGGCTATCCTTCGATATCTGCACGTGCATTGCATCTGCAGCATTTCTCTTTTTCAAGCTCTCAGGGTTCTCCGTGCCTCTGCCACGCAATCAAAATGCAGTCACGGAGAAAAGGCAAAAAGGTTTACATAAGTTATATCTAATGATTTGCAGCTGTGCTCGCGATCCCCAAGGTCATTGAAGCCGAAGATATCCTCCCCCGGTTAGATCGATCGTCTAAAACATCCCATCAACTTGTTTGATTGATGGATATGGATTCCCAGGAAGCCGGCTTGCTCTCCATTTACGTACTAGTATTCCCGTGCTTTTAAGTGAATATCACTTTACATCTTGCATCTGCAGGTATCTGCCATGTCCCGTCTCATCTATGGCCGAGAAGCTTTTCAGCTGGAGTCGTCCTGCTCCCCTTATCCAATTTCGCGGTTGGTTCTTTGCTCGGTTCGCACGCAATTGAATTCATAAAAACCCGGCACGGCTGAGATATTTCTTACCCGTAAAAAAACAAACGAACCCTGATCCAGATGCCAATGAAACCGGGTCAAATCCCAAGCAAAATCATATTTTCACAAGATCAAGAAATCAAGAACGTCGGTTAATTCGCTCGTTTATGGAATATACTCCGGCTCGTGTTCGCCCCGCTGCAAACCCCAGCTAAATTTTTTATCACTTTATCAAAAATTTGGTTGGATGAGAACAAGTTTAATTGGCGAGGTCAGATAACTTTCCTAACGACGCGATACGATCCAAAAGTGGAGACAATTCTATATAACCCTATATGTACAAAACACATAAAGTTAAAGGTTGAAGGTTAAAGGTGGTTCCTGGGTTTCGCTTTTTCCGTTAGTGTCTGTGCTGGTACCAATAACGAACGATGGAGTGCTCCGAACCCCCTGGTAAACGAATACGGCTATTCACGATTGTTTCAGTCGCCTTGCGATTGACAGGCTTCGCAAAGAACATGGACGCTTGCGGTCTTTCTTGGAACTGAGGGAGGCTAATTTCAATTGGATAATAGGATAGCTGGTGGGAGGCAAAGTGATAGAAGAATGCGGAGCTCACGTGCGGATTGTTAAGGTTGAATGCGGATCTTCTGGTCTTCCTCCATGGCTTGTTTGTTCTGCGTTACAAAAATTTGTTGAGATGCGGCATAGACTGCGAGTCGGGTATTAAGGAGGTTGTGGCGAATGATATAGATGCGGCCCTGTATATCTCCCGGGAGGTTATCTCTCTCGAGGGGTCGTGCGGTATTTGCCATTCGTAAATGTATCCTGTGTATAGAGATCAACAACGTATGTCTTAAACAACTGGATCGCTAATTTGGTGGTAATCATCTACGTGGAGTCTCTGATTTGAAGAGTTCTGCTATTCTGTGGCAATAGATATTGCTCCTTAGGCTCGGGTCCAACATTTGTTGGTTCCTTGCGTTCTGATATGTCCATGTTTCGTCTGAAAAAAAGATCGGAGAGTCGGAGAGGATGAATAATCACTTTATAACCAACCGGCTTGAATCTCGGATTCGCGAAGAAAGAAATTTATTGAGAACTGTAAAACATTGGGGGGCTATACCGACCCCCAACCGATCCTGTCGGGTTGTCTCGGGGTTCTTAGAAATATTTGAAAGTGATACCTGCATACACGAAATTTTGTCTCGCTACCACGTTCACGGGCAAAAGGGCAGGCGAGTCGTAGATGTCGACGTTTTGTATCGCCCTTGCCACGACATAGGCGTGGGATATACGGTGTACCGGGAAGAAGCATGTGAAACCTGCGTACCAACCATTACGAATGAAAGACATCGATGAGAAAAGGGGATTGGAGGGGTGGTGAGAAACGGCCGGTACCGAAGTTTGAATATTGATATTCCGGTGAAATTTACCGGGTAAATGGCATCTATGCCAGGCCATATGAATCTCAAGTTCATGGGGAGTAAACGAGTTACCCGCCCTTTTTACGAGGGGATCGTGAACTGCGTCTATCGTCTCCGTCCAAGCGCAGGTGACGCAAAGGGTATTCTGGGTGGGTTGTGTTGCGGCCTGTTGGGGATTGGCTGAGGCCTTTCGCTCTTGTCAAACCTGCCCCATTCGAACTGATCACGGCGGTCGGAGTATGCCAGCCGCGTGCTTGCAAGACTAAACCAATTTACACCAGGGCCCAGCCAACGTCATCCCACTTAACCCGTTATCCTTCACTCATAAGATCTCACCAGACACTCTTCTCTTGCACCCTGATACCTGCTGCGAATTCGGACGGTTTGGGTATATACTGGTACTAGGAGGGACTACGAAATCGGCGGTTGCGAGCGCTGGGACAGGTGCACTTTTGGTTTATCAGTTCGACTCGTCGATAACCTCACTTGCTCACATCTACTGCTCCCAAGTTTTCCTTCCCGATCACGCCTATATATCAACATGGAGACCCTAAAAGGTTTCTTCTGGAAGCCCGACCCAGCTGAACAGGTACCCCCTCTACCCCCTCCACCAACCTCACACCCACATGCTAACAAAACTCCCCCCACCAGCTCAAAAAATGCAACAATCTAATCCGCACCAATGTCCGCCAACTCGACCGACAGATCTACAACCTCAAATCTCTGGAAAGCAAAACCAAACTCCAAATCCAAAACACCTCCCGCCGCCGCACCGCCTCCGGCCGCGCCACAAACTCCACCCTCGAAGTCCGCCTTCTCGCCCGAGAACTCGTCCGAATACGCAAGCAGCACACCCGCCTCAACACCTCCAAAGCCCAGCTGGAATCCGTGGGCATGCAGGTTCGGGAAGCCTTCTCCGTCCGCAAGATTGAAGGATCGATAAAAGCCAGCACGAAGGTTATGAAGGATGTGAACACGCTGATCAGGTTGCCGGAGCTGACGGGGACGATGAGGGAGTTGTCGACGGAGCTGATGAAGGCGGGGATTATTGATGAGATGGTGGGGGATATGATTCCGGATGTGCAGGAGATGGATGAGGAGGATGAGGCGGAGGAGGAGGTTGATAGGGTTTTGACCGAGTTGATTGGGGGGAAGTTGGGGGAGGCTGGGGTTGTGGTGGATCCGGATGCTTTGCCGGAGGTGCCGGAGCCCGCACCGCAGGTGGCTGTGGACGATCAGGCGGATTTGGAGGAGATGAGGAGTCGGTTGCAGGCTTTGAAGAGCTGATGGCATGTGTCGGGAGGTTGTTGCGGGTGGGGTTCGGGGTGTATATTGATATTATGATTGTCTGGCTTCTGTCTACGTATGTTTAATTCTTTGGAATTTAATGGGCTGTGGATGTAACAAGCAATGGGTTTTGGCTATGGGGAGTGTGCTACCTGCGAGTTTTTTGTTGATTTATACTATGGCATTGTTCTCAGTAATGATATCCCGCATGTTATTTTCATATTACAGTCTTGTGCGATTGGACATTTTGGTATTTGATTTAGAGATTGGAATTGTATAGAGATTAATTCTTGCTCCGCACAGAGCCTTCACTAACAGCGAGAAGCAAATAGAGGAAAATGTATAGTCAAAGTCGAGGAGGCTAACAAAATGTTGTATAGTATAGTACGCCTTCCGAAAGCTATGAAACATTATCGTCCATCCTTCAGAACGGGGCACCTCTCTACCGCTTAATTAAAAAATTCCCCCTTATCTTCCAAGTTGCTTTTAGAAATAAACCGACGGACTAAAGAGAGCTGCCTGAAAGCTATCCCCCACTAGTAAATTACTAAATGTCTCACAAATAGACAAAGGATCTTTAATCAAGCTCCTCGATCGGCTTCTTCCCCTTCGCCGACGTCGAGTCAACAGCCATAGTGTCACCCTTCTCATCGCCTTCCAGGTCTGGCATGTCTTCATCATCGCTGTCGTCTTCGAGACCAGGTCCCCCTCCCATTCCGCCCATACCCTCCAGGCCTCCCATGCCTCCCATGCCGGCGAGGTCAGCTCCTCCTCCTAGCTTAGAGAAGTCGATGCCGCCGAAACCGTCTTCGCCCCCACCACCGAATTGGGACATCATTGCGGGATCGTATTCGGGCTCTGGAGCTGGACCATCTTGCTCATCTTCGTCGACCCACTATTTTTCAAAAAAAAAATAAAATGCGTTAGTCGTTATCGTTTAGAAGATTTGTTGCGATTTCAGTTGCTGTGTGACAACCCACCTTGTCGAAGTCCGTCTTCAACCAATGCAGCTTGACCTTCTCCTTGGTCAGCCTCGGCCAGAACTCTTCCTTTGGCGTCTTCTTTCTAATGACGCAGTCAACGCCTCTCGGCGAGTGATGCTTTCTGCTCTCGGCTGGGTCTATTTCCTCGAAAAATTCGATATCAAGGGCGTACTCAGACCCCTTGACGTTGGTGCCCTTGAAGGACAGTTTGTTGGAGGTGAGGTTTAGAGTTAATTTTTCTGGAGGGACATCTGGGACGTTGATAGTGAGATAGATGATGTTCTTTTCGGGGACTGAGTCGTTGGAGCGTTGAGCCCACAGGACTGTGAAAGAAGGCCATGTTAGTAAAGCTGCGTGGAAGGGTATATGGATGGCGATAAGAAACGAGGCTGATAAGACCACGTACCTTCAGGTGTTAACGGCATATTGAAAGAGTGGAATATGTGATGACGTCTGCGTTTGGAGAAAAGTGAGGGGAGATGATGAATAGATGCGTCGTCCGACAAAGATACAATCAATCAATAATCAAGTTATCTAAGAATATGAGATTTTATGATGAGAAGAAGGAGAGGTTTTTCAAGGAAGATGGCGATGGATAACAGTTGACGTTGACTGTTCTAGAATATTTCGTGTTTGGCTTTTCCAGATGTGGTGGTGGTGGTGAGTGGAGGAACGAGCGGTAGTGGTTCTACAGGTTTCCAAAGCCTTCCTTCCTTCGCCCACAACCCCACACTTGACCTTGCTGAAGAGAGACAACACGCCAAATGTAACAGCCTTATCGATTGAATTTTTTTCCTTGTGGTATGCACGCAGCCCCGCTATAGCTTAAAGGATTTCT
Organism: Dactylella cylindrospora; assembly: GCA_012184295.1. NCBI lineage: Eukaryota > Fungi > Ascomycota > Orbiliomycetes > Orbiliales > Orbiliaceae > Dactylella > Dactylella cylindrospora. The sequence continues at coordinate 452,740 of LDUD01000084.1, forward strand.
AGGAATAGCACCGCTGCGGAATAGGAATGCAAGGTACCGCTATTCGTCAGAGCCACTTTTCGGCGAAATTTTTCCTATTATTGCAAGCAGTAAAATTCCAGGTTAAGGAACTGTAGTTCTTCCAGTTTTTGAATGAATTGGTAGTCGTCTATTAGAATTTCAATCTGGTTTCTTGGCGATTAATTATTAACAAAAAGTACAGCTAACGCGGGTTTTACAGGAGGCTACCAGAATGCAAATACTTCGCCATATTACATCGATTGAAGTATTTTGTTTAGAAAGTGGAAGAATTTTCCCTTAAATTGTTTCTCTATTCATGAAAGCTGAAGGACAGTAGTGTACATGAAACCCAATGCTCCGGCTAAAACATCTAAAATACAAAGAACGACTCGAATCGCGAACCCAAGCTAATAAATCTAAACTTTTCTTTATTTGTCGGCCATATCAAAGAAGACAAACTCCGCCTCCCTTCCACCAACGCTTTCAAAAGTAAGCTTGCTTCCCTCCTTGGCTTCAATCTTTAAACCGTCACCCTCTTCAAGAACCTGTTCGGTTCCATCTTCTGCCGTGACCCTCAGCTTGGCGCCCTGCTCCGGTGCTCCCTCAGCCTTCTTCCTGATTCCCGAACTCATAACCAGGTGTACGAGTCCCAGCCTCTTCCTATTCCTATCCACAGCCTCTGCACCGACTTTCTTTCCGAATTCATGGCTTAAAGAGTCGCCCTCTTTGAGCATGCTGGCGAAGAAGTCAAGGTCGGCGGGAATTGGGATTAATTCCTCTTTTCCATCTTGCTTTGGAACATCAGCGAGCTTGTCGCCAAAGTTCTCCCGTGGAGTAATGATCCTCTTCAGAACTCCTCGTTTGCTGTCTTCAGGGTGGTGTCTGGTGTAATAAGTTGGCTTTAGTCTGCTCTCGTTTGGCATGACCCAGATCTGAAGAATAGATGCATTCCCCTTATTACCAGCATACTCCGAATGGCTAATTCCGGTACCAGCGGAGGTATATTGAACATCTCCCCTCTTCAAGACTTCAGTGTTACCCAGCGAATCCTTGTGGATGATCTCGCCGCCGGTAATATAGGTGAAGATTTCGAACTCGCGGTGGTGGTGGGTATCGAAACCGCGAGCTCGGAGAACGTTGTCCTCGTTGATGACGCGGAGGGGGCCCCAGGACATGTTATCGGGGGAGTAGTAGTTTGCAAAGGAGAAGGTGTGGTAGGTGCGGAGTCAACCGTGGTCGGCATAACCGCGGGTGGCGGACAGGCGGGGGATGAACTTGAAAGCTGCGGATTTGGACATGTTGCTTTGTGGGATTTGTGAGGTTATAGTGTTTGTAGAGGTATGAATTGCTTCCGTAGCTTGTAGGTGTTTCGCTATTGAAGTCGAACTCGAGTAGATTGACTTGACGTAGAATGTAAAGTCTTGAAGGTCAGGTATATTGTAGCTATCTAGATTGACTGCTTGATAGTTATGATTGTATAAAAGTAATGAAGATGTCACACCGATGAAGGCAATGAACCTGATGATGGATTTTTCAGAAACAAAAGCCATCAAGGAGGTATCCTTGGCTTGAATTTATAGTTGTGATTTTGAAGCTTCGAACTCGAGCTATGACGAGGAGATGCGTTTGATTTGAACAGCATTTCCAATGGATGACTTTATACGGATGAAAACTCAAATTTTTTTGAGTCTGGAAGTATCGATTACGAAATGCTACAGAAGATATGTTTACTTAAGCTTGTTAAGCCGCTTTGAGGATGGTACCAGATGTTGGAAAGGTTTAGTAGGTGGTATTGCTTGTGGAGCTTGGTGGTTCAGTAAGCCATCGTAATCCTCAGCCGACTGCTACCAAAGCTGGTGTGGATGATTAAGGCGCTGACAAAGGCGAGCTAACCAAAAGTGTTGGATGAGGTAAACCTTTCTTTCATAGCAATTATAGCCGAATGGAACGAAAGAGAAAGTTTAGCCGCCACGTTTCTGTCCTACGCATGCACTTCTCTTTCGGCTTAAACTGCTACAGAAACATCTAGCTCTGTCTGTCTCATGCTTTCACAAGCTCTAATGGGAGATTACAATCGAAGGGATATGTCGCAAAATCTAGGCACCATTCCTCCCATCCCCACCGTCCCGCCGTTCTCTGTAACACCTTCTTCCGCTCGCGTGAGTCAAGCGAGGCATTTCTCGATTCCCCGGATTTTCATCGTACATTTTGGCGGGCCGAAGAGGATGCTGCCTGGTATTGATCATGGCGTCTCTCCGGTACCGGAGTTGATGCCTACGTGTTGTGCTGTGGTTGCCTGAGTCTTTAGCGGTTACATTCAACACATCAAATCTCGGGATGACGCGTGGAGGGTTATTGTGATATTATGGCTTTGAGGTTTATATAAAGGTGGATATTTCACCTGCGGGTAGAGGAATATTTCCTCTTGAAGGGGTTTGAAAGGTTACCTCTTGTTTTGGTGGATGGCTGCATGCATGCAGGAAGGGAGCAGCTTCAAGCTATGCGGATTGGATCGGTTGGAATGAAATGTGGACTGAGGGTGGCACTCTAGATCGACTGGTATCCGACAAATGTGTTGAGATTGAACGACGGACATACAGCAATTGGACTTTTTGTATTGGAAGAGGCATCTGGGTCAGGTGGCCAAGATATGGAGGCGTTGATGCTGCAGACATGGCGAGACTTAGCCGCGGGCTAGGTCATGCAGGTTTATTAATGCGAAATGCAATGCCCCTCAATCGGTTCGATCTATCTTGCGATATCAATATCAATTCCGACCTTTCTTCTTCGGCTGGGAGCTTGATGTTCGTATGCATTTATTTGTTTGCACTACTATCGACATCGGCTTCTGGCTCTAGGCAAACAATCCGAATATTTGGCAACACAGCATGATGAACTTGAACGACCTTCCCTACGATATAAAGTTCTCGGTCCTTCAACATGTATTCGACAGGAGGTCATTGCTCAACCTTGTATCAACGAGCAGGGCTTTCTATGAAGTGTTTATGAGATACAAGGAAGGAATAATCAACAATATATACCTTGCCGAGGCTACCAACTATGGACCGGATTGCTCCATGTTTGCTTATTGTCGGCGAAGGGTTCTCGACTTTGAACAGGTCCAAGATCTGATCGACACCGTCCAGGAGTATGAATCATATAGGAGGACAGGCATACCACCTCAGATATTGAGTGCTGCGTGCGGCCCATACAACCCGAAAAAGCTCAACTCGTACCTTATAGAAGATTACACTGGTATCCGACGTATCGCGAAAGCATACCAGTTCGGCACAAGGACTTTCCGCGAGGAGCCACCGCTGACCAGCAGTGAGCTTGGTTGTGTTATTCAGGCTTTGTATAGAGGTTGGACTCTGCTGCTTATC